>LWMK02000009.1:749387-900122 GCA_001693075.2 Taenia saginata | reverse complement strand
GGGAAGAGGGAGAGGAGAAAAGACAGTGGTTCTAAGATAAATTTACGAAAAAAAATGTTCGGAAGATAAAAGAAAATGAGGTGACTAATGGTTTACCCCTCGGTCTTGGTAAAGGAACTACTTAGTCTCTCCGAGACCCACCTACGTCAAGAGGGTTGGCCTCAGGACCATGCCACAGGTCCCAGGCTCTACTGATGGATATATTACTCTACCCAATCATGGTCTCCTTCAGATTTAGAGGAACCTCGGGGCGCCAACTAGTGATAGCAGATAGATAAGTCATCCACTGGTAGGTGATAAGCATTAGGGGAGACGAAGATGTAATGAGCCACAACAGAAGGACTGAGAATGCCGTGTGCGTCCAGAAACTACCTTACTCCTGTAATGTAAAAATTTCGTTACAGAGATATTTACGGTTCCCTGATAAAGACATCAGATATGTGGACAATCAGTACCTCCCCTACTTCTCTACTAGGTGGATGAAACTCAGAAAGACGTAACCAGGCGGCTCTAAAGTAAGAACAAAGCATCAAAGAGAAATGGACGCGAAATCCTGTCCCTGAGGGAACATAATAACTCCCATCGTTTGTTACATGACTCCGCTTTGCAGTTATTGTCCCAAGACTAAATGTGACATGCTTGATAGACAATACCTTTACTTCTCCTCAAAATGGCGTTTACGAACAGAAGTGATAAGTGAGGTTGCCGTCAAGTATCACATAATTTACGTAGAAATTTGATAGCTAGTACTGTTGGCGAGTGGGTGGCTATCTTAAAAGTCGGTACTCGACGCAAAAGGTTGACCCAGGGGAGCACCATGGCCGAAGACTGAGGAGGAGTAGAATTATATAAAAAACTGTAAGACCGTTTAACCCGCCTTCGCCAGTCGGGCTGGCCATTATGCCCACACCCTACTGATGTCTAATATAATACTCTGCCTGAGTATTATGCCTGTTTTGCCATCAAAGAAGTCTCAAGCTGCTGCTATAATACTTTTTCCTGACTGCCGGTTTCGGTTTCGGTTACTTCGGTGGCCACATTGCCCTAGCCGGGCGGGGCTAGCCTCCACGCCATGCTAACAGCTCCATTTCCTCTGCTTGCTGAGTGCATGTTCTGCCCTAGTATTGTGTCTTCTTTTGCACTCAAGGAATTCTCAGGACGCTACAGATAAAACAGGTTTGGAATTTTAAACCAAGAAACGAACGATTTGTAAAACGTGACGAGTCGCAATATAAGGAGCGCAAAACCCATGGTTGTAACAATGCATGGAGTGAATCGCATTAAAAACCAGGCAAGTTAGCAGTCATATTTAATATTTGCAGCGTGGATTGGAGTCTAAGGTGCTCAAAAAATCAACGTAATCTTTAAACTTTATTACTAAGCAATCTGTGCCAAGATTTTTTTGCAAGAGTTGCAACAATCAAAGGCTATATTCGCTGAATCTAAAAAACAATAAAATTATTTAGATGTTCCAAGTGTTTCTTTTAACTGCTTGTAAGATTGCTTGCATTTTTGAAAAAGCATGCGAGAGGTGGTGCTCAAGAAGGGTAACCGGGGTTTCTTGGATCTGTTTTGGGACATTGCAAGTTCTGAGACCGATAAGAGTGATGCAGCTATCAGGAATCTCAAAAAGCATCTATCGGTTCAACGGAATGTAGGTTACATACCTCCTTAATTTCGCAGGATATTCAAGAACATCTTTCCTATGCCCTTGACCGACTCTCCAAGGGCCTTCGTTCATCATCTCGCGCGTCAAAAGCAGGCTTCGCATCCGCTCTGACTTCAATTCTTCAAGACATTGAGGGCATCTCCACGGAAGCCCTTTTTTCATCCCTTGATAAGAATGTATTTTCGTTCAAAGCCCATGATGCGAAGGTTAGCACTTCTTAGATTTTATGAGCTTGGCGATTAACCAAATTGAAATGAACTAACTATTTTTTGTAGGAACTAGTGGCTACTAATCTAGCCAAAATTGATTGTTTAGGTATACTTCATCAGTCGGGGAGGCTCGGTGAATTGAAACGAGAAGACCATAAGAAGCTTGTTTCGACTCTAATACCCTTAGCAAAGGTCGAATCATGCCTTCAATCGATGCAGTCAGTTGTCTCTCAAGTGGCTCCCCACTTGGACCATAAAGTCATCACTCTCTACGGAGATTTGATTTCACAGATATGGAATACTGCCTGGAAAGCGGAAGAACCCACAGCTAGTCAAATTCTCTTTATCCTGCGTCTCCAAGATCACCCCCAAGTCATGTCGGTGGTTCGGAATACTCGCAAGCTCCAGACTGGGGACAAATCTCTTATTAAGCGGATTGTTAATGCAGTTAGGGCCTGTACCCAGGCCTCGGATCACGAAATAGCGGCTGAATTAGTTGCCCAGTTCATATCTTCACCGATTTTCAATAAGATTTGGGCGCGACTTTCAAGTATTTCTCGATTGTGTTACGTTATTTTCGTCCTTAGTGCCAATCGACAGACCAGAGGCACCAATATCTCAACGTTTGCATACTTTGAGAATGGCGTTGATCTTACTGTCAAAACTTCAGACCGATGAACAGTTTAAAATCGTCGTCACTCCCACTTTCTTGGCTTTCCTCCGGAAACAACTCTCCAATGCAAAGCTATCCAGCCATGAAGACATCTGTCGTGGGGTGGATAATCTCCTTTCACACTTCAGAAAACAGGTTCTTGAGGAGAATTCCATACTGGAAAGTAACGATGATTGCAGATTCAGTTCTCCGAATGAATCTGCCATGTGCGCATCTCATCTATTTACCACTATTGCTGGTCAGATGCCCCTCTTTGACGCGGCTCTTGCTCCCAAGGCTCCACGCCTTTTGTCCGTGCGTTGAACCCGTTGGATTAACCGATTTTATCTTTCATTGAGTGATCGACTTTCCTCTTCCGCAGTCCCTCTTAGATTGTTCTTCTGCTGCTCTGAGCAAGGAGTACCTTCATGAATGGTCACAAAGCCTTCAAAAACTTTTCCTCACTGCCAAAGAAGATTCAAACGCTACAATCGTCACAGTTGATAGGCAACGTTTGCACATTCTGGAGCTCCTCCGTTCGATCGTCTTCCTCCTTATTTCGCGTACTAATACCACTGCAAGTCTGGAGTTTTTCTGTGATGCTCTCGACTTCCTCCTTCTCATTGCCAACAGCGGCCCTGTTCCACTGGAAGCTGTTGAGGTTGCGATAACGGCAGCAGTTGCCGGAGCTTCATTAACGCAGTTGGGAAGGTGTTTAGCACTCTTGATTCGACGTGTTCCGCTGCGGGCGGAAATGAAGGTGTGTGAGGGAAAGGATGTCATTTTTAGCTCTTCTCGTCCCTAATTTTGCTCTCGTTTTTCAGAGCTCCTCTCAGAACACAAAATCCTGCAAGCAGACAATGGAAGTATTGGTGAACACCATGCGGCACCTCGTAGAAACGAATACGAGAATATGTTCAAATGGATTAAAAAGTGGTGCGAAGTTGTTGGAACGATTGGAAACAGCTAAGGTTATATTGGAGGGGGATGACGACAGTGACGTTGTGGAACAGTGGATCGGCATTTTGTACGCAACTACGATAATTTATACTGTTACTTTGCATTCCGGTAAGCAGCTGTTTCTTTGTTTCCACCTGAAATATACGTTTCGGTTTTCTTGCTGTATATTAATGTGTTAAAATTATAATGACTTGTGGCTCCAAATTTGCGAGATTCGATTTCACCTCTGCCGCTGAGTCGTGGCTTTCCAGGAGAATCGTGAGGGAAACAGGGGGATGCGAGAGGCTTTTCTCCTATTTTAAGCTCAATCTGAGTTCTGACGACTGAGTTTTGCGATATGCGACAAAAGTTCTTATGCTATCTTGTAAGGACTGTCAGTTCTGATTTCCTTGAGAGCAAGTCATCTTTCAGTGGTGAATAGTTGTCTGCAATCGGCTACACTCAGGATTAGCAGTGGTTTGGGCATGAGGTGGTGACTCAAAATTTTGGGAATCGAAAAATTCGGGGCTATCCAATGGTATATCCATTCGTCTGATGTTGAAATATCAGTCCACAAAGAGACCAGGATACACGCTGCGTTCCCATATAGTACGTGAAGGACGTGGACGGTAAACATTACTCAAAGAAATGTGAAACTTGTTTTCCAGATTGCAGCGCCTCTAGGCAGACTCATTCTTTTAGCTCTCACGATTCCCGATTCTAGAAGATATGGACGTAAACGGCTTGTTTCATTATTATTTGTACTAAACGTTGCTGAAGGTTATTCTTATTACGTTGATATCCTGCCATTATTAACTAAAGACAATATGTACTTCGTCGTTGTTGTCATAACTTGGGAGTTTCCTTGAAATAGATGTAGTTTTGGGCGATTCATCGGCGGAATGCAAGTGTCCTATTAACCTTGCCTGGTACTTTCTGCTAACCGGTGGGGCGCCTTGTCCAAACGCTATGGGATCACTTAACTGGGAAGCTTCTACATCGTTGAATCCGCATTTTGCATTACCAGCGAACTCTGATGTCAGCATTCAATTCAATTATTTTAAATGGAATATCCCTCAAGTGAACTCTTCAAAATGTCCCCAATTCATTCATCATGACTTTTAGTTTTCCATTTTACTTTCAGATACTTCTTCGCCGAAAGAGTTGTCACTCCTCTCTCTTCTCGATGACATTTCCGAGGCTCGTCGTCATCGCTCTCTTTCCCTCAACACCATCTCCAACGCTATGGATACGAGCCAAGACGCTCCCGTCTCCATTGGCTCCGACTCCGCTCCAGAATGGTCCGCGGTCCTCACCGACACAATGCTTAGCCTCTGTGTCGAGCCATGGCGTCTCTTGCGCGAAGTTGTCGGCGCAACATTCGGTCGGATAGTTGTCCGACGCGAACTCTATGCTCCCCCACTTGGCCCACCTGAGGTGGTGTTTGGGGCCGGAAAAAAAGAGGTGGACAAGCAGACTGGAGAGGTTGTGGGTCCTCTCCAGTTGATTTTGAGCATTGCGGATAGTCGGTCAAAGGCAGCACAGGAAAGAATTGCTGTTGCTGGAGAGGAGGAAGATGAGGACGACCTTGACGGATCCTTTGATGGGTCCTCATCCGGAGAGGAAAAGGAGGATGGCGAGATAGGCGAGTGGATGAGTTGAACTGTTCCTTTGATTCTAACATGATAGCTCTTTTTTGCGTCAAAGGACATCTAGGAGTGCTGAAAGACCGCAAATTTCCCTATTTTTGTGATATACTGATGGTGATTCCAGTTACTGGTTTATCATGCTCCAAGTTGTGGACTGGTGTTTGTAAGCACGAGCGACAGATGTCATTTTAACTGGTATAGTGAGTTAGCAGGAGTTGCGGCCTGTGCGTATCCGCCTAGCCTCCGGCGAATGGAGACTGCCTGTGAGTCTGCGTCTGAGTGATCCCAGTTACGTATGCATCGGAGTAACTGATTGGCCTTTGCTTTCGAGGAGTCATAAGTACAACTAGGGTACACCCTTGGTATGGGGTTATCAGAGAAAATGCGTGTGACCACAATGTTGGAAGGCTCGGAGGTTAGCTATCGATCGAAACGGAAGTGCTTTATCTTGGGTTGAAAGCGTCCTCAGTATAAATGTTTTTAGACTGTCAGCTATCGTCTGCCCTCTTATCCTCAACAAGGCTCTTCCATCTTCCTAGGATTACTCCATTCCTTGATCAAGAAGTGAATTTGACAGGCTTTAATAAGCACGCCAGAGCATGAAATGCTGGCGGCAATTCTCGGTCAGCTTTTAAATAAGACATTTTTGGCTCATTATTCACCGTTACGCTTTCAAATTTGCTTATTTTTTGTTATTGCTATCGCCAAATTTAATTTGCTGTCAGTTTAGCTTAATCACGCTTTAAATCAGTAGGGGCGCCACTTTGTGGGTGGTGAAATCGGAAATAACGGGTTTCGAATCCATTCGGTTCCCATCACAAACGCTGTGCGGTGCGTTTTCAAGGTCAAGATAGGAAATTCCTGAGTTGCTAACCTCCTATACTGTCGGTATGGCCTTATTGCCACCATCTAATCAGGCTTGTTTCGTCGGTGGGCACTAAAATTAGCCCTCTTCTTAAGGAATCCGAAAGCAATCTCGAGTGGTGTCCAAGGTTCAGTAGGGTGGCTGTAAAAGTAAGAGGCAAACTTACTCCAATCTTCATAAAGACATTTTCCACCCATGCTGCACATGTATGCTATGTGTTCTTTATTAGTTGATGCAACACATCATAAGAAACAATTGCTCTGCTAGCTCTGCTTCATTCGTCATTACGTTGTAAAGCTGACTAGTCGATTCCGTCTTTTAAAATTCAATCACGAGTAGTAGGACGATACATCGAGGGTCACGTATTCTTTGGGGTGCCGGGGAGGTGCCAAATGAGCTAGGAAGCCAGTAGCGTGGGGTTAGCATAATTTGTCGTACATTTCACCGTCGTGGATGTTTCATCAACGGAGACTGAACATTGTGAATTGAAGAAGGCAGGACAGGGACGAAACTGTGACGGCTTGAGCAACAAAACCTGTCATCGTAGAAGTGTAACTTATTATTTGCGCATAGAGGGCTTGAAAGCTGTAGACATGTATACACGTCACTACGATAGTAGCAGAACCTTCGAAGGCTTAAGAGTTTGTAGATGAATGCACGTTTAAACAAGTATCGGTTCAATAGAAGGCAATCGGTCAATCAGTCACTTCTCCCACTTTTTAGGTGGTTTTGCGGACCTAGGAGAGGAGGATTCATCCACTGAGGCGAAAATTGAAGAAGGTGATGATGGGGATAAGGAGGAGGAAGAGTTCCTTTCGAACGAGCAGATGGAAGAACAAGACGAGGCTTTGGCGGCTATGTTTAGGGCAGCTAGATCCTCCAAGATGGACGCAAAATCTCGCAAGGAAACTGTGACTCTGCTCAAGTTGAGGTCAGTTCTTCTCTATTTTCCTCATTTTCTAAGGCGACCCAAGACGGCCTTTCTCAGACCTTCGATTCCTTTTCCCGATTAGGTCATTCGATTTTCTGGAGTACCTTCTACTCTATACTTCGGATGCAAATCTCTTCCTGGTGAGTTGGCCGCGAAACCTTCATTCGGTTTGGAAGCAAGAAGTGGTGGTTTTAGTACTATAAGCAAGTTGATATTGGTCAAGTAGCATGCTGCCGGATCGTGTGTGGTTTGAGATAGATGGATGAACAAATAACATAATGAAAGCTCTCCGAATTTGTAGATCCTCATGCTTTTAAACTAAAATTTATTCTGGATTTTCCACGAAAGTGTTTTCTCAGTTATCCCTCATACCTATCACGAAATCATGCCAACTTGGCTTGATGCATAGGAGAAGGAATGTACTTTTGCCATTAATTACCACCTGTAAGAGCTAGTTTTTAATTTTGCCTGCTTAAATTTCTTGGCGAAATAGTGGTAACCCTCCTTTCTAGCCTGTTAAAAGTTGCCTCCTTTTGCTAACCAATAATGGGGTTATCATTTCTTGGCGTCCTCTTTTCCAATTGGTCAGCCTACCCTTTATACCGTTATCCAAATGGCTGTCACCTCGACTCGACGAGCCAAGCATGCTCAAAATCAGCGGCCCCGGGGCAATAAAGGGGATCATGTACCTCTAGCACGCATCGCCTCCTGCCTTGACCAATTGCGTGCGCGTCCCTTGTTCGCCAATGAGCTTCTTTGGCAGTCTATCTGCAAATCAGATGAGGCCCTTTTGCCCACTTGTTTCAAGGCCATCTTTCGGGTATTCAGGAATGGTGAGTGCCCTTTTTTCCCCAACTAATTCATCCTGAGATTATTTTCACACAATGGGCTCTTGTTATTGACGAACGAGGTCGGCTAAAGATCATTAACGATGCGGTGCTACCATTCCACCATCTTTTTTGGTCACCCCCATGATTGCCATTCTGATGGAAATTTTAGAAGAGCTGGAAAGCTAGTGGCATAATTGACAAGGTTAGTGCACCAATTCACCGAAAAGGCGTTGGTGAATGCAAAAGCACTTTCCTCTGCCGTATTTTGGCCCTGTTCTTTTGTGCTTGCCATCACAATTTTTTTACTAAATTTAGACCATCTCCAGGAAGACTTATCCCTTTAACGGTAGTTATTCAACGCTTGAAATCCGTTAAAGGTTCATTTTTTGCGTCTGCTTTTGACTAATTTGAGGGGCGTTACTCGAAGCTTATGCTGCTCGACGGCAAGCACAATTGGCGCTGGGCTGGTAGCCTTTCGTCAAAAGGGAAAATTTTGGTAATTTCAAGTACAAGCATCAGTCTTCAGTCCCTCATATATATATATATGAACAATTCAGTTCCTCCCATTCTCCGCTCCTTGTAACTTGTAGCATCAAACCTTGGGGGCTCGCTCGTCGTCCACCGATGCTGAGTTGCAAGGAGAATAGTAAGACAATGTAGAAGCTTCGTGTGGTTTTTATTGCGAAACAGTCAAGGCTTTACAAGCTTGAGTATTACACTTAGTGTGTGTTATTTTGGATGCAAAAGGTCAGGCTCTAGCCACCTCCCTTTCCACCGAAATTTAACCTCTAAGCTCTCCATTTCGTGTGGGTGTCTGATTTCAAAGGGTGATCGTCATCACTTGAAGAAACATTATCGGGAGTAGTATAGCGGATGAGGACGAGGTGGTACCGTTCCCAGAAAAATAGTTTGGCTTTTTGGGGATCAGGCGATGCCTCCTTTCGAGGTGTGCTGTGGTAGCGTGTGTGGATCGTTTGGGTATAGCCAACAATGCTTGTTATCTTAAAGACCATTGAAATGGAAACAATTCAGTAGTGGAATGTTCTTATAACGTGTTTGGTTGAAATGAAGGGTTTTCAGAGTCTCATCGGTACGTTACTTCACATACCTATGCAGCATAGTGTGTGCATCTTGCAGGTGCCTTCTGGTTACTCTATCACCTTGAGACTTCCCTGAAGACAAAATAAGACCTGCTACCCAGGCAGAAATGTGTTTTCGACTTAAAGAAGGGCTTGGGGGTTGCTGGCTTGACCCAGAGGCCGGGCGGCCCAGCGGAAGGACAATAGAGGGGGCCCTAAAGTGGCCTGTCATCAAAACCGAAGATTGCATGAACAATTCGAGTAGCACAGTTACAATTAGCCATTGCATTGTGCCGGCTTTTTCCACCTGATATTTGGTTGACATTTCGAACGCCCCTTCTACTTATTCACTCTTCACCCTGTAGGCAGGCAATAGTTCTTTTTCGTTCATTCAAAAGCAGGTTTAAATTTGAATGTTTTTTTTTTTTTAATTAACGGTTCGAAGATCATTATTGGAAGCAAATGTGGCATATGGGTTCTGGTGCCTTGATAAAAATAATGACAAGGTGCTGTCTTTCCTCAATCTCCCAACCCCTATCCCGGTTTGAAAAATTCATCGCTTTTCAGATGTCAACTGGTTCTTTTTTTATTCGCGTGTCATACTACTACTAATTTACAAATCGTGGAGAGTTTATTGTTTTGCAGATTGACTTGTCATGTTCTCACTTTTAGCCATCCCCGACAACAAGCTGATCAAATGTCTACAGACTGCGTGTGAATTTCTAGTAAGTCAAATTTTCTTGATTCCTCTTCCAATACAGTAGGAGCTGGGACTTCCTGTCGTTGAATAATAAGTTACAAAAAATAAACTGATTGCCCACAAAATATTCGTTGATTATTCTTCGGGACTTATGTCTCTTCAATTTACTTAGGCCTGGACTATTTTGTTTGCTAAAATTTAATGTCCCAAAATCCTCGAATTTTGGGGTTTCGTAACGGGAAATTTCGAATCCTATTGGTTGCGGAGTAGCCAATCGCGTCTCAACGTAGTTCATGCATTCACTGTCTACATCCCTCCTTTTTTTATTTTTGCTTTGGACGCAGCAATTTAAAAAAGTTGCGGACCAGAATCCCCGCAAGGTGCTTAACATGGTTTTGGAGGACGTTCTTAACGAATTTTTATCCAAAATGCATCCGAGCAAGGCCCATCAGCTCCTTCTCACACGTCTCATTACCTCATCTCCAGTGAGTCCATCGAGCTTTATAGAAAACATTGATATACTACCTGCCATTCTATGCGTTTTCATTTGAGTCAGAAAAATTACCAAACACGGAATGTGTAATTCTACCGGTTTTACGAAAAGTAATGCTTCTGTTTTTCGAACCCTTTCAGGAGCTAGCTGAATTGACCGGTCGTTTGGTCATTGAGCGTCTCAAATCCACGCTACAATCATCCACATTGTCATCTCAGTCCAACTCCTCATGTATCTATGCTGAAACTGCTCTTTTAAGCCTAGCAAACGCTGTAACAAGTGGATTGGCTATCTCGAAATCCCCATCTCTCTCTGATTGGGTGCTCAATTTGAGTCGCACCCTCATTGGTTCGTTTTTCATGAATTCAAGCACTTCTACATGGACACAATCCAAGGCTCTCACTGTGGCCGTGTTCGAATGCCTTTTCACCTGCTTCAAATCCGATAAGACGGTGGTAAGCGAGTCCCATATGAAAGCAAACAAAAACAATATTCCGTAAGGCTGTCCTGTAAATTCGAAGATAGCTAGGCTGTCACGCATGGACCTTTAAATCTGGCAAGAAATGGAAGAACGGTCCTATAAATCAGACTGTATAATTTTATAGTCGTGGATACTTGAAATGCACTGTATGACTCGCGAAAGTTGGTGATAGGAGCATGTGGCCTTGTTTACTGAACCCAAATTGGAACATGTAGTCAATTCGTCATTCTAAGTTGCTTTAATCAGCGACGGAAATTTTGGAATTTCGTGAAATTCCGTGTGGATTTTTCTGCTCGTACCTTTAGTTCACTCTTTTTTTCAAGCATAGTTAAGGAAATCACACAGCATCTTTTTAGAATGCATTTTTTTCTCGAAAAAAACCTGCAACTAGGTCTCCGTTTAAACTTCATAAATGGTAACTGTGCTATTTCGAGTGATGATGCTTGAACTGCTTACGACAGGTTCTTGTATGCATCTATCATTGTTCTTGACTGCTTTTTTTCCAGTTGGGACAGCTTACTGTGGAGGAATTGAAGGCTATTTTAACCTCGGACAGAGCAACCGTTCCAAAGGCTGCTCGTCCACACCATTCTCGTCTCACCCAGCTCATCCGCACTCTCCGTGCTTCGTCGCAGTAAGTGCTCTACATAATCACTCATTTAACTGGTATTTTCGTTGGATTTCTTCCATCTGTGGTAGATTGTCATAAGTTAAAGCGTCAGTTATGCAGTTCTGCTGTGTTTTAGCAGTGCATGAAGGCACCGCTGGTATAGTATAAAATCAAAAGTTTCCTCACAGCCGTAAGCCAGCTCTGTGCTACCTGGTTGGATTCCTTTTCTAATTGTTCAGTCCCCTCAGTTATTTTTCAAGTTTTATGCTTGTGCCTTTCTCCTTTCCTCAGGTGGTTACAGAGTAAATCTCCTCCTTTTTTTCCTCTAGACGCCTATCAGCCGTGTTGGAAAGTCTTGACAGCCAGAGAAAGCTCGAAAAGGCGGAGGCGAAGCAAGAACGACGGAGGAAAAGAAAAGCAAAGGCAGCGGCTGACCTTGCGAAGCAAAAGAAGGCAAAATTGGAAGGTGCTGCGAAACCGAAGAATTCATAACTTCTCACCGGTTTTATGAATGTAAATTTTTTGGAAAATACGTCCGACCTATGTGCACAGAAGGCATTGTTGAAGTTTTTGTATTTGGGTGGACTTGTCGAGACGAAATTTTAAGGAAATTCGTCCAGCTATGCAGCCAGTGATTAGATCTCGGACTTATCTAGCCATTTTTCCAAGTCGTTACGCATTCTTTTATGGGTCTGTTGAAAGACTCAGCCATTTCGGATGTAAACCTTCCGGATGCCCTCCTTCCCACCTCAGTCACATTGCTGAGTCTCTTTCTGAGTTGATCTATCCATCTTTTTCTCAGATCTTTTCATCTTGAATGTATTCACCATCTTGGCCATCCACTGAAACAAGAATACTCCTTAGCCGTGTCCCTTCAAAAGTTTGCGCATCATCAGTTCATTCGTCCGTCCACTACGGATTGGATTCTTCGCCTTCACTGGTTTCGTTGATCTACTAATTCCGGGTCCATTTGGTAGTGTATCTACCCATTTGAAGGGCATCAAGCTCTCCGGTTTGTTCATTGGTGCTCTCATTTTGGTAATCCGTTCTTTCAATCGAACATATTCAGGTCTTCATTCGTCTCCAGACCATTCAACAATTTTAAATAAGTTCACCGCCGGGGGCTGTTTTCCAACATCTTCACCTGTCTTAATTCTTTCCGCCCGTTCGTCCGGATCGTTTGGAATATTTTGTTCTGATTATCTCAGGTGTCGACTGTACTCTCATTCTGAATTCCTTACCTCATCAATTCAGTTCTTTGGGTGTTATTCGATTGACTCGCCCAAAATATTGTTTAGTATGTTTGACATTGGCTATTCATCCGTACCGTTTTATTAACTTATTACTGGTGCTCAGGGTTTCATTCTCATTGATCCATTCATTCACTAGCCTATTCACTTGCCATTTTTGAGTCCCTCTATGGCGATAACAACAGTCAGTCCACTTGGTGAAGGGTACGATCGTCTTCTCGTCGGTTGGTACGGTCATTCATTCGTCTTAACAGCGTTCCTTCCTCATTGATCCAGACTTGACTACCCATCCGTTCTAGAAGCGTTTAATGAAGAACCATTTCATCTTAATAGAATGTGGAGTCCCTGTGGAAGTGGATCTTTTTATTCTCAAATCAAGTCAGGTGATTCGAACGACGAGAGGAATGGAAGTTAATTGTGGTCTTGTTAAGCGTGATCCGCTCTTTATGTGGGAATCTCGGTCTGTGGGCCATCCGCCTGTTAGGAAGTGATGCTCAAAGATGAATGCGAACAAGAAATTCAAAAAGCGTGTTCTTACGGAGGATCTACAATTATTTGCACGTTTTTTTCCCAAGATGAATGACTTAAGATTGGGGCAGATATTCCGACTAGATGCAAAGGATGAAAAATCGCCTCATTTTTTTTTACAATGAGGGAGTAGCTTTTAGCCTGAAATCAAACAATTCTGTTTTCTTAAGGTTTACTCACAATGCCGATCTCTGCGCCATGCGACTACCTCCCTGCCATTACTTTGAATTCCAAGAAGTTGGTAGGGCAAAGACGTGGATTTGACCTTATTGTATTAGAAATAGGAAAAAGAGATTTTTAAAGAGTTCCCAATTGTCAAAAAAGCATTCTAAACCAAGGACTTTAATCTAACTATTAGTTTCATTCTTATTGCTTCTTTAATAAAATGGTAAAGAACTCCAGTATTATAAGAATAAATCAAAAGTACACAAGGTGCAGTTAATGAAATCCAACAATGCAAAAATTGCGCGAATGGAGTTGGAAGAATAACGAATTTTCGTGCAGCTAATTTGAAGCAAGTTGGTAAGAAATAAAATCGGCTAGGGAAAGTGCGGCCAAATGATTTTCTCATTGGGTTAGTGGCTGTCAAGTCAGCACTGATTGGTTAGCCTAAAATTGAAACATTTCGATAGCTATGTACATAATTAGATCCGTGATCACTTTTTCCAGTATCTCCAACTATCAGCGCTGTGAACATGCTTTAAAATCCTTTTCAAAGTTATTTTCATCAACGGGGAACTTTGTTGAGCCCACAGCTGTCGCTTATAGGGCTGCAATGAAACAGGGTGTGCCCCTTGAAGAACTTCCCAAGCGAGTCAATTTCAGAGGGAAACCCTATAAACCTGTCACTTTGGAAGAAAGCATTCAGTATCTTTCCAGCCCCGGTAGTCTTATGTTTCTTGTTTTATTTTCCACTTCTTAGAATATCATGAGCTATATCGTGGGAAGCCTGTTTGGTTTTACTTTAGGCGTAACTACAAAGGTCATTTTCCACCGAAATATCCGAGAAAGTCTTGCACCGTGAGTTGGCTTTTCCTTAAACACTACAGCTTGGTTAAAAACCCTCTTGTTTCAACTGACTGCCGTTTTGTAGAGAGCCCACAAGTTGATTACATCAAATCCCTGTCCTATTTGCCGCGATGAGTATCTGGTCATTAATCATAAGGTATGTTTAGAGCCTCACTTAACCATCAACCTTTTATTAGAACGTGGATCTTCTCAAACAATTTCTCCATCCCCTTTCGGCTGATATTTTGGAACCCAAAGTCACTGGTAATTATTTAACATTCTGGATGCGCGAATTCCATTCGCTTCCTCTTACTGTTACACTAATCTATTAATTTGAAAAATTAGAGGAACTCATCCTTATGCTTAATTTTGTAACGGATGCCTCGTCCTGAGTCCTCTTTCATGTTTTTTCTCTTAGGCTTATGCGAAGTCCAACACAAGTCGCTGTTGCTAGCAATCGAAATGGCTCGCGATATGGGTACCACCACAACCTTTTGGACTACCATATCCTCTAACAACTTCCACTCGAGTAAACGCTTCTTTTCTTCCCTCAGGAACAATTCAAATGCGACTTCCCTTCCGCTTATTCGACTACTCCGAGTACTACGGGGATGTGATGAAGCCAGAAGAACTACGCCAGCTCGCCAGTCATGTTGTGACGGCTTCTGGATCCGGAGGTCAATTGGAGCCTCTAGATGACATCTACCGCAAGGCAGCTCGTTCATTGACCAACCTGCCCCCATCAATCACAAGCCTCCTTCATCGATCAGCAATCATTCCTCATATCGAGGAAGTGGCTGCCGAACCACCCACGGTTGAGATCGAACGTCCCAAGATACCAAATCGGTATCAGATGGAGGAGGCTTACCGCAAGTTGTTGTTGAAAAGGAAACGGGCAAAATCCATCCTCCTCAATGACTAGTTGTGAATGGCCTGACTTTGTGAAAATAAAACGCATCTATAAATCAAATTTACTTCTACATTCGATGATTTGGCTGTACCATCCCAAGATTGGCCATTGTTATTGCTTTATAGGAATGTCTCTCTTGAAGGAGACTTTTGTAGCCCTAAGATTTGGACTCCGTCCCATTTGGTAATGTCTGCTTATTTTAAAGTGAATTATATCAAATTTCCTTATTCCAACCGGCTTTTCTGTGCTATTTTAGTACTTCGGCCAGTTGTCAATTCATAGCGCCACAGACACGTATGCGTATTGTGGACAACAGTCAATTCAGTAGTATAGCCCCAGAACAAAAAAGACAGGTCATAAAAAAGGGCGGAGTAAAGCAGGGCGCACAAGAGGCACCCGTCACGCCGAGCAGAGATGAGGTGAAGGATGTGAAATCCTTTCTCCAAATCGGCATCAGTGGCGTTTCCAAGAGAAAGCCAATGGTGATTCGAGTGTACAATCAGAAGAATCGTGGGGTCACTGGTGAGTCAGCGGTTCATTGACTGACAGCCTACTGCCAGTGGGTGTCAGAGTAGGAATTTTCTCTTTTCTTCCAGGTGACAAGGTTCTGCTGGCTGTAAACGGTCAGAAGAAACGTGGTTGGATTGTAGGTTGTCGAATGCCCTCTCGCAACGGTTGGCCACGATTTGAATCGAATAATGTGGTGTTGGTTGATGATGAAGGAAACCCTCTGGGCTCGCGAATCCTCGTCCCCATTCCCTCCAAGTTGCGCTCATTGCAGTCTACGACAGACATTACAAAAATCTTGTCAATTGCCACTTCTTTCGTATAGACGTGGCGTCCAATAACCTCCACCGTGTTTTAAATGTATTCGCATTCACACCGGCTACTTATTTAGCACTGCAGCGTATGCTATTAGGCGAGATTGCGCGATGTCGACTGACCTCTTCCAGCGTGCTTCATCCACGTTGTTCAACTGCTGGCGTGTTTTGTCCATTTGTCTACCCATACACTACATGCGCCGTTAGGCTGGCAGTATCGCTGGTGAGCCCCTTCTATGAGCACGGCAATGTCAGCTTGGGTTTATGGACGCCACACCGAAACGGCGTAGACGGAAGCATCGTCCAGGATGTTCGTTACTAATACACGTCACCTTCATCAATAAGTAAGCGGAAAGGAAATTGGGTATACACATTGTTTAACTTCTGCTTAGAAAGTGAGCTTATTTCTGTCAGGGTCAGGGTCTACAGAACCATTTAGTTCTAGTTGTTTAAATATACTTGCAGCATTAGCAAGAGCACGCTGCAAATCAAGCTTCGGATTTTGTCGTATTGTCGAGCTACTCAAGATATCCATGAACGCCAGATGTCCTCTGCCCTTAACTTAAATGCTAAACTGTGTCAAAAGGTCCGTGAGAATTTGCGCCTTGAGGAAATCTAGCATATAAAAAACTTTTTTGACACTTATCCGAAATTCTTACTGGTTCCTCCCTTGTTTACGAACTGGTCAGCGTCGGCATGGCAACCACAGCAGGTTTGCTTGTGAAATTTTAACCCGATTTCATGCAAGTGCAAAGTCTTCGGTGACAAGGGGAAAATTATTCTTATCTTCCATGAAATGGTGCAATATGAAATTCTCTGGGTGAAAATACAAAACATTGAAGGCAAAATACAGTCGTCATAACTACAATATCTAAGGTTGGCAAGCTACACAGAGATGAGTCATTGCGGAATGCTGTCAACTCCCTGTGTAAAAGTCACACAATTGGAAAGAACTTAGCCAAAGCAACCATGACTGGACGTTTTTCCCGGTTGCCAAATTCATATTCGTAATGGTCGTACATACTCGCCTCGTGATACATAGGAATTCCAAGTTTAAAGGCTACCATTCCAACGTAAACGTCCTCCGGAGCGTAATTATATCGAGTGTAGGCTGTTGCAATCGCCATATCGTCAACAATGTCAGGTCCGATGAGGTGAGCGAATCCCCTAGGATAGGGACACATTAAGTCCCATGGAAATTCACGATAGGAGATATATAACTTATTCCGGGGTGATCGATAAGCATAGTCCTTCCTGGCCACGCTTCCGAAGAGGGAATTGCGTCTTATGTGCTCTGGGATCCGGTTCAGGAAGGCAGCCACCATAGAGAGATTCACCCGATGATCGTCGTCCATAGTCATGAAGAGTTTGACATTTTCAGCTCGACAAAATGCCGACATCCAACGGTAATTGGTGACGGTTTTCCAAGTGAGATTGTAGTAGGTGTCCTCGTAGTCTGCCAACAAGATGTCACCGTACTCTCTGATTTCTTCATTGATAACGGTCATTATCTCGGCCTCCCGACCATCATATATTTCGAGCAGATCTCCAGCAGGTCCTGGAAGATGGATGAGGTGACCATCACGATCGAACATCCTTCCACCGTGTTTTCTAGGCAGACCCATGCTAAAAACCACACCAATTTTCGTTTGATTGTTTTGGACTGCCTCTCGATGGATATATTCCCGGAAGGCTGATCTCACATTCCATGCAAGCAGTGCGCTTTTGACAACTATTACAAGATCGTATTTTTTACCCTTTTGGCACGCGGATTTGGGCGTGGTAAGAATTGTGATTGGGAAGTTGTAATCTGGCGTCTAAAATGAAACAAGAGTTGTTCTCACTTATTTTGTTCAAGCAATGAAAAACTAAAATCTCACAAATACGTCAATTTTTTCCTCAATTGCCAATTAGCTATCTCATGCATGCCCACCCATCAAGTGAAGTTTTCAGAGTAAAAGATGATAAACAACTACCTCCTTTTAATTGGGATTGACATCTAAAGATATTAGAAGACATTTTTCATCAATATAACCTTAAATCAGCCCCCTAGGAAACGGTTCCATAAACATGTAAACGAATAAATGACTATTGGTTGGTACAAGTATCACCCAGAATTATCAACTTGATACATGCTACACAGCACGGTTAACTGGTTACAGAGAATGATGTTGCAAGGGATGGTTTCATTCTTTGTACCGAAATCACTTTGCTGCTGCATTTGTTTTCGTTCAAATGCATTGAACAATATAAAAAACGTGGCACGTTGGAAGAAGATTGGCAATATTTTGGTACAAAGCGACCTCCAATTGTGCCACCAATTGTTTACAAGCGGTTACGATTACACACCAATTATCAGTTTAATTAGATTTTCAAAAGTGCAATAAAACCTCGATTTCTACTCTTCACAATTTTTTTGAATTACCATGATACTCACGAGCTTGTTAACTATCCACTATCCGCTTTAGAACATGGAATATAGCACGAATAATCTAACCTCGGACACAGGATGACCTCCTTTAACGGCTTCGACAATGTCGCGCATGGAAACATCCTGAGGGTAGGTTAGATAGATTTCTGGAGTTCGCATTCGTCCCCAAAATTGCCGAGGTAACAAGCTCAGCTCTTCGAAGGTAAAGTTTCCCTTAAATTTTGCTAGTCCAAACAGTTCCCGCAGCGTATATTTTTTTTCCCGCCTACGCAATCCTGCGCGACGCGAACTTTGTACACAGATGGTGATATTGAAAGTTCCATTCACCTCAGTGTTTCCAGTCTCCAGCGGAGGCCATTGACACCTTTTTGAGGGAATAAGATTCTCTTTTTCATAGGCATATTCGATTCCCCCACTTATTATAGGAGACGCAATACGTCTTTGAAGAATGCTACCAATGTTTGAGGCGGAGAGTTGGAGTCCAACCACGATACATAAGGCAATACCAAAGAGGAGCAGGTTGGAAATGAGTTGCCAGCACATTCAATCACGGAACCTATGTGCGTTTACGCGCGCGACTAGCCACGTGGTGATCAATGTAACAAGGCTTTTCACCATTTGAAAAATAGGATATTCAGGTTTGCGGGTTCGCTTAGAAAACTTAAACAAATCGAGAGAGACGTTTCAATTGCTAGCACAGACTTAAAAAGAAGAAGGAGCAATTAAGAACTGGATATGGAACTCAATAATATCAAAGACTCCAGCATCCAACCACAAGAAAGATCCACAATCCCATGCACCTGAGGTATTTTGCATGCAAGACAAAACATTAAACGAGAACCACGACACTCAATTGATGTCGCCTTTTCACACTCATACTTCTGACATTTTATTTTCGTTGCTTTTTAAACAACTGTTCATATTTATACAAACTGAGTGACTGGATTATAAAGGAATAAAAGGATGCCAAATGTCCCGTTAATTAGTAAATTAAACAAAAGACACGCATCTGGCAAATGTTGGAGAATTCGGGAATAACGAATTAATGATAACTCTTAAAAACACTTCATTATTTCACTAGCTGGCTTTGGTAATTTACGAAAGTGCAGTAGGTAGTGAACTTCAGTAAAAAACAATTTTCCCAAGCCCTTTCAAATTTCTTGTCAAATTGTGATACTGCACCCTGTGGGTCAGAGGCGGGAGGGCGATTTTAACGTGGTTGTGGATTCTCGTACTTCCTCTCAGGAGTCGGGAACGCTCTCGTCGTAGATGTATGCCTCGTCCGAAATGTGGAACTCCGTACCCAGCCGATAACGGTTCATCATAATAAGATGCGACCTTACAAAGGCACCCTGCCGGTCGGCTACGAGGATGAAGTCTGCGGAATTGTGGGGAGAAGAAAATCGCCCGACGGCATAACTAAGTCCAACGGACGAGAGTAGCACCAGGGACTGCGCTCAAAAAACGAGGGGGCTGTGTAATAATTGTGGCGTTTAGATGCGCTTTGTAGGTCAGAGGCGGGAGGACAATCTTAACGTGGTCACGGTGGCACGTGCTTCCTCTCAGGGGTGGGGAGCGCTCTCGTCGTAGATATGAGCCCACCGCTCTTGTCCGACGGCCTTACAATAAAGATGTCTCGTAATATTCAGCCTCCTAATAGCAGGGCGGGAAAGAAGGAAGAGGAGGAACGGGAAGATCCTTCTACACTGCCATTTAAAACACAATGAAAATGTTCAG
Source organism: Taenia saginata (assembly GCA_001693075.2). NCBI lineage: Eukaryota > Metazoa > Platyhelminthes > Cestoda > Cyclophyllidea > Taeniidae > Taenia > Taenia saginata. Next base: position 880,330 of record LWMK02000009.1, on the reverse strand, counting down.
AGTAGAGATTTCTTTGATTTTGGTACTGGTGGTCGTAACATATCACTAACTAATGCTTGAGATCCTGCAAATTTTTGACTTTCTCTTAAACTCTTTGTCTTGGTTTGGTGTGCGGAATGGTCTCTGGGCCATGCCAGGAGCTCTCTTTTACATCGTCGACCAATTTCTCGACTAGTATTATTGCTTTCGTCTCCAGGACTGACTCGGTGTGCCGCACTATGCACAAGTAAAAGGAGCTTGTAACTACTCCACCATGAATACTTAATAAAAAGCAATGTATTTAGGTTGCTCAGCGAAGCGAAAATGTCAAAGGCTGTAGATGTAGCGCCCCGAGACTTCCCTTAAAGTAAGAGAAGGCATAGTACTAGGGCAGAATATACATTCCGTAAACAGAGGGCTTAAGGGCTGTTGGCACGGTCCGGAGTCCGGCCAACCGGCTAGTACAATATGGCCATCCAAGTGACCGAAACCGGCAGTTCGAACGAACAAAGTATTACAGTCGACTATTATAAAATTAGCAGTTTAAAAGGAAAATGATCGCTTTATTGACTTCAAAGCATTTTGCTCGTGGTTAAAATGCCAACTAAGTGGGAAGGTTAGGTAAAGTTAATCGAGCTGGGGATAAATTTGCAGCATTCTAATCCTTTAAATAAAAGGTGGCAGGTTTTTAGCACCTCCTAATGCAATAACCAATTCAGGTTTTTTCAAAAGATTCTGATTTTGAATAGTCTAAAAGTGCCTACGCGATTGATATTGTTGGCTGTGCTTTGATTTGACTCGACCCTACATCGTAAGCACAGCTGCTAGACAATGAAAGCAATTAGTAGCCTTGGAGTAGTGTAGAAGCAATACAATTCGCAAACACTTATTAACAATGCAGTTAACTTAATTTGATGCTAAGAGCCGAAAAAGTGATGACAACCGCTGGCACATGACATCCAACTCAAAGCACTCTAATACTTCTTGATAGAAGGCTTTATGAGTTTATAAAATCTTCACGTAATTTACAAAACGCAAGGCGGTATTCATTATTGGACTAAGAGTTTGAAGTGAGACCAATCTTTGCCGATCTCCTACCAACATAGGCTCAAAAGATGCGTGTTTGACAGAGATAACATGCGGTAGCTAAACCATAACCTATTTTGCCTAATCAGTATTCAGCAGATCGTATAAGAAATTTAATAAACTGGTCCTTTATACATGCATTTATAAAGGGTATTCCAAATGGCATAACATTGATACAGAGAGAAAATTCCGAATGAACTATACTGGATACCGTTTGCTTAATTTATCAATTTTGCCCATAGGAATGGTTCAAAGACATTGTCATCAATACTTCTTGTACACTGAATGACCAAATACATGGAACCTGTAGCGCTCTGTGAATTTTCTTGAAGAATGTACATCCTCGACGAAAAGGAGGGAATGACCGACCAAATACCCGCAACTGAAACCGGGAGTCGAGGAAAAAACAACAGGCGTATTGCAAAACTCCTCCCTCCATTTCAGCCTCGTATCCGGTGCTAACCTTAATCAACCCACCACGTCAGTCAACACAGCGTAGTCGGTGATGTAAGAAAACCCTCACAAGTCAACTGCGTCAGTCATCAAGTTTCTATGCAACTGAGGAGATGGTTAACAGCAACGTCACTTATTCATCTTGGAAATTCTACTGGATCTAAAGTTTTGTCTGGTCTAAGAATCAGTATCAGAGGCGGGAAAATTCTGCCGACTATCTCGCCTGTCCATAGCCAGATGCTGGAACATTCGTCTAGAAGGAAAGTACGGGATTGTAAGGGCAGATTTTCGTGTCTGTTCACAATGTCGACATTCTTATGGCGGTTTGGTGGAGAAACTCTGTAACGAAATTTCTTCTCTGTGGTTCACAGTTAGTGTCGCTTTTGTTAGGAGTGGATTTATTGCTGAAAGTGGACGTCATTTTAAGTCCTTCTGTTATGGGCTGTCAGTGATTCGCCCATTCACAACACACTCACCTCTTCCATCCCACTAAGATCTGTCATACAGCAGTAGAAATTAGAAGAGATGTACATTGGGATGTGATTCGTCCTTACGATAAAGGGAAGCAACACTGGTACAGAATATGTATAGTCGGCAACCAGAATGGATTGAAATTACTGGCATAGTCCAGAGGCCAGTCCACTGGACAGTATACAAAGTAGCCGACAAAGCGCCCAAAACCGAAACGGAGAGTTACGCAAACAGCAAACAACTTACACCATGCACTTATTGGAGCGGAATCCTTTGGCACAAATAAAATGGTGCGCAAACACTAAGCATGTGATTTCAAGTGTCAGAGGACATGGGAATCACACTTGCCCAACTTTGACTGCATGAATTTTGACAGCTAATTGATAAAGGTGACGCCACCATTCATATCGATGTCCTGGTTTACTCTTCAAACAATGGGACGATGGGCTTGATCTGCAAACAACATTGGGGATTTCTGCTTAAATATTTTGGTCTTCTGCGCTTAGTAGGTACATTAGCACTCACTCTCATCCACGGTCTTAAAATGATTGTTTCGTCCGGCAAAACAGTTTGTACGATTCAGAGACATCGCATCTTCAGTGCCACGTAAACAAGCTAGAGAGTACGGACACTGCATGGATCCGAATAACCGAAGCCTTCGGAAGAGACGTCTGGGCTGCCTCTGCTGGCATATTGTAAATGCGTGGGCGAAGAGACCCTCAAGAACCATAATTGTCGGTGTCCCTAAGGTGCCCGTTTGAGCCTTCTTGGCTACTTTTAACTTTGATTAGGTCCCATTTTATTTCTCGATTGAGGAACCTTTGCAGAGTCAACATTCTTCGCACCCATTCCCGGCTTCACGTGTGATGAAGCGTCAGGTGGTTCGCGATCTCAACAAAGAAATTTGTCTCATATCAAATTTTCCTCCAACCTCACAATTCAAACTTACATATTAATTTAACTATGAAGCATGGATTTGAATGTAAACTTAAAGGCGTACAAGTGGTGTCGTGGCGAGTGATTTACCTTGAGAATTGTGCAAGTCGTTTTCGACAGTCCTTACTATGGATCACTACACAGTCACTGGTTATTCAGCAATCGACAAGAGATAACTAGCTCCAGCTTCAAATAATTGTTTACAAATCAAATTTGCGTGCCTCTTCTGATGGGTTTGTTGTGATATTTTAGAGTTGATTGTTGTTATTGTTCTGCAGGAAGACCTCTTTTGAGGGAGACCTTTGTAGTCCTAAAATTTGGATTCCGTCCAGTCTTAAAATAGCCGTTTATTTAAAGGCAAATAATATTAAATCCCTTTTTATGACCAGATTTTTTTGTATCAATTTATTAATGCGACTAGTTGTTAATTTTTAGCAGCACAGACGCATATGCTCACTGTGGACGACGGTCAATTCAGTGGTACAGTTCAAGAACACAAAAAGACAGATGATGAAAAAGGGAGGTATAAAGGGTCTTTGAACGCCATCAGTAAGCCCTTTTCGTATTTACGACCAATTCGACATCACCCTTTGAATATCATACTAAAATGGCATGGAATGGGCAGCCTTGCCAATCATTATATTGATACGAAATGACATGCTTTTGTGAGTTAAAATTTGTCTAAAATCTAAGCTAATTTTTAGCCTTGAGTTCAGAATTTGCTTTCCTGTCAAGGTCAAGGGTCACAGAATCCCATATTATCAATTGTCAGCATAACACTGGCACTGACGAGAAACCGGTACAAACCGAATTTTAAAGTCCTTCATATCGCCAAGTCATTTAAGACGTTTATATTCATTTACTGTTTTCTCTAACTCAAATACTGAAATTTCCCAAGAGACCTCTTATGTATTTGCTCACTTAGGGAACTTTACACGAAATCTACCAATAACGTTGACCGAAAACTTTTATTAGTTCCTCATTCGTCCACCGACCGACCGTCAACCCCTTAACGCCTTCATTCAAAGCAGGAGTCGAAAGGTAAATCGCAATTACGATGGAGTAATTGTGAAACTTTAACACAATTCAAGATTGTCATTTTCAAGCAAGTTCATAATCTCCAATGGCATTAAAAATATCTTTAGTTGTTGTAGAACATCCCTAAACAAATTCTAAAAAACGCAATAAAAGCGAAGCAAAGTCATCTTGGCTACAAACAAAATATACAAAGATTGAATCAATGTGTAATACTACCAAATTTCTGGGTAAAAATTAGGTGGTTGGAAAGTACTTAGACAAAGCAACCATAGCTGGACGTCTTTTCCGGTTGCGAACTTCGTATTGATCATGGTCGTACATACTCGCCTCGTGATAGATAGGGATTCCAAGTTTAAAGGCTACCATTCCAACGTAAACGTCCTCCGGAGCGTAATTGTATCGAGTGTAGGCTGTTGCAATCGCCATATCGTCAACAATGTCGGGTCCGATGAAGTGAGCGAATCCCCTCAGATAGGGACACATTAAGTCCCATGGAAATTCACGATGGGAAAGATAAAGCCTCTCCCGAGGTGATCGATAAGCATAGTCCTTCCTGGCTATGTTTCCGAAGAGGGAATTGCGTCTTATGTGCTCTGGGATCCGGTTCAGGAAGGCAGCCACCATAGAGAGATTCACCCGATGATCGTCGTCCATGGTCATGAAGAGTTTGACATTTTCAGCTCGACAAAATGCCGACATCCAACGGTAATTGGTGACGGTTTTCCAAGTGAGATTGTAGTAGGTGTCCTCGTAGTCTGCCAACAAGATGTCACCGTACTCTCTGATTTCTTCATTGATAACGGTCATTATCTCGGCCTCCCGACCATCATATATTTCGAGCAGATCTCCAGCAGGTCCTGGAAGATGGATTAGGTGACCTTCACGATTGAACGTCCTTCCGCCTTGTTTTCTGGGAAGACCCACACTAAAAACTACACCAACTTTCATTTGATTGTTTCGAGCCTTCTCAAACTGCATGAATTTGCGAATGGATGATCTTGAATTCCACGCGAGGGTTGAGCTTTTGACAACTATCACAAGATCGTATTTTTTACCCTTTTGGCACGCGGATTTGGGCGTGGTAAGAATTGTGATTGGGAAGTTGTAATCTGGCATCTAGAATAAACCAAGAGCCACTGTGAATTTGAATTCGTGAACCAATTATTATTTTACACATTGGGAGTGTTGGAGAGGGTGTTACTAGTTGTTCACAAGCAACTATAATGACGCACTGATGATAACTTCTTCACTAATTTTTATGGGCCTCATCTACGTTTCGTTTTCAGAAGATCAATTTGATTTAATCCTTAGAAGTATAATCACACTCGAATTCCTTGAAATAAACTAACCTCAGGTACAGGGTGGCCTTGCTTAACCGCCTTGACAATATCGCCCATCGGAACATCCTGAGGATAGGTCTGATAGACTCTTGGAACCCTCATTCGGTTCCAATATCGGCGAGGTAACAAACTCATTCCTTCAAAGGTAACGGATCCCTTAATTTTTGATAAGCCAAATAGTTCTTGCAGCGTGTATTCCTTCACCCTCTTATACGCTCGCACACGGCGTAAACCTTGTACACAAAGGGTAACATTAAAGACCTTATTCACCATTATATCTTTAATGTCCGACGGCGGCCATTGGCACCGCGTCGAGGCAATAAGTCCCACTTCTTCATTGGTGAATTCGTTTACATCGCCTTCTCCAAAAGACTGTACACATTTTTGAAGAATGCGGTTAATACTTGGGGCGGAGAATTGGAGTTCAATTATGAGAAAGAGGGTGATGCTAAGGAAGAACAGTTTGGAAATAAGTCGCCTGGCAATGCCCATGCTAGTTAACACATTTACAAGGTGAGTCAATTGCTTGCTTGAGCGAATAGTCGTGTGATAGTCAAAGCAGCAGAGCTTTCCATAATCACACATCCCACCATTTGAAGCGCCATACATTTGCTTGTGTGGGTGAAATTGGGAAGCTTTTTTAAATAATAACGTGAGAGACGTGTTAACTCCTAAATCATATTTCCGAAAATGGCAACATCTAAGATTTTCGGACTTAAAATTTGCCAATACCAATTGCTCCGACACCCAACTGCACGGAGGCCTCGCGGTTCAATGTACTTGCAAGAGAAGTGCGAAATTTAATCGGTGTCACCGTTTCAGACTTATTTTCTTGACAAAAAAATCGGGCTAATACTCTAATCTGTAGATTCGTACTTAGCCTAGTCAAGTGCTTGGTTTTTCAGGATTAATTGTTCTCCGGGTGATTTACAAAAATGAGGAATTATTGCCACCAAATAGCCAGTCATTTGAAAGTTAACTAGCTAACTAAAATTATCATAGCAATTTTGCGCACTTTTTGCAATTTGTTCAATCAATTTCCCGCCAATGAGATCAGGTTTTATAAAGCTAGAAAAGGTAGCAAAATTAATAGGACAAACACCCAAAAATTGCACCTTTCGTTAAAGTGTAATTAATAAGTAGAATGAGTATTGTGGCGCAATACTCATACATGTTGTATCTTCTGTGTGTAAAATCTGAGCAAATAGCGTTGAAACTCTGTAAATTCCACCAAGACTCTTCCATTATACCGAGGATACTATGAATTCTAAAGCATTTAGTTTAATTGGTAGGGTGAGACTCTGGGACCACGTGTTGACATGAGGACATTTAAAAGCTCTTAAATCACATTGTGCAATGGAGAGGCTCTTTTGGGAGTAGAGAGATCGCACTTTTGACCTTTAAACATTTTGCCAAATGATAAAGCTGTCATCGATGAATGAAGAACGTTAATTTATGCCACTGTGCAGTGAAGGCAAATCACAGCCTTCGAGAGGTATGGCTTGCCTCTTTTTCCCTCAACTCATTACAATTTGCCAATTAATTTGGTGCTAAGGGTGATTACAAAGATGACAGCCACTGCCACACATAATATTCAGTTCAAAGCATCATAAAGCCTCACGCCTCTTCGGAGGCAAATTTACAAAACGCAAGGGCCAAAGCTTTGAAACGGGGCGAATTCTTGTTGGTCCCTTATCATTTTTAACTTGGGAGATGCACGTCTGAGAGGGAAAAACCACGCAGTAGGTAGACCACAACCTAATTGTCAAACCAGCTTTCATTAGTTCGTTTAAGAGCTTTAGTACAGTGACCCCCTATGAATGTATTTGTAAAGGTATTCCTGCTATCATAATGCTTAATTAACTCCCTCTGCCAATAGAAGTTGTTAGGAGCTATTGTTTTCAATACATTCTACACATTAGTTAGTAAAATTCGCACGACACATTCTAAATCTCGACTAGGGAAATTCGATGTCTCAGTAGGGCGCATTCCTTTGTCACAAATGATTAGAGTGTAAGCACTGAAATCCTTTATTTACATTGTCAAAGGATAAGCATAAAAGAGCCAAATCCGCATCCACCAAATTTTGATTATGTGTCATTAGCTCCACATAGGTCTTGACAACCAAATTGAAAAGTGAACCCACCATTTAAACTAAGTTCAGTGTTTTTCTAAGAAACCTTATTTAAGACCCTAATTTATTAAAAATGAATTAACGAACGAAAACTGTTACGCAAATCATAATTTAAGCAATGAGATGAGTGAGTTAAGTTCCAAATAGCCTTAGCGATGCCTATTAGAATATTTTGTAAATTTGGTTTAAAAGACACTACCACTTACGCTACCAGGCCATAAAATTTTTTATTCCCATCCACGGTCCTGGTTTGATACCTCCGTCTCCGGAAACGGTTCATGGAAATCAGAGACGTCTTATCTTCACTTGAAAATAATATTGGGACGCGATACCGTCACGCTGTTGTAACTTCCTGCCATAAAATGCCACGTGCAAAGGTAAGCGAGTTCAGATACCTCTCGTTCCTTGCGTAAAGGTCTGAAAGAATAGAGCCTTTAGAAAGGATGCCTTAGCCGCCGCAGATTATTTGCGTAAATATGTGACGAAAAGGAGCTCTCGACTACGTAGACACACCCATGAATGTCAGAACTGCTAATGCCTATTCCGTACCACGTGGAGGCTTGAATGCTCCCGGACTACCTTGAGAGCAACAAATTATTGGCACGCATAAAATGCGTCTCCACACGATACTGTCCAATCAAAATTAAAGAAAATCTGAGCATGAAGTGTGAAGGTTTATATGATATTCAAAGAGAAGGGACGGCTGGTGGAAGTGTACCTATTCAAGTAGGAGGTTCTGAGTCCTCTCATTAGAAGCGTTATTCTGGATTTAAAACGTCCAAATCTTCCTTCGCAATGTTGTCACCGCTCGCCTTCCTTCCCATTCGAAAAGTGAGTTGGTAATAATTCTGACTGTCTATCATCCCAAGTTCAAGATCGCAGGAGTTAGATATCAAGTATTTTGTGACCAATTAAACTTCCATTGAATTAACTCAAATACTATAGACCAAGCAGTGCTATTTTTCATTTGGTAAAAAGTGATTGCTTAAGTGGTAAGGCACTGGCAATTTAAGTAATTTTTTATGTAGTGGCACTATGAATTATTACCTTGCTCTACTTAAGTGGCATTCCAACCCGAGCTTCACGATGCCAAAATATCGAGACAATAAAATCATTTCAATTTATGATTAGAATCCCAAATGCGCTGACATCCATGCATGCATCCGCCGAATTTTATTCCATATCTTCCAGTCAAAATACAGACAACGAAGATTTACAATGAAAGACTCTAATTCATTTAATGTGACCAACTTATAGCATCGTCAATGCTATAAACAGATAGAAAGTGAAAGCATTTGGAATAGAAACATGGCTCTTCTCTGAGGACAATAGAAGGCTTAATACTCAGATAGAATACATATTTTTGGCACACAGAAGGGAGTGGAACTGCTGGCGTGATCCGGAGACCAGCCCACCTGGCGAGACACAAAATGGTCGACCACGCGCTCGCAACCGAAATAGAGAATCAAAGAAATAAAAAGGTGTATTACATAGCTCCCTTTAATCAACTAACTGAGTCAGTCAACAAAACGTAATCAGTGCTGCCAACTGCGTCAGTCATCAAATTTTTATGCAACTGAGGAGATAAGTGATAGCAACGCCACTGATCTCTCTTGGAAATTTTATTGGATTTGAGGTTTAGTCTAGTTTGGTAATTAGATTTGGGAGCGGAGGATTTAGTTGATTATCACGCTACACACATTCAAGAAAGGGAGGGTTTTCGTGTCTGTTCACATTGTCGGCATCCCTTTGTAGATTATAGAAGGAAAACTCTGCAACACGGGACTGAGGTGGTTGCTGAAGGTGGACGTCACTTAAAGTCCTTAAATTATGGGTCGTCAGATTCAGAGTTCATACACTGCTTCCGTCCCGCTTAGATCTATCATTCTGTCGTAGGAATCAGGACAAATGTCCGTTAAGATCGGATTTTAACTCCGCTGCCACCGGTGTAGTCCCTTGAGACTTTCCTAAGAGCGAAAGAAGTCATGATACCGATGCAGAATATGTATATCCGACAAACAGGATTGATTAGAGTTACTGGCATGGCTCAGAGACCAGCTCACATAGCAACGCACAAAATGGCCGACCAAGTGCCTGAAACCGAAACCGAGAGTCTAACAAACAACGAACGTATTGCAGCAAGTGATATTGTGATTTTTGATTCTGCGAAGCTAGAGAATATGGAATTCCTGTCCCGTTGAATTGGTCTAGAAGTATTTTTGACTGATCATTGAAATTCTGCACCAACGCTAAGTCGAGCGATTGAAAGTGATAAAAAAGTGGAATGAGTTTATCGCTAAAGCAAAGTAGTCGACTAAATCCAAAACATTCACCGTATCATCGGTGTTAACGGGAGCAATTTCGGAACACATTTTTTCAAGACCAAAAAGAAATGTATTTTATCATTGGGTTTGCATAAATTTGAACAATGAAGACTTACCAAAGGTAGAGATCATTGTAGGTTGTTTCATTCGACACAAGCATACCGAGGACTGCACTTTTGCAGGACCTCATATGACTAGAACCTTTAAGAGGGCGCTTCAACTTATTGGTTTAGCATTAATTGGCTTTAGTCAATGTCAGCCTATTATGACATTGATGACAAATTCCACTGCACTTTTGCTCGATTTACCTGCCAGTCCAAGTTTAGCTATGGCTTCATATGCTTATACCTCATTGTCGGTGTTGCCTTGGAAATAAGTAAGTTAGCCTTATAATTAAAAAAAACTTTGCTTTTGGGAACAATCTCAATTTTAAATGCAACAACCTACTAGGAAGGAGGGTTCTATTTCAGAGACCCTTACCACAGGAGAAATGTTTCAGGAGGTAGTAAACTGATACACATTTTGAAATGGTTAATCTTCTGACGACCTCATCTGTCATTCACGATAGGTTTGCGTTAATAGTTGGGGCTTCTGGCGGCGCTAAAACACACATTTCTATTACCAATATCACCTGGCATTACTGAAACTCCTTAGAAGTGCCGGGTTAATTGACTGGATGCTGACATTTGAAGACCTTATAATTTGACGGAGCCATTAGTAATAAAGGGGAGATAAATTCAAAACAATGCAACGGGTAGGCAGGAGTCTTATGCAAAACTCACCACTGCTTAGATTGAGTCGATTTCGATAATCCAACTTAACTGAAAGTCAGCTTCCCTAAACTTCATTTAACTATGAGAACTAATGTCTGCCTCATCGTTATTACCACCATTAATCAAGTGTAATGAATAAAACCAGCAGCGAATTTCCTCCTTCACGTGATGAATGTTGTAGCGAAATTCGCATGCTTTGCTGCGGTTGTATAATACTTCGATTGTGCGTATAACCTTTTGTTTTGAGCTTGTGGGCCCTTAAGGGTCCACCCCTGTACTTCCGCTCGGTTGCATAACCCCTACCATGCCGGTAGGCTCCCAGCCCTTTTGATAGACTTGAGGTTCTACAGCTGTACTGAGTATAATTACACTGTGAATATCCAGCATGAATGACCGTTTCCGTGGGTCAGCAGGTCTATTTTCCTTATGAAATGAAGCAAAGTGGTACAATCGCAATCGATCTAAACTTTAAAATTGGAGAAAAAAATAGCACTGACTATCCGTAAACTGTCCATCTGAAAAGTATGATAATCAGAGGCCAATTTTACCTACCTAATTTCATACGCCTTTCTAGTCCATGTAATCCTTCGTAACAATACAAAGCACAGTGGCCGAAGGAAAGTTTAAACCTGCTAGCTTGGGAACAGTAGAGGAAAATACAAAAGGCGCCACTGATTTCCCTTGAGAAACACATTTAGGTGTAAAGCAACTTGAATTTTCAAATAGCTTAGCATAGAGACCGATTTTTCCCTTTAGCTCCTATGAAATCCTTTGCCATTATCTAGCAATTTTTTGTGAAAATCTGCAACTACCTTATAGATACTTAGAGATAACCAAAAACCAACTCAAAGGGATCACACTTACCACTATTGCACCTAAGCTGGGCTGCATGACCTCTCAATAATAAGCATTTGCAAATTTTCATTTTGGTGATTAAATGGCATAATTTAGGAGCACCCTGCGGTAAGTAAATTCTTGTCTTAAAACCTACAAGCGCTTACTCCAGCTACTTTTATTTTTAATTAGTCCAATTTTCGTCTCGAGCATAGGCAATGTCTAAAGGTTCTTCTAAAACTCAACTCCCTGTGAGTCCTTTTTTCTTCCCATCTCTACAAAGTAATGGGCAGTTGGCAGTTTTAACACCCTTTGACTAGTCGACCTGATAGAGGTTTAAACACGTTTGAACTAGCATGGTTTAGCTTAAAGTTGAGGTCAAAGTTTGTTTTGACTTGTTGAAGCTAACGTAAACATAAACTTTTACGAGTGCGATCATAGTAGGTGGTTAGCCTTAACGGTTATATGTGTTGATTCCTACAGTCTTTAAAAAAAATTACCGCATCGCCAATGATCATGCATCTGTCGACAACAGGCACCTGAAACGATGCATTATGCTATCTTTGTGTAATTCAGCCAAACCAACCGATTTCAAGGCATTTTGTGGCCCCAGCCATGGCAGTCTCAGTTGGTGAATCTCTTTCGGCTTTGCTGAAAGTTAGTCGGACTGTTTTATGAAGTATCCTCATTTGTTAGTGACTATAATCAGCTAAGCATCCAGAGAGTTGTGTACTTGCCCCTGTTAAATGCTACCTGTTAATCTTCTACTAGCGTGTAGCAGCGACACGAGAGCTCTAGGGCTTTTCACCATTATTCTTGGCCGTACTCGTAGACAGGGGAGCGTTCGGAGCACTCCCGCCTTGGAATTGCCGACTCACTCATATAATCGACTTGGAAAATAAGAGGGAAGAGAGACGAAATTTAACCCTATTATGTACATCCAGGGTAATTTTGATTTACACCGTTCATTCATGTCTTCTGTCCCGGATACCCTTTGTGCGGCGAAATCCGGCCTCCTTCCCCTTGGTCGCATTCACACATGAAATTTGTGTTGATTACTGCCGCTAAGATGCAACTCCAAAATGACAAGTTAATTGCCTTGGTTAGCTAAAGCAATTACCATTTACTGATTTAGATTCGATGATATTCAGGATTATGTGTGTCCCCAGTGTCGAAAACCCATGTTACCCTTTAAAAACAAACGGTATTCTTGCCTCATAAAAGGTATAAGACATTTTTCTATTGCTTGTTTTGGTCTTCACCTCATCGAATGCGTCAAGTTTACAGATTTTGTTAGCAACCATAAGAAGAAACTTTGGTTTCATGACGGGACCCCACAGTACACACCGCGCACACCTGTTCGGAGTGTTTGATGGATCGCAGAGAGTCTTCTTCACCTCGGAATTATTTCTAAATTTCAAGTAATAGCATCTTTGTTCTACCCACTCAATACATTCTGAAGTCACACTAGAAAACCTTCGCTCCTTTTGCATTCATCATTAGTCACCTAATTCATTGAATATTTTAAGAGTTTTGATTTGAGTGTTACCACGGATTAGCGTTGCCATAAGTCCATTTAGGTAAGGCTTTTCTTAATTTTAATTCATAATAAGCCAATCAGACTAGGATTTTTTAAGAACACAAGGTTTCCAGTTTGGTCTTAAGTTCATAATGCGGGAACTAGAGGCTCCTCTAAAGAAAAAGACAGCATAATGCTAGAGTGAAAAATGTCTCATCCAACTTGAGAAAGGCTAGGAGGCTATTGGCATGGGCCGGAGATAACACCGCTCTCGTCATTTGAACTCCAGCCCCGTTGCTCCTTTGGGCAACCTCCCATCCCATCCTAATCCCATCGGAGTGGGTGCTATAAGAAACATTCGAATCAAATGAGGGGGTGGTTCACTGCCATTTTACTAATCTCCTGCAATAAATCCACTAGACCTGGAGTTTTGTAAAGCTTGAGAACTGCATTGGAGAAGGAGAAACAGGCAGGCTATTGCGTATGTCCATTGCTAATAGCAGGAATACTGACCCACAAGCAGAGCCATTTAAAAATGGCGATGGTGAGAATATTTTTATGAAAATGACGTTTGGCACCTCCTCTTCTTTATTTTCAATTTAGTGCTGTCCAAAGATGTCTAAATGAATTCCATCCAGCTAGTTGATAAGTGGAGGAGGTGCCGCATACTAACTTAACTGTGCATGGGTACCGCAGACAGATCCATAACAAAAGCTTCCAGATGGTCCATGACTAGTGGCGCTTCAGTTATCAAAAGGCTTCCTGCAAAACACAAAATTTTTGTAGCTGCCGAAGGCAAATGTAATCTTTAACCCTTCTGCCAGATTTCGTTACAGATTCTCCCATGCGCAGCTATAGGCACCCCTTCCATCGCGTTAGGGTTTAGGATTCAGGAATGGAGATCAAGGCAGTTGACCATAAAGATTTGTGTTCACTTTTAGCTGCCACCAATGTAACACCTAGAGACCCCACTGAAAGCACTAGAAGACATAATACAAAGGGGGTCACTGTCATGATCCTGAAGCCAGGCCGGTTGACGGATGTAAAGGAGAGAGGCCTTCAGTGTCCTTGAAACCAAAACGAGGAGTTAAACAAATAATTAAGGTAGAACAATAATGTCTAACCTTGCAACTGTTAGCAACAATGAAATACAATCAAAAAAGGAGGCATGGTTATGCATTAAGCCACCTCAAAATAATCATTAGTTGCCTAGGACAATGTACTTTGGTTTCTAATCATTTCGTCAACAACTACATCGTTGTTAGGTTGCTAAACTCCATTGTTGATAGATAAATCTTGTTCATAGTCGCGGGCAGTTCCGTGGCCAATGGGAACAAAAAATTCAACTGCATCTCCGAATTCCTTGCAAGAAGTCTCGTCCATAGCAAATAATGTCAACCCAAGTCAATTTGGATTGCAGGAGACGAAGAAGTATTTGCACTGAGTAAATACAGCCACAAGTGTTCACAGGTTTTGGATATTGAGTTTTCCATTCTCTCGTGACAGCCAGTTTAGTGCTCACGTCTTTTGTTTTAATTAACAAAGATATTCTTAAGTGGAACAGGATATGCTTGTGTGAAGAATTTGACTTTGTTGGTCTAGAATAAGTCGCTGTCATCCCTTTGATACAACCCGACAGCTATAAATGGAAGCACTTTTTTTGATACCCTTTGCATAAAACAAATACTAGAATTGCTTCACAGGCCTTATGCTTATCGAGAAAGTGTAACTTAGGCAATAAAGAGGGTTAAGATGTTAAAACCATTGTGATGCCCCTCTCCTGAGGGCAAATGCATGTCTTCTTAAACTAAGCAGTGGGTTCCCCTCTGCTGGAGTTAGTTTCACGTAACTTATCGTGAGGGATGGCAATTGGGAAAGTTGTTGTTTGTTGCATTCTCGCGAGGGACCTCTTCAGTTAATGATACCCTTCTGCCATCCTCAAAAGCGAAGTAAAAGTGCGCGTAATTCGTAGGGCACCTCTTTTGCCATCCATATACGACGTTTAGCCCTAATAATCTGGGCAATTTAGTTTTTCCAACCGAATTCGCGCATAAGAGAGTTGACTTTAAACACGCCGACGCTTATTTAATGGAGATTTAAAGATGACATTAAAGAGTTTAATGCATTTTCCACCATTACGCTGACCAGTAGATTGTGGTTTAGTGGAATTCAAAATGGATCAGAAATTAATGTCAGTAGTTAATGTGACATTAAAAAGGAAACTGCTTTTCAAAACAACCTCACGGTTGGGTGCTCCTTTAGAATGGAGTTTTGTGTAAAGTCTGTTATTTAGACAACAATAATGTCCGCAAAAGTTGATGACACAACTCTTCCACTTTACGATTCGATCATTTGAATAATTTTTCATTCAGTTTTCTTATCAAGCGCTTCTCATTCCAGCTTTAAACAAGTAGAAATGCGTGAGCAGCACTTGTAAAACTACTTTAGCCTTTGAAGTGAAGAATGCCAGTGTTAAATCCTTTGTTAACCGCACTCTTAAGTATTCTATGTGAGCAACACTCCAAACTCGGTGGGAAGGCTTCAAAAAAGGAGTAGCACCTCATTATTTAATGTTCTCTTGAATGCTTTTCCTATAGGAAACCATACAGCAAAAAGCGAATAAGTGTTTATTAAAAATTCATTCCTAAGATTCGCTGTGTTGCTAACTGTCACCCACTGATTAGATTAGCAATACATAAGAGTAAGATCTGGAACTAAATCACATGGGTATTCATTAATTCTTGGGAATTTCGCTGTCAAAATAATGTACACGTCTAAAGGCGTGCTGAGCACTGGTGCCACTAACACATGCTCAAAATTGCCAAGGTTGTTTTTTTAGGTTAGACACCTTCAAATGCATTTATATTAGTTGAAATTATTCTAAAAGTCAAAAACTGATCATTGTAATTATTGTTCATTAGCAGTAGCCTCAGTTCCTCCCATTTTGGCCCTGATTGAAATTGGCGCGGAAGACGAGGAATAGTTCAAGTGTAGATTTAATGAGACTTTGGGTACCACGTAACGGTCACATCGAAAGAATTCTCTGAAGGCGGGAGAAGGTATAATACTGGAGCGAAACATGTAATATCGATGTCGAGAAGGGCCAGAGGCTGGTAGTTGGCAAAAGCACAGCAATAGGGGCTTAAGTGCCCTTGAAAGAGAGACAAGGAGGTAAATAAAGAAATCAGGTATTACAGTCCGCTGTTCCCATGTCGGCTATCGTGACGCAGTCGTACCAATCAAGCAGTCATTGAATTGGCATTCAAACAAGGGGATTTAGCACTGCCGCGCCACTAATCCCTTATGACAAATCTACTGAATCTGGAGTCTTGCTCGGTTCGAGAACTGTATTGATGCAGAGGAAATATGCGGACTATCACGTATTTCCATCACTAGTGGTAAGGTTACCAAACTACAATCCGAAATATTTAGTAAGGAACGGTACATAAAATAGTTCCCTGAGGATCGGACGTCTTGTCGATTCCTACTCGCCGATTTGTATTGTCTTTAGCACCCCCCGGAAACATCAATGTAGTTTTTATTGAGCCAGTTGACAACTTAAAAGAGGCACTACTAACAGCTTTGAGACCAATTTTAGGTGGTTCATGGCTGCTGTCACCTCAATTTTTAAAAGCTTTCCTACGTATCGCGAGGCTGATGAAGGTGCTGAAAACTGACGTTGCTTTCAACATTTCTTTTAGGAGTAGTCACATTTGACCCATCTGTATCCTTAAACTTCACTGAAGACGAAAGAAGGCACAAAACAAAGGGTAGATTATGGGCTGTATATGGATGAAAGGGCTGTGGAACTACTAGCATGACCTGGAAGCTGTGTTTCTCAGCGGAAGAAAAGGAGTGGGACTCAAAGTGCCGGTGGAACCAAAAAGAAGGGTTAAACAAATGGTCAAAGCCTTACATATGTTAACATGGTTATGAAGATGGAACTTTTTACTTACCTATTCACCACATCTGAAGACATCATTGGGTGAGACTAATAATGCAAATTAGGAAGCACTTAGAAACGGGACTAAATTTTGTACGTCAGATGAATGAAGTCCTTGTAGTTACTTCAAGTTTTATGAATTCCCGGCAGTTTTAAAACTTTCTTAAACACACTCATTTAAATGAAATGGCAATGAACAACTTTCATTTCCTCCCATGTGGGTAACTATTTAATCCTGTTTACAGGTAGAAAACTGACAAGCAATGAAATCACACAATTTTTGGGAAATTAGGTCGTCAACAACACAGCTGGTCATCTATCCGTATTTCCACACAAATCGTCTTCATGACTGCATATATTCCCAACCAATCTTTAACTAAGGCCTAACTAATTTTGCAATCGTGGCACTACGAGAACCTACCAGAAGATTGGTAAACCCTGTACAGGTTGATCTACTGGCTAAACCATTGATGCTATCAGTTCCAACGAATTTCACTGTTGGCTGTGATCGGTTCGTCTATCTACTAAATCCGTTTCAACGTTATTTCCGAGAATTGAGCCCATCAACTAATTATTTAATGCAGTTTAATTGAACTCTGCAAACATTTAGAAGTTCAGTGGATAGGTTTCTACTATCACCTTTAAAGGCACCCCATATTTGATACCACAGGAGGCTACTAACCATTGGAAGTTTGAAAGTATTCTCAATAGTGTTTTGCGGTAGACATCCGCACAGTCTTTAGTGGACCATCGTCATGCTGTTTGATTACTTCTTTGAAAATTTAGCGTTTCATCACATCACAGATAAGTCCTATTGGAATCGCACAGAATTCATCACTGTCAAAGAGCACTTCAGCACACTTTCGTGGCAAGCCGATGTTGAAGACGACGTTAGCAGTTGGGTTGGGGTAACAAACGCGTTCATGGTTCACAACTCAACCGAAATAGAAGATTTTAATTATGATGGGAAAATACTGGGTGGGTACTGCTTCCACATGAAGACTTGCTGGTATTTAAAATATTAGTAAAGCAATTTTAAGTAGGCATCTGCAATAACGAAACCGATATCATCCAACAAAGATTAGTTTGGGGGTATTCTTCCAACCCCGTAAATTTTACAGTAACTCACCAACGGTACTACTACACCTTTGTAAATCACATAAATTTCCATGGCGACTAGTCCTCAGATGCATAACTACTCTATGATCACCTCTTAGTAAATTTTTAAATCGTTTTATTACAAAGATTCCCACCAGGCCTGACTAATTTGGTTTGGTAAATCTCTTTATCCGTGTTAAGCGACAAGGTCAGACCTCAGGAAATGTTGTATGGCGAGGGAGATTATTGTTTATGCCTCAGAAATCAAGACAAATCACCTTTCTTAACAAAACGTCTAAGAAGGAAATGACTAAAGTAAGAAGTTGTTGGATATTGTAAATCTTGATACTTAATATTATTATTATAATTCAAAGCACAGAGGCAAAAGTCGCGTTAGTCTTGATTTTTTTCACCTTTCCCACTGCTTTTATGATAGAAAAGACAAAATCACAAGGATGTGCTTCGATCCATAATGCTTATTCTAGAAAAGAGAATTTGAGAGGGCGTAATATAAATGTTCTCCTTCATTTGTCAACCATAAGTTTTTTCCTGCCACGATCATTCCCAACCACAAGCATTAACAATATCTAGATCCACTTGAAAAGATCATTCATTTAGCAGAAAAAAGCTGGCCAAAATAAATTACAAATGACGAAGTTGGTTAGTAATTTACAATTACTTTATGCTAAGCGCCATAATAGGAGTTGAAAGCCATTGATTTCAAACGAGACTGAAATAACTAGTCTCAGAATCTAGAAGGCCTAGTTCAATGGACCCAGCAAATAGTTTTAAGTGAGGGTACTTTTTAGTCTTTCCGAGATATCGTGGCAGATTGTCTAGTTCTTTAAGGTTCACCAACTCAACCGTTATGCTGACGCTTAGAAATACTTCAAGGAAGGAGACGAAGGTTTTCGGTATCATCCATTGCTAAACTCCCAATCTTATGCGTGAAGGTTGATAGTAATGTCCTCCACCATGTATGCAGTTTGTCAAAAGAGCGACCAAAGCCTAACTTCCTAGGCGAGCTATGTGCTGGCTATTTTAATCCTGGCACAGCAACTGGAATGGGAAATAAATACACATTTGCCCATTCTTTTCATTTTGACTCTTGTGATTGCCATTAAATGGGGCAAATGGTTGGTGCATATATCCAAAACCAGTGCCACTACTGATTGACTAGAAGTCCCCATATGTAGCGACTTCGTGGGTTGGTTTTGGTTCCATTCCACGGCATAAGGTGAGCAACCTTAATGCAATAATCTGCTGTAGTGAAATAAAGGGACTTCTTAAGTTAGATTGCATTCTAGCGCACAAGGTACGTTTAAATTCCGTGAATTGACAATACTTTCCGCTCCCTTATTACAAAATGCAAATTATCTCACGAACTTGGAGGAAAAAATAATGTAAAACTAGTCGCCGACTAATAGCATTGGAAAAAAACTTCGGTTCTCCAGTTTTGTGAGTAGCCAAAACTTCAAATACTAGAAGTCTGAGTAATGGGCATCCTAAGAAGTGAGTGACGTGTGGTCCAGAAATTCCCAAGTGGCCGTACTGGTACTGAGGGCTCAAAGCACGCTGAACGTTCATTGGACTGCGCATAGGACCACAAAGAATGGCTTATAAACCCTACATTTGTCAGAGCGCTGCTGCATGAAGGCAGATAACCAAGAGATAACAGCTGGCAGTAACAGGATGCACAGTTTTCTGGACGTTCAGCCTATTCCAGTTAGAACCATGAACAGTGACTGACAAGAGCACCCCGAGTAACAGCTTGAAGAACCTCCAGTCGAAGTGTGAGTTAAACAGCGGCTGAGGCGGGGATCAGGAGAGCACAAAATGCCTTTGGGTTGTTGAGTTAGGATGAAACAAAGTGCATCATTTTAGGTGTTGGCTTCAGCTGGTTATCGTCGAATAATGCATGGCTAATGACTGTGCGGTGATTCACCTTAAAGGCTGTAGGCAACGACTCACACAATCGTTAAGTCAAGCCAGTAACCAAGACATGATTTGTTCAATTCCAAGCTCCCATTCTCTTCAGCAGGCTTAAACTGATTTAAAAGATGAAAATCAGCTAAACTATACAGGTCTAAACTCGTTGAAATCGGAATAGGCGCAAATGTCGTCAATGGACACCGCAGAACATCAATTAATTTTTCTCAGGTAAAGCAAACAATGCCCACAAAAGAGTTGGTTCTTCAAGCAGCCTTTGTTTCAGCTTGTATGAGTCAAGTAAAAATACAAGCAGACAAAATAAGTGGGTGTTATTTCTCAGAATCGAAACTAAACGACCGCCAAGCGTTTGCATAATCGCTTTTATTCCAATTAATCTTCTGAAACACTTTGACTGCGATAAAGTTGGTGGTGTGGGTTGGATTGCAAATTTTTGTTGCATAGTCCGCATCATTTTGCCTTGAATATAACCATATCATGCAAGATGAATTTCTAAAATGCCGTACGATCCATTATCGGCTCAAGAGATCCTGTTACTGCAGAAAACTGACTTAGTTTAAATTTCCGGAACCTTTCATTTTTACATCGAATTCCCCAAAATTCAGCAAATTGCACGCTTATTCCCCTATAACCGTTAAGACTGCTTTCAGACATACTTTAAGCGCACAAAGAATCACTCTAAGATCACTTTATTACTAAACGTACCCACTGATAAGCCGTCTGGGTGATCCAGACTTGGATGCGGACGCAGTCTCTGATCAAGTCTTCGCCTAACAGCACAAGTCGTCAACTTGGCCCGCATACGAACAGCATACGTCTCTGTTATTCCACCCGCCTTAGCCAATACCGGCGTATTTCCTGAAAATTTAACGTATTGATATGTTTGGTGACCTTGATGTAACCTCGGCAACTCGTGCAAAAAGCGTCAACTCATTTCATTTGGTAACCACTTTATGTCAGTGGCAACATAGTTTACAATGGACGGAGGGGGGCATTCTCAAGTTAGCTTCAGGGCTCTGCGTTGTCGGATGCTGTTGTTACCTGTAGTAACAACTGTTTACTTACGTGCATGAGTAAGCGGAGGATAGTACAACAATTGCGTGCGCCTCCGGTAAAGCCTGACTAAATCATCCCATGCGGTGGTTTCAGATGCGCGTAATTATAATAAATGACCTATCTTTGCCCTTGGGTGATTACAACCTCACTTTGAAGCACAACCATATCGCTTGCAGCCAATCAGGACGAACCGGGCAAAGGCTCGGCTATCTAGAAGGTTGAATTATTGGCCATTACGAAGTTAACTCCTAGAAAATCGAGTTGGACCCTATTTACAGGAGTAGAAGCATCTACAACAACTATCTAGTGATTCGCATTGACCACTGGGAAAATTATAGGTGAAAGCAAAGTGGAAATATTCATGGAAATGCCTTGGTTAACTTAGCAGAAATAATGCTGCTCATTTTCTTTATGAAGCAAGGCATATACGAGCTCCGATGTCATCTAACCTGGATCAGTACTTGATACCTGCCTTTGTTAATCCAAATAGTTAACTTGCCATTTTGAAGTTGTTTATCTAACTGTAATAATGGCCACTAAAGCCATCTGAGGATAGAACGAAGAAGGGGCAGTGTTCCAGTGTACAAGAGATAATGTGAACAGAAGGCCGTAAATGCTATGCCAGTAGATACTCATCAGTGTTGCTATGAGTCTTCAGAACTGATTTAGATCTAATTCCTCTTTTTCAATCTCGCTCTCTCACGGGAAGTGTTTGATGAGTGAAACCGAAAACCCGGCATGGCTAAGTACGATCACGAAGAACGGCATAGATCTTGTAGAAATATCGTCTTGCTGCCACAATACGGCAGAAGCTTAACACTTAACAGTCAGAGCCCTCCAGATGGCTAGCCGACTACAGTTACAACTGACGATCTTTTAGGCAAAATGATGGCTATTTTACCCTTAAATAATCAAAGTGATTCAAAATGTTCTACTACAATGAAGTATTCAAAGTTGACGAAAAGCGCCATCGGAGTTGGTTGTCATTTGTCTGCTGACAAATGGTCAATGGCTCTCCGGTGACTCACACTAAGGAGTGCGGGTTACGACTCACACAATCTGTATGTCAAACCACTCGGCGCAACAACATTGGCGCAAGTTAATTTGTACAATTGTTCCAACGACCTTCAACAGTTAAAAAGTGCTCGTTCAAACTTGTTTAAGATTCCGTCAGGCTGAAGAGCTAGTGAATACGACCGCGAGGCACCTACTACTTTGTCATAGATAAAGCAGCCAATGAAAGCAAATGAATTTGAGTTTTTTAAGTCGTATAGTATAATTTGTATTAGACCTGAACCTTGGACCAACTTAAAATAAAAGCAAACAAAGGAAGCAGGTAGACCATTCCAGAATGAAAGCTGATTGCAGTGTTTTGTTAAGTGGTTGGTGGCTACGAAACTACCTCTTTTAAGAAAATACCAAGGAGACCCAATCTTGTCCCTTCGCCAAAGACCAACGCAAATTTTGCGTTAATATCGCATTTGCTTTTACCTTCAGTTTGTTTGGTTACGAGTAAACGAAAGCAAAAAATGAAAGCGAGGATAAGAAAGACATGTCTTACTGTGGGCTATGAGTGTGGAGGCAGTGGGAAAAGGAGTTGCTTGTCTTTGAGGCGTATTGACACTTGGTGATGCAAGCACGTGAGATCTTCGCTTTCCAGATAATGTAAATGTTTCCGACTGTTTTTTACATCCACCTTTAACGTCACACTACTTACAGTTGTTTATGGCACATTGTTCCTGATTTGCAAATTGAATTAGTGGGACCACTTAACTGTAATTTGTTATTCTGAAGAATGAGGTGTTTTTCGAAAGGCGGTTGACCTACCTTTGAGTAAATCATTACCACAATGACGTTATTTAAATCAGTTCTTCTAGGTGGTTCATACCACTACTACATATCGCATTCATTCTAATTGCTATCCAACACACTTTTCAAATGACTTCACTTTTGACGAGTGGTATGAAGTGAGCAGTACACACTGAGAATTTCAACCATTTAAAGGCAGGAAGTCACTGAAAAAAAAGACTGAATAAAATAGCAGAATCTCGTAAAGCTTGATTACTCATAGCGATGATTGCTCTTCAATGTTACTTAGAGACAATGTTTGCAATGCTTCTTCAAGGAACCACAACAATGCTAACAGTATTGACTTGAGTTTGCGAGAATCCGTACAAGCACTTCACCTCTCTACAAGTGTACAGATCAGTCTTACAGGTGCCAAAACATGGAATTCTTAAAGGTGATTTTAATCCCTCTTAAAACCTAAATTATTGTAGAGCAAAAGAACGCTGACATTTTAGTTATTATATGAGAGACATGAAATTCTCTTTTTTATTAATTCAGTAGTTATTGAAGCTAAGAATCTGTAGAACGCTCACAAAATTCTTCAGCAGGTTTGTGGAAAGGCAGTGGCATTCAAAGCAACCATCCAGCAAATGATGAACAATCGAAGGCAAAACCCGGTTCAACCTTATTGGCTGAAAAAAGAAATCAAAAATGGGACAAGTAAATAACTCATCTATTAGGATCAGGTACATCGCTGTCAATCAATCCATTTGAGTGGGATGAGGCAATCTTCTTCAAAAGTGTCATGGAGCTTTTGCAACACTTACAACCAAACAAGTCATTTTTAAAAGACCAATTGTGTTCTCGCTTCAGTACTGTAGAGTGTTTTAAACGTTAACAACATATTTCATCAAATGAATGAGATAATGAATAGACAAGCACGATTACTTGTTCAACTACTGTTTCCAAAGAAAACTTAGGAGGCGCAATCTAATTTCCTCGCTAAAGCCCTTGGCAATCTTTGCTTTAATACCCTACTTGTTTGTTTTATAATAAGCAAGAGCAATAAGTGAAGGTGAGGTAAAGAACATTCAAAGAGAGTCACTTACCTTCGAAGACTTGGAATGTTTCTTGGTTGTTGTCATGTCTAGCTGCACATCCATAGAGCTCTGTACATCTACACCAATTCAGTCATTTTGGAATACACAGTCTCATTCATGATTGTACCTGAGCGGGGGCACTTTGTTTCGAGTTTGTGACATTAGCAAGAGTAATTTGAGCTTCAGGCAGATATTTCTTCTTCTCACTGCGCTACGTGTGTGTGAAGCACACGTAAACTAACTATCAATAAAAAATGCAGGTCTAGAGGTGAATCACAATCGCGAAACGATTGGTCTGGTGGGCTGCAGAAGCCCAATAAAATTATCAGTTGAACTCTACCTTCACTAAGGCTTAAGGTTGCGTAGCGGGTTCGAGTTAAAATAAGTACGAGAAACCACTGAATTAGTGTGACACTACCAGCTCCTAAATGCTACGAACAACACGATTAATAACGAAGGTTCTATGCTGCATTAACATCGGCCTAATAATTGGTTTTGCGTGGCACTCACCAAGATCCACCAAAGATTTCAATAATAATGCACTTCTACACATAAAGACAATTCCTTGTAGATGGCCGCCTATAATCTTAGACGATATTCGCACAAATGACAACACTTACAACTTTACCCTTTGCGTAAGACTGCTGCCATATGCGTCAGGAAACGACTCAATCATCACCTATCCAATTCAAAGTCTCTTTCGTAATATGGAAAGTGGCAAGTGGGTTTCCTTTAAGGAGATCGGAAGCTATAATCGGTCCATCTGGAGACTGGCTATATATCCCAACGTCTGGCGAACCTATCCACAGGATGTCCCAACCAAAAAAGTAATTAAGGCAATTAAGTCTGGCTCTCCTGTTTCTGTTGTAAGTTGAGCACTTTAACTTGGAAATTTAATACATTTTTATTGTTTATACCAAGGCGTATCCATTAGTTGTACTGAGTATGGAGGAGACGAAAGAGATAGGGAAATGAACATTACCTATCATACATGATCTTGTGTCATGCAAACAGAGGCTAAAACATGACAAAGAACCACTTTTCGTCCTATTTTAGATGCCAAATTACAACTTCCCAATTCATATTTTGAAGACCAGTAGCTCAGTCTGCTCAGGCAATATTAAACACGACCTAGTGATTGTTGTTAAAAGTGGAATTTTTGGTTGGGACAAACGGGACCAGTTTCGTGCCTTTGTTCAACGCCAGAAAGACCTCAATCCAAACACAAAATTAGGAGTCGTTTTCAGCATTGGGATGCCAAGGAAGCATGGAGGACGCATGTTCAACCGCGATGGGCACACCACGGTGTTGAGAGGACCAGTTGGTGATATGATGGATACATACATTGGTAGAGATAATGAAGTGATGCAGAAAATCGAGGAAGAGATGAAGAAATACGACGACATTGTGCTGGCAGACTACGAGGACACATACTACAATCTCACATGGAAAACAATCACAAACCTACGTTGGATATCGGCCTTCTGTGACAAACTACGCAACGACATGTTCGTGATAATCGACGATGACCACAGAGTGAATGTTTCCATGTTGATGAGATTCCTGGCCTTAATTCCGCGTCACATAAAGAGGACATCAATTTTTGGTCGCATAGCAAAATACGATGGAGCATTTCGATCTCCACTGAGTAAGCTGTACCTTTCATACCGAGAGGTTCCGTGGAATTTAATGTGTGCTTATCCTCGCGGATTCTGCCAATTGATAGGCGCTGACATCGTCGATGACATGGCAGTTGGGTCGGCCTACACACGGTACAACTACGTGCATGAGGATGTGTATCTGGGGCTATTAGCATTTAAGCTTGGCATTCCTCTGTACAACATCTATACCATGTTTGACCATCAAGAGTATGAACGCAGATGGCCGCCAAATTCATCATTTATGGTGGCTGAAAGCAAATATTGGAATATGATTTGACATTCAACCACCCTTATTATTTGACTGCATTTCCAAAATCTGTGCTTTCAAAGAACTTCAATATTTCTCCCCTTGCGTTATTGTATATTTTGAAAAATGAGGGTAAAGAATTACCTTCCACTTACTGCTGCGTGTTAGCAGAATGTAAAAGGCGTAAGAACTTTTGCAAAGAACAAAGGTAGGCAGTTTTACAGTATGCATTGGCTAAATGGAGGAAGAAGAGTGATAAACATCATTTTTTAATTTACTACGTTGAAGGAGCAGTTAATTGACTGAGGGTGACTGACTGAATGCCTGACTGATTAAAGATGTCTATTTCAAGAGCTTAATTTATCTTTGTATTCGTTTTGATCAATTAATTGAAGTGGTTAGAACATAAGATGGAGGTAGAAGTACGTTGAGAAGCATCAAATAGGATTCTGAATTTACTGCTTTCTCTCTGAAGAAAGGAGCACTTAGTGTGAGAGTCTAAAGCCCATCAAAGTATCAAGCTTCATAAATTTGTGATGGATAGGTGGATGAATGTAAGGACAGTGGATATGTTAGCAGTGAAAGGTGAAGAGTGCAAGAATTCGAACCATTTGACTGCAAATCAACATTCGCTGTTGTGTTTGCGAAATTTTGATAATGTAAAATGGGAGATCTCCCTAGACAAAGAACGCGCCACTTACTCTCATGTGGCACAAGACTTAATTGCTTTCATTTACTTTTAAGGCATAGGCTACTGTGAATACATTGAGGTCCAAGGCTTCTGCTACATCTACTTCTTCACCTTTCCCATTCCCCCCTTCTTCTTACTCTTCTTCTTCCTCCATCTTTCAGTCTTTCTCTTCAAGTCAAACGTTCTGCTTGTATCCAAAATGAAGCGAAGAAGAACAGCTGAAGGTGGAGTGGGAGTTCGGAGGGAGTTAATAAAATGCGGCGTCACCGGTGTCTATCAAGTGGCAGAGGTAAACTATTGCGGCTATGGAGAGCATTCGAAACAAAGATACCTACTGTGCTGTTCTGTGTCAGGATAAAAGAACTTCGAATGTTGAAGAGTGTTTGAAGGCCTGTGAAACGAGGATCTTGGAAATGGCAGATTTACATTAATTGGGCAGCAGTCGAAAATGTCTGCGTTTGCATGACTTGACTTGCGGCCATCATTGTTGAGACGACCATTGGATCTACCTCCAGTCAAATGCAACATGAGCGAGCTTGCAGCTCTCTGTTGAATTGCCATATTGGAAGGGTGGGAGCTGCTTGATTGCCCTTAGTTGGGAAACTACGTCACGTTTTCAAGCAACGAATACATGCGTAATGCACGTCATGATACGCTGGTTACCTGATGGACCTTTACGTCGCTTTGTGCAATTTGACCTAATAAAACAAGGAAATCCAGTTAAGCAGTGGTTAATATGACATTTAAAATGGGAATAAACAAAATAATTGGTGGTCAAATGTTGCGCCATACTCAAATGCCATTTTACTATTTTCCCACCTCCCTCATTAATCCATTGTTTCACAGAAGATACTTCACCAATCTTGCAATTTCCAACACTTTTGAATATTATTGAAAAAATCGTAAAGTGAACCACATTTGCTGAACACGAACGTTATTACTTACGCCGCTCCCGAAGTCGCACTGCGTAATGGAGGAGGAGATTGGCTTTAGCGTTGCAGTCGAGGGACAGTAATGATGATTCTGTAAACGAAGCCACGTGCCATCGACTTTGAGGTCGATTTGTTACACGTGAATGCGTTCCATTGGCACAAGGTCGGATTGAATTAACACAACTATTTGGCACTTAGTAATAAACTTAAGTCAACTTCTCAGTAAAGTGCATGACAAAACCACCGTTTTCATTTTTAGGTTGTGTAGTTGAGAGGGTACTTGATCAAATGCGCAATAGGCAGAACGTTGTACGTAGTATGTAGGATGCGGCAAAGGGGTCAGAACATCTAGTTTTCCATTGTTTCTTATTTATCAGCACGCAGAAGCTATACAAGTGGCGACAGCAGGATCCTGGGGCGACTCCTGTGTGCAAGGAAACATCAGTATAAAAATCTTTAGCTTTAATTTATAGTACCAACACTTATTGAGTTGCCAGACTTGGGTATGCAGATAAAATTTACTTTAACTTAGTCAAGTGAAATTGGTATTGTTAATTAGTCGTGAACGTCTCAGAGACCAGATTAATGAGGAGCATAACTTGGGTTACGCATGCGTGTCTACTGAAGTGTCGCATTAGTAGACTGAGGTGGCATTAGGAGGCCATGGATAGGTTTCACAGAATGCTGTTAAAATTCATAGTACGTAGAGTACGGCGGTGTGGATTACGATCATGGTGATTACATTTATGTAGCTGTGTCTACTAAATTAAAAATTCCGAGTCATCCGAATTGACAGTTGTGTGGCGGGTAAGCATAACATCTGGGTTAATACCGAAGGTGTCTTCTTTGCACGTTTAAAACCTATCCACTTTTTGCTTGCATTGCATATGTAGGAAATTCCGAATAAAAGGGGGAAATGGAATTCTAACCGGAGTGCCTAGATCTAGTTGGCATCCCTGCGGCAACGCTCAGTTAGGAGGTCACATTGACTTCAGATCGACTCGTAAGAATAAGGAGTCTAAAACGGGCTTGATGGATGAATGCACATCCTATGCTCTAGTGTGACAGGGGCTAATAATAAGAGGGAGTATTCAAGTTAGTCAGGTGCGCTCCCAAAAGTGGTTAGTGATAACATTTGGCTGATTGCTGAGCAGGTCACAAGCACAAGCCTTAAAACTTGGGCTGTTATTTTAGGGCTCAAAAAGCAATTTAATCAGATAATGAACACAAACTTAGGCAACAGAACCATTTTGAAGAGTCAGAGAAAATTAGGTACAAGTTAACAAGCGTGGAAGATAGAAACAAACTTGTGTGTAGGAAATGGGGTGGAGATGAAGGAGATGTAAAGGGCTAGCAGCGTTATACCATAGGCGTGAAAATGTCAGTACGGGAAGGTTAACGTCCACACCATCGTTAACACATTGTCTCTCAAATGTTTATGCTGAACAGAGCTGTTTCATGAAAATGCTAGGCCAGTCATTGTAGTTAACAAAGGAACCAGCAGACATTTATCCTATCATCAGAGCTCAATGCTGAAACAAGTTACGCGTGGTACCACTTTACGTGAAAAGTGTTAACAAGTTTTTGTCTTTGATTCTGAATTTAAAATTCCGCTATCAAGCGCCACCGTGACAGCTAAGAAGAAAACTGTCTGCAGTTTAGGCATGTAGGTGCATTGGGCCTAAAGAAAATGAAATTCTTGAGCTATCCCCGGGAAAAAAGCAACAAAAGTAGTGAAATACTGAGCAGTTAAAAGTGTGACATTTGGTGCAAACTTAAACCCTACCTCAGGTAGCGCCTGGAGCTGATGGCGTTGCTGGCAGAGGTTCTGGCTACACCCATCCCGCTGACTTGGCATATTCAGTCTAAGACGACGGCCGCACCGTCAATAAAAGTCACTTTAAATCAGATGAAGGGGTTTCATAATATGGCCTAGTAAAACGGTAATTTGGATTCGTGGTTCTAATGGTACGAGCATCTGTTCTACTTTGACCTCGCTAAGCAGGACATGGTATGGAATGTTACCATTCTACTTTCCAGTTTGGGTTTAACCAATTTCGACCAGTACTGCGGCTTGCTATTGCTGTAAGGTCTACTGAGTCTTACATTTTGCGAGAGCGAGAGAGGAGTCCACGTGACAACGCTACAGTGAGGAGCCGTTACTTTTTGGCATGCGACGCAACTGCTTAGAACTAGTTATACACAGGAGACCCGTGATTTTCTTGAGCACAGTGGGCACGTATGCTGCAGGAAGGAGTAATTCAAAGTGAATTTCGGCCAATGAACTAATGATTGCACTTATTTTTATTCTTC
The DNA here is from genome assembly GCA_001693075.2 of Taenia saginata. Classification (NCBI taxonomy): domain Eukaryota; kingdom Metazoa; phylum Platyhelminthes; class Cestoda; order Cyclophyllidea; family Taeniidae; genus Taenia; species Taenia saginata. Next base: position 850,664 of record LWMK02000009.1, on the reverse strand, counting down.
ATCAGCTACTACGCAAAATTACAGATGTTCGTGTACGGTGAGGAAATCACCAGGAAAAGAATTTAAGTTCTACTCTAGAGGGAATCAGTGAGGAGCATAAACAGCCTCCTCGTTCGCACTATGCATTATGAAGACAGAGATAGTTCTCAGGACCATACTTTGGGTCAACAAATCCAATTAAACGCACGAGGACCCAATCCGTTTAAATCCAAGTGACGTCCCAACAGACATCTCACCAATGGCCAAATCGATGTAATACTTCCTCATTTTCTTACTGCCGTCACTGTAAAGTCCCACACTTTGTCGAATACCGGCTTCTTGCCATTAAAGGTGTCATCTTCGCAATATTCTTGGTCAGAAAGACGTGCGCCGTTAATAAGCCCATTCAATCATAATGGAGACACAAAAGAGCATGGAAAATTGTGTCAAAACCACACAATGTGGTAAAATTTCTGCTGACAAACGTTTTCGCTCACCAATTTTCTTCATTGTCCGCCTCAATGGCCGAAACGATTCCCAAATGACCAAAATTATGAATCGGTCAGCTACTGAATATATGAAGCGTCAAAAGCTGTGGCAAAGTGGTATACCAGTTCGGTGGCCTGGAGTTTGCACTTTCAATCGTCCGGACTTCACCCAAGACCTCCACTCAGACATGTAATAGACAAAAAACTCAGAGCTGATGACTTCAATGACTGATGATATGATTACCCAAAGCACCTGTGATTAGATCGCACGTATCTGATGGCTATATGGGCAGATATTGCCGCAGATTGAGACTACGCTCCAGTTGGGACCTTCCGTTGCGGATATTTTTAGTACTTGATTAATACCGGCCTATGAGCATTTAACAGAGGATTTAGAACAACGGCTGATCGATATGGGCTAATCAAAGAGAAATGAGTGATATCACAACACTGGTGTGCTTGCAGACTAACTACAAACTAAAGCTTCAGGAACTTTCAAGACAAGTGTGGTTATGAGTTGCGAGCAGCATAGCAGCAATTCCAGCGTGACCTTATAAGGAAAAGTGCTGGATATAACGCTTCACTTCGACTCCAACGGTGCAGTCAACGGCGTCTTCTACGTCGTTTTGGTGGATGTCTATTAAACGTGGCCGGAGATAGCGCCTATTGTGCCTACATTCTTCCACAGCCACAAAGACGCTTAAGATGCTGCCTCATCCCTCCAGCCAATGGGTCTCTGCTATTATGTCGAACCACTCAAACCATTTGTAATACTCGAACAACTCAGACATTTCGAAATTATTCCGCATGTAATTTGTGATCACAGGCTAAAGCACTGATAAGACTTAACCTTTACTCGGCCAGCGTAATCAAGATTTCACGATCACGCAAGAAGTTCTGGAAACACGTAAGGGAAGTTCAAATGCGAATTACATCCGACGTTTGCACTGATCATTGACCCAACCTGAGTAGATCACGTAGTATTCATCACTCGGATTAGGCAGCGATGTATACTTACCGAATTTATCTTTGATAAGGGTTCTGCCCTATAGAAACTCACGACCTTTGGGGACATGGACAGAACGGTACCTACCAAGCTACTCCGAGTTTTCGTAGTAGAAGCCGGACAGTCAATTTACCATCAGTCATCGGTATCACGGGCCTCAAATTGATACTTTTGATTTGGTGGCAGTGTGGAAAGGAAGCAAGTACCCGCTGCAGTTCGTTAAGACGCATAATTAGGCGGTTTGAGCTTCGATGATTTCATAACCTGAATTGCAGTTAGTCATATTTCTGCACTAGGTTTATCCCTACATGCTCTTTACCTTAATCGACCGTTGCTTGCATCCAGATTACAAATGGGCAAGGAATCACCTACGAGAGCATTATCGGCAAAGTGATGAATAAGCGAATGGGGGTACGGTGGTTATGTAGGTGCCTGGGTGTGAGTCCGTGCGTCGGTGATTACAGTCACGCGTTGGTATTGTAACTGATCGCCGGCTTTTGCAGTTAAAATGTACCTATGCTTGATGTGGACCATTTAGGAGGGAACGTGAAAGATCGAGACTCTCTGCAACCGGAACTTCTTGGAGATGGAATATGAACGCTTTCCCATTTTGCAGACATACCCATAACAACAACGGCAAATGTATTTTGTTCCAATCACATTGCGTGATAAGTGCGATAGTAGACATAAATTATAAAATAAAACAAATTGCTTCGACCATGTAATATTCTATTACGACAGTGACAGTCATCCTACGACACTAATAGAACCAAGTGACGATTTACTGGATCAATACATTGCGAGAGGCAATGAAGTGAAACGGAAATTCGAAGAAGAGATGAGAAAGTATGACGACGTTTTGTTAGCACACTACGAGGACACTCACTACAACCTCTCATGGAAAACGGTCATCAATCTACGTTAAATATCAGCCTTCTGTGATAAGAAACGCCATGATGTCATTATGCCAATCGACGATGACCACAGAGTGAATGCATCCATGCTGATGGAATTCTTGGCCTCACCCAAAATTTACAAACGGAGGACAACCCTTTTAGGTCGCATAGCAAGAACCGATGGAGCTTATCGATCACCACTGGATAGGCTGTTTCTCTCATTTCAAGGGAGTCCATGGGATGTCATGTGTGCCTATCCTCGCGGATTTTGTCAGTTGATAGGCGCTGACGCTGTCGACGACATGGCGTCGGGTCGGCCCATACGCGACACAACTACGTGCACGAAGACATTTACGTGGGACTATTAACATTTAAACTAGGCATTCCCTTAAGCAATGTCGAAACTGCGTTTTACTAAATTGAGCTTGAATACAGAGGATGGAGGCATTTAACTTTTGTGGTGGTTGAAAGCAGGTTTTGGGAAAGTGATTGATAGCTTGAAGGTATCTTCCCAATCTGTGCCTTGAGGTGAACTCTAATCCATTCCTTTGCATATTCAATGCTTATCTATAAAAAGGGATCGTAAAGATACCACAAAAACTATTGCAACTATGCAAAGGGAATAAAAGCATCGAAATACAATTCCGGAAGGAAGCAGTAACGAGCTGTAGGTAGAAAAGTGACGCACACCTCGAAATTCCTGATTCACCAAAAGAATAGCCAGTTAACTGATCGAATTCATATTCATAAGTTTTTGCAGAAATAACGAATGGGTTTTTAAAGCATCCAACTATCTGCGTTGGTATCTGATCCCTCTAGACCGGGAAGGAGTCGCGTATTTTTCATGGTCCTGTTTTATAACAATTTGTGTAAATCTTGCGACGAGCACTTTTCATTCATTCTAATCACATAAGTTCAATGTGGAAAACTGGTTGATGCTTTAGAAATAGTGCATCTCCTACTTCAGTTATGTAACTGCTCGAAAGAATATGCCTCAATTCAGCGTCAAGAGTCAGGATTAGCCGAGTGGCCTCGCAAATGTACGTGCATAGTGGTTGAAGGTTATAAATATAGCGACAACCAGATAATTACTGTAAATGCCTTACAGCTAATGGGAATCCTCGTCACAATTTGTCAGCCTTGTTTAACCACTTGAGATCTTGCGTGTACCATTTCTGTGAACAAATTTGGTTTTAGATGCACAGGAATCTTGTTGCATTCACCTTCATTTTAAGCAATCATGTGACTGTCGGATTCAAAGAGACAAACAGGAACATGAGCACACCATACGTCACGCGGCCTGGCGGCACTTCATTGATGACAATCACTGAGTCACTAGAATAGGCACTCTCACTTCATGGTGGATCGGTTACAATCAGGATGCGTGACCAAGCTGACTGAATAACTCAAACTAAGAGCTGGACTCATTATTGACATTGTCCACTGCTCAACCGCTGAGCATATTCACGTGCAGTACATCACCGTGACAACTCAATTGCTTATTCGACTGTTGATTGTGCAGATGACTCGTGGGTGCACACAAACATTACTTAACAGAAGTCGGCAACCCTAGTTTGCAACACATATTTTTAATATAAATGTTGGAGGTGGATGCATGGATGAGGCATAATAGGAAGGAGCTAAATCAGTATTACAGCCTGGTTATGAACGCTTAAAAGACCTTATAATTGAGAGCATTGTACAGGTTTAACGAATTTGTCCACTAGAGTTCCTCATTAGTAGGCTCAACAGGGTGGTGAAAAGGCATTATCTTTAAAATTTGGGCTGCCCAATGATAACTTCTATGGGAGAATTTAAAAATCAGTATTGTGCAGCTATAGAAGATGTGTGAATTGGATCAGCATACTCACATCTATGCAGCAGTGTTAAATGAGATAAAGTTTAAATGTCGGACTGTGGCTGCTTAACGTATCATCACATAAGCTAACACCAAAATCAGTAATTATGTGGAAACATGGAACCCACGACGGAGAGGTTACTTTTGTGCAAATGGTATTATGGGAAAATAAAGGAAGAAGGGAGAGAGTAAGATCACGGGCTGCATGCATGATTGATTGGGCAGTGGTATCAACTTCTTATCAATTTAGAAAAATGAGGAGGCCCAAATAGACTTGGTTGGTGGATGCACGGCCAGTGCTCAGATTTGAAAGTGATGAGCAATGGTGAGGAGTACCCAAGCCGACCAGGTGTGCTCAATGATGTGATCAATGTGTATGCTGGAATGACCACTGGGCAGGTCGCCAACAACGCACCATTCTTGGACATAATGGGACGACGGGGGCGACTACAAACATGGACCAACTAACCGAAGCTTCTTCGTCGTGTCTACAAAAGTGCCTTATCAGTAAGATGAATCAGCTGCTGGCTAGTTGTACAGAGAGGCAAACATACACTAAATTGGTTAAACAGATGGATAAAAGCAGATGTTCCTCTGCTGGTAAACCAGATAACTCGAAACTGACTTATTTGACAATGAAGAGGTGAAAGAACTTAAGCACGGGCCCCATAATTACAACACTTTAAAGGTTATTGAAGTAATTCGTTAGGAGAAGCAGCAAAGGCTTTGGTAACTGACTAAATTGAAGTGAATTTTTGAGAAAATCCGGTGAAAATCATTAAAGGCAAAGATTTGAAAATAACGTTTTGAACAAGGTGAGCTGGAGGTAACAATGAAGCACAATCCTAATAAAGCAGTGGCATATTCTGTACTGACGACTAAATGAATTTCTAAAAATCCTCCAATTAAAAACAGTACATTACTGATAATTGTAAACATGAAGTGCTAGAAATTGAAGACATACGACAAGCAAAGAAGTCAAACACATGGAACGCGTTATGAGTATGGGTTACTGATTTCGGCTAACTGATGAGTGTGCGTGCTCTAGGAGTCGTCTGCACGCTTTTGCCACCAGAAATCAGATAAGCAGCTGACAACGTCTTCTAACCAGGTATCCGCCTTGATACAAGTAGGCGAAGCAATACAAAGATATGAGGTGCGTGGACACATTCAGGGCTAACAGGAGATGGTTTAGCACTGATTCTAACTTGAACTCATTCATCCGGACTATCCACGCGCCCTGAGCGTGACTAATCCACCGTGAGGTTGGAATGTCTATTCTAGTGACTCAGTGACTGGTTGAGTGAGCGTGGTTGGTCGATTACCATAAATGACGTACCACGATGTTGCGCGGCCCATGATGTGTCCATGTTTCTAATGTTTGCCAAACCTCGATGCAACTGACGTTGTCGATGTAAAATGCGATAACATGTAAGAGAGCCTCTTACAAGCGTTGGTGGCATACAAGTTAATGATCCCACTAAAGCACACACAAATTTGTGCTATTCTACTATATGGAGGATGAAGGACTGAATGCGGATAAACTGCTTACCATGGTTGCACTGACTAATCACTTTGAATTATTAGTGTCAATTGATTTAATAACTGCTGCATGCGCAAGTTAGTTGTGTAGGTGAAACTGTGATTGCTTGAGTGGTAGTCGACACGATATATCTCAATGAAGAATACGATGTAGTATTGTGGTAAGTCAAGCTGCCGTAAGCGTGTGAGCAACAGGCGCTTCTAAGTTACCATTAATAGAATATTGTAAAAGTACAGATATGTGCCAAGACATCGACACAAGAAGATGCTTCCTCCGTTTATTTTCATATTCATTACACGAGTAGCATGGACTGAGGGTGAACTCAATGAATGCGCTTCGAGGCAGTGTTTTGGGAACCAACTTCAAGCTCGATGAAACCTGAATGAGTCTCTCCTTCATGATCTGGTCTAGTTGATAGCAGGACTTACGATTGGTTGGCGGAAGTAGTGCATGCTATGAAGACTGGTGGAAGAATATTTGAAGCCATTGGCTAACGCCATTTTGGGTTATCTCAATAATGCCGCGTACACACAACCAATCGACTAAACTTATCAGCATAGAAAGACAACGCTGATACTCTAGCCAATGGTCGGCGGGATCGGCCTGCAACATGGAAAGGAACCCATTTAATCAATGCGAAATCGTCTACTCAAGGGATTGCTGCCAGCGCTTTGTGTCATAATCAAGACTGTTCGTGTAATTGTCAGCGGCTTACTGGCTTAGTACGCATCACACTTCACCAGGTTTGTCAGGGATCCCATTGAAAATGTATTTCTAAAAACGGCTCCAACATTTTTCAAATGGTCTCCTACAATCCCAAGTGACGCTAGCACTATAATTAGCACTTATAACATTACACTCTGCATTCAGGTGCCTTCAAAATTGCCAGCACTCAAATCAACCATCACCTACTCTGCTTGAAGTCTACTTCGCAACGTGGCGTTTGATAAGTGGATCCCCCTCAAGGATATGGGAGAATACGCCCAATCCATCTGGCATCCCACTATCTATCCCAATTTGCATCGAACCCACCCACGGGATGTCGCAATCAGGGACACAGTCAAGGCAATTAAGGCTGATTCGCCTGTTTTCGAGGTAAGCTTATCACTTCAACGCCACATTTCAGTGCATTTTTTCACTGGCTTGAGCATGAAACCCTTAATATCACCAAATGACCCAAAATGCATGCAGCTAGTGGTCAATTTGCTCATTTGGCGTAGACGTTAGATGTATTTGAGCAAGGAAGGGGCTAGTGAGCAAATTTCCCAGCAAGCTGGCAGATAAATTAAATCATTCAATGGATTTTGAAGTGGAGTAATGTGGCACCCTCTATCTTCCATTCTATATGTCACAGTACAAATTCCCGATTCATGTGCTGCACACCAGTACATCCGTCTGCTCCGGCAATTCGACCCACTATCTGGAGGTGGATGTTGAAAGTGGAACTTGGGGTTGGGAAGACGCAGACTGTATGGTGCACACGTGCAGCGTCGGAGAGACCTCAGTCCGAACAACAAACTGAAAATTGTGCTCAGTCTTGGCATGCCACACCAACATGGAGGGCGCATCTTCAACTGCGATGGTCACACTACGATTCTAATAGACCCATCTGGTGGCATGATGATGGATGCATACGTTGGTGGGAGCACTGAGGTGATGTAGGGGATTGAGGAGGAGATGAGAAAATACGACAGCATTTTGTTGGCACACTACGAGGACACTTACTACAACCTCTCATGGAAAACGGTTGCCAATCTACGCTGGCAATCGTCCTTCTGTGATAAACAACACGACGACATACTTATGATAAGTGACGCTGACCACAGAGCGAATGTAGCCATGCTGGCCTTCGGATCGCATAGCAAGCACCGATGGAGCTAATCGATCACCACTAGATAGGCTGCTTCTCTAATGTGTGCCCATCCTCGTGGATTTTGTCAGTTGATAGGCGCTGACGGTGTCGACGACATGGCGGTTGGGTCAGCCTAAACGCGGCACGGCTGCGTGCACGAAGACGTGTGCGTGGGATTATTGGCAGTGATTTCGATCGTGATGATGGCAGTTGGCAACTATGTGAGCATCACTTGAATGCATGATTTTGGTGCTCTTCGATCACACTTCCTGTTTTTTTGCTTTCATGTTCTCTCATGCATAAATTTCCTGCATTATTATTACATTCGCTTGTAGAGTGGAGAAGAAATGGGGGTTGACAAGAATGTAAGAGATACATGCCAGTTGGTTGACAAGAGTAAATGCCATTCTGTAGGACCTCTTATTCTTCACATCTTGGAAACTAGTATAAATGGAATGAGCAGTCGCTTACTGATGTTGCGTGGCTGATTGGGGAGGGGAGGGGAGGGTAGAAAGCTCCAAATGTATATGAGCTAACACACAACTTTTGAATGGGCCGTTGTGGCGCAGAATTGGGCAGATTTATATGCAACACTGGATAAAATATGTGCTGCTATTTCATCTCTGACACTGAGAAGTTTGTGGCCACCATTTGTTTAGGAAACACAATTGGATTGGACGCCGGTATGATCAGTGGATGGAAGTGTAGGCAAGGTGCTTGAACGCGCACAGTACCGGATTAATGGACACTGGAGAACACTGCGTCTGCCTCTCACTCCGCTTCATTCACTCGGACCAGTCATGTGTCTCAATTGTAGCTGATCCACCGTGAAGTGAGAATGTCCGTTTTAGTGACTCAGTGACTGCTCTAGTAAGCATGGTTATTCGATCACCTTCAATGACGTGGTTTCCTACGTGCCGCGAAGTTGCTTGGCTTACGATTTGTCCATGTTCGTAGCGTTTGTTGCAACGTGATGCAGTCAATATTGTCCACGTCATGGCGATCGTAGTTGTTTATGCAAATGACGCTGACATTGAGGATGATGCCTTACAAGGACTGGTGGCATACAAGGTGGTGATTTTAAGAGGGCATAAATCCTCGCTATTCCACCACGTGAAGTACGAGGGACTGAATGTGGGCAATAGCGCATTAATGTAACGCTGAATAATTAGCGTCCGTGGGCAAATATTTATGCGGACATTGACTACATGTACCAAGTAATTGTTGCACGTTGGATATCGTTTGTGTAAGTGAAGGCGTGATTGTTTAAGTACTATTCGACGCTGCACGTCTCGATCAAGTAAACTTTTCCAAATAGTAAAAATTCGAAGCTGACTTTAGCAAGATCGACTGTGGTGATATTGTGAGCAGTAGACTCTTTTAGGATGCAATCATTAAAATGTGATGTAAATTGCAGGTATGTGTGAAAACATCGGCGCACTTTGACGCATCACATAATTTTGCCTCTCTTACAGCCTTTTGCAAAGGACCAAGATGGCAGCGGAACGTACCGTCTAGAATAAATCCTTCAAGCACTTTGACTCGTTGCATGAAAATCAAGGTGATGCTTTTATCGCTCTCATTTTTACCTCCAAATGGAACATTATGACTTTGTTGCCTAAAGCAATTCGAGAAAAACCTATCAAGTACAATTAGGTCTTATTAGTGCCTCGAATGTTTTAAGGCAATGTGTTTAAGGAAACGAATGCACATTAGTTGGAACCTGACTGAGTCTTTCTTCCATGAGCTGATTGGGCTTACGGAAGAACACACGGACTGTTGGCTAAATCACCAAGGACTGGTTTTATCACTTGCATAATTATTGTGCACCACACAGACTGGTGGGACTTTGAGCCACGCCACTGAATAAAGCCATTTTAGGTTGTCTTTCTCATAAAAGATAAGCTTTAGCAATGCTTTAAGTAAGCAATTACAATGCGCTACATAACTGTTGCGAATAAGCACTTATTTTCGTAGTAACTCGTAATGCTATATTATTGCGATCACCAAATATCATCTACTCAATATGTATCAGCAGACTTTTATGCTTCGTGCTCTAAGTTGCTTTAAAATTTATTAAGTTAGCAAATTCCAAAGCTAAAGCATTGGGCAACAAATCTCGGCTACTGCAACTAGTAAAAAAATTCTAGTTATCTCTAAAACTAATACCCTCGCAAAACAACTCAAAGTGAACAATGCCCATGTCATTCCATAGCAGTTCAATAGACTACTACCTCCGATTCTCGTTGCCAGTAACTCTACTCGTTCACCTTACAACATACCGACTCACCGACCTAAAGTAATTTGTTTTAAACTTGCAAGCATTTTTTGCCATGTAGTCAAATTTAAGTCGATAAACATGTGTGCCCTTCCTGCGCCACATTTGATGTCTGCTGGAGTTGAATCATCACACTAAATCGCACATATTCACCTAACAAACATACCGTAGTGTTGTACATCCCGCTACCACATGCCGAGTGTGTGCAACGTGCTAGCGGCTGGTTCACACCTCAACAACCGCTTTGCGCGCCCTCGCTCAGAAGATCGGACAGTGGTGAAGGTGGGTGATTTAGCCAGCACGGGTAGATCAGGTTGAATGAAGACTCATGGCTGCAGGCATAGAAGTGGAAAAGCAGTCTTTGCACACCGAGAGGGGATAAATAGGCAATGGGAGGTAAGTTACCTATAGCCTCAATCCTCGATGGCGACCCCTGTGAAGAAATGGTGAATGAAGATACTTCTACTTAAATAAAGAGGAAAGCGATTTGCCATCGGGGGTCATAGACCACCACAGCTAGGAAATGACACGTTGCTCACGCCAAAAAGCATCTTTCGTGCTAACTCAACATCACATATGTAGCTAAACCAATCTGCTTGATACACATGATTTGTCGCAACTTAGTGCTAATGCTTCCTGAAGCAATCATAGCTCATAAATGTAGTGTTCTTAGCCGATTGTACAACTCTGAAGGCAGTTAAAACGAACTCATTCCACTGCAACATTTTTCCGTTAGATTTATCGCCATCAGCAACATTTCCTCCCCTCCACACTTAAAGGAATTCAACAATGAGATGTCATGAGTAACCTTAAATGACTTGATGCCCAACGTGAGCGGTGAACCAGATGGTCCACACGTATGTCAGCTTAGAAAGTCATTAACGGTGGGAGGTTCATGCGAAACGAGCTTCAGCCGTAAGATCCGATGCTATCTATCCCAACTATTGGTGGTGACTTGCATCTGTGGTTCTCAACTCACCTACTTGTGAGATGAAGTGCACTTTGCCATTTAGCGGACACTTGTTTAGCAAACGAACACACCAATGCTTCTCATCGAAGTATCCACTGACCATGCATCAGCCTCTTCTAGGGCACCAATTCATGGCTATATGTCCATTCGCTTGTTGGCAAAAAACAATCACTATTATCTACCATGCAATGCTGTAGATTTGAGACGCAAGTAACATAGGGAGAACTCTTGGTTATTATAGAACACTAGGAAAGGGAGATACTGCCTAACATTACTGCGATGAATTTGCATCCTGCATACTTTTGATTTTCCTTTACTATGCCCGTCTTACATTTGCATCCGACTTCCACGAATGGAACTCTAGCTTATGGGACCATGAGCTACAGCTATGCCACTAAGAACCCTTACTGCTGCCCAGACTCAGAGCATCCAGTGTGCCGACTCAAATTCACGCTTGATTCTTAAGCAACCGGTGCTGTCAACTCAACGAAAAGTCACATCACATGGGCGTGGCATTCGCAATGGGGTGAGACACTGAAAAGTGGTTGCGGCAGACGCGCTACTCCGTCACACTTCACACAGGCATACGAATCACGAGCAATAACATTCACTCACCGCCATACTGACTGCCTCATTCCGCTATTGATCAAAGCTATTCGGCATTCAGCTGTTATGCGAAACAATCATAGATGTGGCGCACAACGTGAGCAATAAAACAACTGGCTCTCATCTGCATCAGCTCAAAAATTCGCCTCGGACAATATTTTGCCACGAACTACAGTGGTTATGATGTAAGCTAGACAGTGCCCACCGCAGCTCACATATTTCGCACAATTTAGACCCATAAAGTTTAAGAAAGCTCTGGCAAGTTATGAGGGAACTTCAAATGACACAACACGACCGGTACGTCATGTACTACGAAATGGAACAATCAACAATTTGAGAAGTATGTCCCACATCCATACTGCGCAGTAATATTCGGAGGTGCTGCCCCAATTTACACCTGGTATTCCCTAACGCACAACGCATATTCCTTTGTTGGTCTTCAGCATTCCCTATTCCTGTTTTCTGCTCTGTAGTTATTCGTCTTATTATGCAAGTGGTGATTGGCCCTCTTTCATGGCTATCGGCACAGAATGGTACGGGTCAAAGTACTACTGAATGTGCCTAATTTAGGATAGCACACAAATATGTCCTGTTGCGACATTTCCTGTTTTGATTTTACAAGGCTCGATGAAGCGGCTGACAGAAGGACAATCATACGAAGGCAGTAGCACTTCTTAAACATTACCTCACAGTCTCTGCTTACAGAACAGGCAGCAGGTCACCACATCGAGATTTGCAGCCTGCTTCACCACCTAGACATTTGGACAATTTCAAGCAGTGGTGGAAAGCTACGGCCTGAGTTGTGATGGTTACGCTCGGAGCGGAAGCCGGTCAATGTAGAGTCAACATGCTGAATTTCGCTGATGCTGCAACACAGGCTTGGGTTCATTCGTATGAGTTGGCTCTAAATGGAGGAACTCATCACAACATTGCGCATATACCCAAAGGGTGCGCTTGTGTTCATGGCTTGAGTTCAGAATGTTGACTACGCCCTTGGCGTTCTCCAAGGAACACACCACCTACGACCACACATCGACGCGTAGGTACCAGTAAAATGAGTAGGAGTCCGCCAGATGGTTGAAGAGTCTTTTGGTAACCCACTGAAACGAGCAACGTTGTCGACATGATATTGTGCACTCTGAAGTACACAGCAATTCCCTACAAATATCTGTTATCCAACATGTAATCCAACCGATATGAAAGCGCTTCACAATTCGGGGATCGTGGCGCAATTTAAGCCATTTATTCAGCACCGTTTCATTTGGTCTCCTGCTAGGCAGTTGGCATCTGGTGGAATGATATTTAGGCTACAGTTCAAGTTCAAATAAAATTTTGGAAGAGCACTTAGAGAAAACGATGACCATGGAAATGCTGATGCGAAGTAGAAGACACTCGACACCAAATCTTGATGGAATTTCTTGTCTACCAGTGAGTGTTGGGCAGAGTCCTTAACGGGAAACCGGTTTGGAGGTTGCGACTTCAAAAGTGATTACAAAATCCTTTTTTTTAATTCAGGAGGCTAATCATGCCTAATGATGGGAATGCTAGGAACTGAAACTGTATATGCACACCAAACACTCGACATGATCTTGAAGTTGTTGTAAAAGGTCCAATCCGTTGCTTAGGACGTGCGGGCGTCATGCAGTTAGTAGTTATTAGTATGGGTCCGCCACAACTGGGTTGGCTAAAATTCATTTCTTAGGGTCGCGCAGTTACTTTTGGATGTCGGGACGGAGACTTGGCTGACTCTTCGATGGCAAGGTGACATTGTCGATGAACGTGCAGCAAGGCACAAAAGGCAGACATTTCTATGCCTATTAATATAAGAGCTACAGCCTGTGGACAAACCGGGCAGAGACCCACCTATCACATTTTAAACTTCCACGCAAATAATATGACTAAGAAACGTGGTGGAGTTGGTCCATTATGCAAAGCATAAAATGTTGATGATTAGACTTCGACTCAACCACTTGGAGCTGTCTATCTGAGAGAAGCTGGCCTTGAAACTGGGCAGGAGGTTGCAGAATTGAACGAATTGCGCAACCACAATGGTTTGGAGAAACGACATACAAGCACCCGTATTCACTTTGCCAACGGTTGCGTTAAAGGATCTCAAAGCTGGCTGTCGACATTCCAAAGATCTCCTTTGTGTTGAGGGTCATTACGCTGTACACCCACACATACTCCAACACACCTAATCGAATAAACTACCCAACATAACACACTGACGTACCTACTACAGATAATGATCCGTGGGCTTGAGCTGCAGCATATATAGGAGTCAACTTAATCATCGTAGCATCGTATGCTCAGGGAAATGCTAGCAAGACCTCGCTTCTTGAAAATAATTATTGGCATCATTGTCTGCTGCATTGTGATTTGGTATGCACTGCACTTCTCCGAACTCATCAGAAATCCGAGTAACGACGCGCCTCCACACGCAGATCCGATGTTTTGTAGATGGCCTCCCGCAACCCCAAATGACATCCGCACCAGACACAGCACCTATAACATTACAATATGCGTCCAAGCGCCTCCACGATCGCCAGTAGCTAAATCCGTCACAACCTACCCCCTTCAAAGTCTCTTCCACAATGTTAAGATTGACAAGTGGGTTTCCTTCAAGGATATGGGAGAATGTGATCCATCCATCTGCAAGCTGCCCATTTATCCCAACATCTACCGAACCTACCCACAGGATGTCCCCATCAAGGACATAATCAAGGCAATCAAATCCGGCTCACCTGTTTCTGAGGCGAGTTCACCACTTTGCCACTACAACTTCATGCGCTCCTTTATTTCCAATCCACTAATCACTTACTGCAACACACCAACTTCACAGCATTGGGCCAAGCCAATGTGTGCTCATTTACATGCCCATTAGCTTAGCTGAGTGAGGAGAGGGTGAGAAGTGGTGGTTGACTTAGCAACCCATTTACTGAAGTGCATTAACTAGCACACCTTAGAGTGGAACGATGATGCGCCCTCTGCTTAAATTCCAGGTGCCCATTTACAACTTCCCCATGCAAGTTGTGAGAACCAGCAGCTCCGTCTGCTCCGGCAACACAACCCACGATCTCGTGATTGTTGTTAAAAGTGGGATTTTGGGTTGGGAAGCACGCAAACAATTCCGTGCATACATGCAGCGCCAGCGAGACCTCAACCCGAACACCAAACTGGGAGTGGTGTTCAGTCTGGGACTGCCACGCCAGCATGGAGGACGCATCTTCAACCGCGATGGTCACCTCAGGATACTGGAAGGACAAGCTGGTGATAGGATGGATGAATACATTGGCAGAAGCAGTGAGGTGATGCAGAGAATTGAAGAGGAGATAAGAACGTACGACGACATCATTCTGACTGACTTTGAGGACACTTACTACAATCTCACATGGAAAACCGTGACTAACCTGCGCTGGCTTTCTGCATTCTGCGATAAGGTGCACAACGACGTCTTCATGATAGTTGACGATGACCACGGCATGAATGTTTCCAGGCTGATGCAATTCCTCGCCTCCATCCCGAGAGCGAAGAAGAGGACCACCCTTTTTGGATACATAGCGAGAGCCGATGGAGCCACACGAAGTCCCCTCAGTAAGTATTTCCTGTCCCAAAGGGAGGTTCCATGGAGTCGAATGTGTGCGTATCCTCGCGGATTCTGCCAAATCATCGGAGCTGACATCATTGACGACATGGCGATAGGGTCGGCCTATACGAGGCACAATTACTTGCACGAGGACGTCTATCTGGGCTTACTGACGTTTAAGTTGGGCATTCCCTTGCAACATGTGGACACCATGTTCAGCGAAAGCATGCATCCGAAACCGGGAGTCATGGTGGCAGGATTGAATTTTTGGAACAGTATTTGACCACTTACATTTGTGTAAATTTGCTGTGCTTTGAAGGAACAACTAGATTTCTTCGCTTCTATAGTTGCTACACGTGAATGACACTTATAAGTAAAAAAATGTCGGCAACAGCAACCACATTTCAAGAATGTGAAAGACGTACAAAATATAAAAGAGGAAGGAAAACGGAACTGTGGCCGGTGAGTTATAAGATGTGGTAGCAGTGGTAGTATGCATCCTCCTCTACATTCTGACAATTACTGGGAAGTAGCTCAACTTAATTGACTGACTCCTTGGTGGCTAGCAAGGCTCAGTTCGTCTGCTTCATTTGCAAATCAATCGACTTCCATGCGTGATATATAGCGCGATCGTAGCATCTAGTTTGACAGATGGAAACGAATCAGTGTAATGCGTCACACCCAATGGTAGGTGGTAGCTGGATGTGTGCACAGATGGATGTGTGGATGGGTGTGTGCAAGAGAGCAACTTTCTAGCTGTCAAATTCCCACAGAGATTAGCTAGTCATGAGAGCGAGTATTTTGGTCATGATTGTTCGATTGCCATTTAACGGATATTTCCGTGTATATGTGTTTCAAGCAAAGTAAAATGGGGACATAAATGGATAAAATATTACTCACCTACTTCTGGCAAACTGTCTAGTCCGTTCAAAAATTTTTCGTGGTACGCTACCCGCAATCCATAGTGGTCTTAATTGTTTCCTCTTTTCCTTAGCTTTCTGTATTTAGTCCCATGCCATCCGGATACCTTACGTGCAGTGAAGTGAAGAGAGAGGAAAGAAATGGATCTGGCAAACAGAATTGTGGATCCAATTGTGGCTTGCACGTGGCGGTTGGCAAGAATAGGGTCTGTGAATATGTTCGCGTTAGGCTCACTGTCAAAAAAGTTTATTTTAAACACTGAGAAGTAGATGAGTATTTCAGCAGCGGAATTTTCAGCCATTGCAGTTGCGACAGCACTTAAATATGTCCATAGCAAAATGCTTCATTGACACAACTGAATCTTTCAGGTGCAAGACGATATTCTGGATAAGGATAGCGATGTATGATACATCTTCAACTCTTGTATAGCATTTACGCTACGACATAAGCTGGTGGTCAAAATTCTGCATACTCTCTGCTGAACCTCCAAGTGGTAAAGGCGTTTGTGGTCTGCGTAACTTATCATCACTTTTTACTAACAATGAATTGGTTGCTTACTGCTTTAACTGATGTACCTGCCATTTTCATCTGTAATCATACTGCTGTTAGATCGTATGCGGATTAATCATTCAATGATTTCCAATGGTGTTTAGGAGGTACTTGGATGACCCATAAACCAAGTAGTGTACCATCTAGTGCCTAGTACCATTTGCCTTGCCGATTCTTGCACATGAAATATGAAAAAACTTAACACATAGCTGCTTGCACCTCGCGTGGCGAGCCGTGGAAGATTTACTGTCCGGTAAAATTCTACCTCGTATGAAGCCAGTCCTAGCCTGACACCTCTATGCATGTAATAGAATTCCGCGTAGGCAGCCACAGCCACCATAATGTAAGCAACATCAACAACAAAGAGTTGAGGCAGTCCTATATGATATGGATACAGCATTTAGCGTTGAACATTGTTATAAGCCCAACTATGGTCACTCGGTGAGCACTAAGCAACACGTATGAGCACTCTAAGTCCAGAATCAATCTATCACCATAAGCCTGTGTATGCAAACCGACTGAGTGACTCAAACTCATATTCCGACTCCGTCTACAACAGTCTCTGGCTTGACTCATCTGCTTTCATCAAGAAAAGTACCTGTCTTGAAGACTTGGCGCATTGTTTGCCTGGTTTGTGGTGAAGACTGGATTCAGGCGACTCGTGCACGCACACGAACATCAGTTTGGAAAAACTTGCAACTCCTGTTTATAGCGCTAACTTACGATGGGGCTTTTCAGTATAGGTGACTGGATAAGACCTGATTTTATGAAGGTTGAGCTAATTTCGTACCTTGTTTATAAACATATTAAAGGCCTACTTATAAAGAGTGTTCTTAAAAGTGTGTTCATGTGTCAAATTAATTTCCTCATAGTTAGAAACAACCCGATAGCAGAAAGTCACTGTCTTTGGAGTTTGCTCAACCTACGACCATACTAATCAAACGAATTAGGAGCTTTTCATGATTTACTGATGTGAGAGTTTGACAGGGATATCAGGGTGATCGCATCTGTGCAATTGTGTCTACTGAAATATATTATTAGTAAAATCGCCTTTTAGCCTATGTCTGGTAACTACCTAACATCCAAGTTGCCACCGTAATGATCCTCACAACACAGGTAAACGTCATCAAACCGATCAATGCTTTACTATTATCCTAATTCAAACGATAGAAGGAAAGAGAGGAATAGAACCGCAGCTAACATATCCATACCTTGTTGTGTATTCCAGTAATTCATTGGAACTTGCATTCAAACGACACATCCAAGGCAAAGAGTGTGGACTATCATAGTCCGATTTGGTTGGGGCTTGGTACAGCGCCGATGCATTGTGAATACAGAGATATGTCTAGTATTAATGCTTTGCCTTAACCAAATCATCCTCTATGTCAAGAATCCAAGGAAGACTATATGCAAGAACAACTTTCATCAATGTTCACGTGCCGAAAATTGGGTGGAACTTATGGGATCTCAAACATGAACATATTTTTAATTGCGGGATGCCCATGCCATCAGGTCGACATAGAGATGGGATGTCTAAAACGTCAGAACCACCCACCAGAAGGTTCTTCTTATCTAACAGAGCTCACGTTAAAACACACTACCTCAAGATTGCTGGTTCACCCGGTGAAATCCCTACATCTATGTGATAGATCTGTTGATAAGGTAACATAAGCTGGTTACCATGGATGGAAAGTTTATGCGCAGAATTTGCTAATTCAAATTGAACGCCATAAGGTAGGAATCACACACGATCGCGAATACGATGCACTAAATAACTGGCAACTCCACATGTGACACTACCGATGAAGATGCTGTTGGACACCTTCCGTGCACCACCTCTACCTGTACTCAGCTTCACACTATACAGTAGAGGTAAAGGCCCAGACTAAGACATCGCGTTTACCAAGATGACGATCTAGTGGATGAAGATGCGGAACAGAACAAGTGCATGACGAACTAGAAAGCATCACTCGCAAACCTATTCGGTGAAAAGTACTGCCTTGCCTGCGAAATCGGCAAGCACTCCTGTTTCCATCCATGTATTTGATCCTATTCAAAATGGTTTTTAACCTTTTTACAATGTAAAACCTTCTCTTAGTGCCACATAATTGGTTGCCATCACATGCAGATATGCTTCAGATATGCTAATAATTACAGCTTCCTCACGGTCCGACTATAATCGCTGCTACGCGTGACTGCTATCGGTCGCTGCGAAGCGAACTGACTTGGTTGTGAAGTTGGTTGGAAGTGAGAACCGTTTCTGTTGCCACTTGAGCCATCATGTTGGTATACTTGAGTCTGACCAAGCATTTGCACACCATTGTGGCTATTATGATCACAATGAAGAAAATCTCTTTCGTAGTGACAATCTAACAATCAGAAAAGTGAACAAGCATATTGGGGAGATTTAGATAAGCATGAATGCCACGTAGTCCTCATGACTTCACCTTGTCAAATTGAGAAATTTGTAATTCGAATCGATCTGCAATGCTAGCAAACTAATAATATCTTCTCCCTGGTGTTCGACTTCCTCAGTGACATGGTAGGATGGGGTTCGCATTAATCCAGTGCCTACTTTAGCTACTCCGAGTTTCAGTAACAGAAGTAAGACGTCCCATTCAATATTCACCATCCGTCATCCGTACTATCAAACTAAGACCAAAGAGCATACTTCCATCTCCTGATTCAGAGGTTGAAAGATGAGTCAAGATTCATGGTCACCATAGAACAGCATAAGAGAATCTACTAATTGGTGCAGATAGACAGGAGTAAGAAACAGATAAACTTTCGGTCTGATGGTGGTATGACCGGAATTGAAGCACTTGGAGGAATCTATGTTGTGCATTTGGCACCATCAGGTGTTGTGCACTGATGTCTGCAAGTGCGCCTTCAATGGATCCTTCGCAACTACCAACCAGTCGACAAGATTTCGCAGCAGACAGCACTGCGGTCGACCTAATGAGTAAGCAGACATATGTACGGTGGTTGTGTATGTGCCTGACTGCTAGTAATGGGACACTGTCTTTGTGTAGTCCTGCGAGTCGGCAGATGGAGTTACGAGTAGCTATCGTAGCTGGCTGTTGACCTTGACATACATTCAAGTTATTGTTAGTAAATCGGACATGAAAGTGAAACTATGCTCGACATGCACCGATTAGGAGAATGAACGACAGCAAAATGTCCTACAGCTAAAATTGCTTGAAAATCCCGAATGACACGCTTTGCATTGTCACTTATTCTAGCCGCTTTGTCTAAGGAATCTAAAATCAAAAATTAATAGACCAAACCAAATGAATTTGTCTGATTAACTTTTAGTGCTGCTAAGTACCTTGTGCATCTACTCAACACTATTTAAGATAAAAATGAAGTTTTAACACTCTTGTGCACGGTAATTTTCCTCAACCCATAAGAACAGTTGACGAATAAGGCTCACGCAGCTCTAACTGATTATGCAGCTTAAAATTCCATGGTCACTCATTAAAATGAAAACATCGACTAAGGTAGCTAGACATGGAATCAGTTTTTGGGGGTCCTTTGATTATGGCTAATTGGTTGACAAGTTCTGTGCTTCAAATGACAGCTTCCGTTATAGCCACCAAATATGTTGCCTTTTAGTACAACATTGTAATCTTGACATATGCCGTAGTGCCGGATAAAATTATTACAATGTGCTGCAGTTAAAGCAAAGGTTTAACTTAGTGGCGGCGTCTAATGTAGTTTCGTCCAATATTCCAAAATTGCCTATATCTATGTGTAATTGCATGACATGATTGCATTCTTCTGATCCTCCACGCCTAATTCACCTGCTATCGTATCGTTGTAATAGAAAAGAGAAGACAAGTGACTGATTTGAAACAGTGAGCACGGTACCACTGCGTTTCTAACAATTTTGTATTTGAAATGAAGCGGCGAGGACAGGCGGGTAAAGTGGTTGTATTACATGGCAGAGGGACGGTGGGATTTCGAGGCGAGTGAGCCATGGTCTGCAGAGTCGTCTCTACCACTACTTTCTTTAATTCCACTGATTTACGTTTGCAGGATGGGAGTTTTGACAATTGCGCAAATGCTGTATATAGATGTATCGCTCACTTTTCATTCCTTTGGCATACTCCGGAGTTGCGATGGTAACAATCAAACCGTCGGTAAATCAATGGCCTTCTTTATCGCAAAGACCATAGCATCACATGCATATCTGATCAAACGCACTTCTTCACATAACACTGTAACGCATTCACTCTAGCCAAAACTCCATTTCGTCACCATAACTGCCCCATTTTCTTGCCTTCTGTCAACCGATTTAATGTGTGTAAACTATCTCCAGATTTATTGGAGGTCATACTAAAGCAACGCTTTATACAGACTCCCGAACACATGTAGGTGTCTTCCAGTAACTCCAAAATGGAGATTTGCTCAGATAATAGCAATTATAACATCACACTCTGCACCAATCAGCATGCAAGCGGGCCCCTAGGTAACTTATTTGCCAAATTTCCATTTAAAAGTCTTTCTAAACATGGTTCTCATTCAGGAGTATCAAAGAAAGTGCTCGATTTATTTGGGGGCCGGATTTGCATTCTAAAGTTCATCAAGCCTCTTCTCAGGATACCTCAATCATCGACACATTTAGGGCAGCCAAATCACTCTCTCTCATTTTCGTTGCAACTTTGCCACTTCAACCCTAGTATTTAATTCATCATATCTAATTTGAAAAAATGGTCTCTTACTAAAATACTACTCACTTAAGTGCATGCAGATGAGCATTTCTTTGCGTGTTTAGCAATTGTTTTGGTTACGTTACATAGCAGTGCATAGCAGACGCTTCCTCTCCACGATGTCTTGCCATGAGTGTGGGAACCAGTAGAGGCCTCAGCAGGCTAGTTACTGAAGTACATCATTAAACACACCTTAAAGCAGGACAGTAAAGTATCTCCGTTCGTATTTGAGATGCAGCACCACAGCTTCCCCACTTGCATTCTGACAAATAGGAACAGTTACCTAATTTAACAGAAACCCATGTTGAATGCTGGTTCAGTGTTGGAGAGAGCAGACCACTAACTGTTTGTTATTGAAATGGCTGAGAGGCAATGGTAGTCGCGTGTTGATGCCATGCATCGAAGGAATTTTTGGCAAGACTGCCGCAAATTGAAGTAGTGGTTAGATGATTCTGTCCGGTTTGTGAATGTCTCAATGATTTAAGGATATTTAATATCGAAACAAAGGGATTGGCAGACTAGCAGAAAGGGCTCAAATTGGAATAACAGAATTAGCGAAAAAAAGTCGAATGCAAGTTAACCAAATTACTACAGTAACAGCGCATTCTTAAAGAAATTACAAAGAATGATTAGCATACAACAAATACCAACGAATAATGCATGCTGGAATAGGCTAAAGCTAGGAAATCCGTTCTGCGTAGTACAAGACGTGGAAATGCGTATTTCTTGCCTCAAAATTCATTTAAGTACACGATAGCTTGCACACAGTTTGATGGTGGCCATTAGTTAGAGGGTAAAACTGCAGAGTTGGCATTTAGATTGGGGGAAAAAATTAGTTAATTTTTAAATTGAGCACCGGGTATTACCGATCAATCGGTTTCGGTCGATGTGAATTTTATGGAAATCCACCATCAAAACTCACTAGTGAGTGGAAAAATTGACCTTCACTCCAATGATGCAAGGCTTCCTCCACATTATTAAAACAACTCTTCCCTTGACAGTAGAGCTCGACTGTGGTATAATCACTTCTTTCCTCCACCACTCACTACGTTTCCAAGAGTGACACACAGGCTAAATTGTGTTCATTGTAAAAATATGACTAATATTTGCAAATTCTTTAGTAGCATTTAACACCACCACAAAGAGCATTATTGCTGCCCTCTTCAAAGCTATGGAACGAGTGCCTTCTGTGAGAATTCAAAACGCTGGACCGGATCAGATTGGTGAAGGAATTAAGAGGAATGTTGCTACAACATGCAGTTGCCACACACTCGTATTTACACGCCTTTTTAACTATCCCATAAGGTCCAAGGAGCTCAAGGTAACAAGAGGATCAGTTAGCACAACAATGCATTGCAATGTACGCCACAGATACGTCTGTTAATTGCGTAATTAATTACCGATGCACAAATAGTTTAACTACCTATTTTTGTGACAACAAATATGTTGCTGACAAGATGGCAAAACTCTTGCTTCCTCCCTTTTCTTTCTCCTCCTACTTCTACACAACACGTTAGCCTCTTTTCCTCCTTCCGTGAATCCTAACTCCAATGTGATATACACTCTTACCCATATTGCATTTGGATGCAGACATGTCTGAGATTTGTTGTAAAGTTAGTGATTAAGTTGAGCAAAAGGCAACCCAAAACATTTTGGCACGCTTAGCTTTGTGCAGAAGTCACCAGATGCCTAAATCTAAACACACACATACACACACTGTCTATGCAGCTCTCCATCTATCGGACTGTTTAACCATCCAATAGCTACTTCAATCTAACGACGGGGCACTTTAGCAGACACAACAATGTAATATTAATTAAAATTGCTTGTGCTTGCATTCCTACGGTCCCCTTCATGATATCCAACGGTGATATCATAAGAAATTAAGTTGACATTCCGTCGATTGGTCAAATTATTTGAATGCAAAACAACTCCGGTTATGAATTATTTGATTCGTACACAGAGCATGCTTTCCACTCTGCCCATTCTCCTTTGCAGTTATTAGCCAATTTTGACTGTGTCCTTAACCTACCTGACCTTTTGTGCATTTTTGGTCCGTAACCTTATTTAAAATTCTACGCAACCGTCCTTCTATTAGCCTTTAACCATTGACATCCCTGTGCCAATCAATCTGCCCATCCAATAACATACATCCAATATACCAATCAATCCACCTACTTTCCTCCCACTTACCGCCAAAGGAAGCCGGATAATTAATAAGCTTTAGCCACACAAACATGCAATCATTTGAAGGCTATTGCACCCAATTCCTCTAGTGCGGGTACCATTCTGTTGCCAGACTAGATGGGAAAATTCCTCCTTCACAGATGTTTTCATGGAACAACTCAACTGGCGCTACTCACACCATTAAGACCTGGTGTGTAATGCAATGTGTGAGGCATTGGTACACCTCTCAGAGATCATCTCACTAATCATTGCTTCAATGGTTCAGCAGAAGTGATGGTGGGTTGGCTCGACAGCCTGTGTTGAATGATATTCTGCCTCATTTCTTGAGTGTGCACATAACACCGGACCAGAAAATGTCACACTCTTACCACCAACAACGCATCATGTTTTCGATGTCAGAATCGCTGTACGGTCTGTCGTCCTCGTCCCACTGAACTCTACGTCTAGCCATCATGATCTGGATCTTAGTTTGGCCTGTTTCGAATTGGAAGAAGAAGTCGTGGTCAGACCTGGTCTGGTCTACTGAAATATGCCCATGTCACTCATGGCATTATTTGATCGCGCAGCAGGTCGTCTGTGAAGTAAGCACACAAGAGACTACTTGTGGATTCCAAGCTTAGGTGTGGACAAACGGCAAATGAACCAATCAGACGGTGACCTTTTCTTTTGGCAACTGGCAACCAGCGTGTAAGAACAGAATATTGATGCAGATCAGTCCCCTGTTTGCGTTGTCAATCATCCCCTACATAAACCTGTGATGTCGCGCATATCTCCGCAACGGTAGAACACTTTTCACCATCGCGTTACAGTTTTTGAGATGATTTCATACCAACCCTCCCTTTAAATGCAGTAAAGATAGTTTGTGGTTTTTATCATTTTGAAGCGGAACATTAGCTGTCGGTGTCTAACGTCTTTTCCACACCATCAAATTTGCTGTCTGCTGTTTGGACTTAAAACATCATGCGAGCGACCTCAGATTTTAGGCTTGAAAATTAGCCATCCTGTATGCGGCAGAAGACTTGATTCAACTGGGTGCTGCCAACTCACCGAAGAGTCACGCCACATGGGCGTGGCACCCATAGTGGGGGTGACGCTCAGAAAATGGATACCACAAACTCAATGCCCTGTCACATCACACAAAGATAAACGAATCCGAACAATGGTATTCACTTACCACCATGCTGATTATCTCATGCCGCCATTGATCATAATGAGTCTACCATACGTTATAATACGAACCAAACGACTCTCATCTGCATCGGCTCAGAAATCCGTGTCTATGTAATTTACTTCAGGGACTCCTGTTTACTACACACTACTGTAAGCCAAACACTGCCCACTGCATTCACAACTTCTGCACAATTTTGACGCGTAAAAGGGGAAGTAAACCTTGTGAGTTGGTAAAAAAGGTCAAATAACGCGACACAACGAGTACGTCTTGTGATAAAAAATGCCACCACCAATGTTTTAGGAAGAATATATCAACACCTCTACTACCTAACAAAAATTTGTGTTGTTGTCCCATCTTACACTCGGCATTTTCTTGTCTACAATGCGTATTCCTTTGCCTCTCCCTATCAGATGCTATTTCCGTCCTCTATTTCGTAAGCATTCATCTTTATCTGCAAGTGGTGGTACGCCCTCTTTCATGGCTACCGACACCCTCACGTTCAATAAACGGAATGGTACAAGTCCAAGTCTTAGTAAAGATGCTCAAGTTCGGGTAGCACAAAAGTACATCCTGTCGCAACTTTAATTATTTTGATTTTATAAGCTTGGAAGAAGTGGTTGGCAGAAGAACAATTATACAAAAGTAGCAGCATGAGGTGCTTTACCCGCATTGGGATTTGCAGCCTGCTTCACTGTCAAGGCATTCGAATGTCTTCACGCGGTGGCAGAACATTAATGTCAAAGTTTGACGTTTACAATCAGAGGAGAAGCCAGTCAAAGTGGAATGAATGTGCTGACTTTCGCTGATGCTGCAACAAATGGTGGGATTTATTCGGACGAGTTAGTCATGAATTGAGGAGCTCATCACGTGTTAGTGATTGAATTTGCAGAAAATCACCAGACGTGACTATATCCTGCCAATAAGAGAGGTCATTTCTCTACGATTTGCTACAACCTTGGATAACGGCTGGTAAGCTGTGTCGGGTTAGTAAACGACTTTCTCATCCACGGAGACCTGGAGGTATTGTAGAAAGATTATTAGGTTGGCAAAAGGCAAAAGGGAAATAGAGCTGAACGGATTTCGGCAAGGGAACCAGTGGGAAGAGTGATTGACAATGAGGCCATGATTTGCGTTTCACCAGGCTAAAAATTTAGGTGAGAATGCAAAATTCCATACTCTGGCTTATATTTTACATCCAACGCACCACAAACTGAATTGTGCATACTTTTGAAAAGTGCAGCATTCACTCAAACATCATCATGCAATCACCGAAAGACACAATTGGATAACATTTAAATAGTAAAAGAAATGCTGTCTGACGTATATCATTAATTCAACTACCGCTTCTAGAATTACTGCAATATGTTCACAAGCCCTTTTGACACCCTGCTCATAAGAAAGCATACAGTTGTCAGAAAGGTTGCTGGCATCCCAAATAGGCAAAACCTCGATGTTCCTCACCTCATCCAGTATGACAAACTCACATTTCTCATTACGCGAATTCTCATTTTACCCAAGAGACGCTCCCGCAGTCGAGCTGCATTTGACCGCCTGTGGGTGCAAGGGTCGTCGCAACAGTGGTGGTCACATTATCGACGCCGCAATCCTCAACTTCCTTCCTGCCACATAGCAACGCGCTGGACGTAGTATTTTTACAGTCACTCAATGCAATCTAAACGCGACAAATGCCACATGCGTACCATCCGCCCCTTTTTTTCCAGTTTACTGTTCCTTGGACATCCGGATAGCATAGGACCAGATGTATAAGAATAAAAGCAAGAAGTAGTAGAACGAAGCATGAAGGAGGAGAAGGAAAGGAATGGACTATGATTGGCTCTTATTGCCGATGGCATATGCAATAGATTATTTTTGAAAATTACAGGTGATTTGTCTCATGTGAACTGATGACACGCTCCTCCTTGTTCAAAGCGCCTATTTTGCTCGATCAAAGTCACGCAACTATACCAGTAAATGCTGCTCTGTGATTGCATGTCTTAAGAAGTAGTCATTACACCCATGGTAAGGCCGGCGCGTTCAAACATTCGTCTGCTAACACACGAATCTCTCACTCATACATCCATCTACCCATTTTTAGTGGTCATAAACGCGGTAGTGTGGTGGGCTTGCGCCTGACAAGCCAGAGAACGCTCACGCTGGTCAATGGCCAGTTGAAAGAGTATCTCACAGCAGTAGTCCATGTCGGAGTCGGGAGTGACTCCTGCTTTTATTGCTGAGAGAAAGAGCTCTTGTGGAAGAGCATGGAGGAGCAGCGGCACTCTCTGCCGCTGGGGGTACAAGTGGATGTAAAACCTAGTGGTTTGCATCCAATCTTCAAAGTCCATGTCGTCTTTGAAGGGGGGAAGGNTGTGGAAGAGCATGGAGGAGCAGCGGCACTCTCTGCCGCTGGGGGTACAAGTGGATGTAAAACCTAGTGGTTTGCATCCAATCTTCAAAGTCCATGTCGTCTTTGAAGGGGGGAAGGTCTGCCAACGCTGCCATTAGTGTCGTTTACTCGAGGCCTCCACCACCTTCTTCGCACCTACATGCCCCAATTGCTCGTGCAACTCTTGGAGGACCGTTTGTATCAGCGAGCCAGGAACAACAAGACGTTTGGGGGACGTGGCGTCTTCTTGATACCATAAAACTTCGTCTTCCAAGGTGAGTTTGGGCCACTGTCGCCATATCCGTTTGGCTGCTCTGCTAGACGAGTTCATCTCTTCTGCAGTAGGCTTGTGTGAGGACGCCGGGAACCTTTCGTATAGCAACGCCGTGTCGAGATCGGTACTTTGTGTGATAAGTGTTTGCGGAATGCATTTAAGAGTTTTCAGCACTTATAGCCCCGCTCGGTGGGACTCGGTCCCAATGGTTAAGAATGCTTAGATCGACTAAACCACAAGCCTTAGGTGAGAAGTCATGTAGGCGACGAAGGCAAGCAAAGGAAAAGTTGCATAGCTCGGAAGGAAACGATTGTAGGTAGCGAATGGGAAGCAGGTTTTTTCCATTATATTCTTGCAATACAGTAAGCAAATGACAAAGGGACACATAGCAATCATGTACCACTAATATTTCCAGTTTATTGTACATTAACTTAGTAAAGGGATTGCTGACGCCCTAATTTTATCAATTTTTTCCACAAATAACGAAATTAAGGTATTGTAGTGTTTTGCTACAGTCGATACATCCCACTCCACTTCGTAAACTACCGTAGTAACTTAGCACTATCTCAACTGTGGTGCTCCACATTTTCCTAATGCCACAATACTAATGAATACACGAAAAAAAACAATCCAATCGGGCAAATCCAACCAAATATCATTTCGGTTAAGAAATCTCAGGGTTCTCGCTGTTGATCTGATTAACTTGAGCAAAACCACGAATTGGTAGGTAGGCAGTGTGTGATCACTATCGCTACTCTACCCATCTAAACACTCTCAATTCAGCCAGCCTCTACGCAATCCACTTTATGCAGCCATCAATGAAACATTGACTAATAGCATGTCGAAGTTGTCTGATACCGGTCTCAGACTCAGAACACGGGGAGCCATTTCCGCGTGAGCCAGCAGATTGTCTTTATAACCACTCTTGCCGTGATTTCGAATGGTATAGCAACACCACCTCATAACCAATTCAGAACAGGTTACAAATCACCCTACAATAAAGTTCGACCTTGGAGAACTAGAAACAGAGGCTCTACAAATGATACTTGAAAATGATGTAAATTACATTAGCGACGCGTGGTGTAGGACTCTTCTGGTTGGAACTCAGTCCTGCCATTAGTCGATGCTAGGACTGACGCACTAAATGTGGCACAAACCGAATAGAGTGAGCTTGATTGCAACACCTCACCATCTTTATTTGAAGGATTGGAGTTATATCCATTGGAAGCCCATGAAGACACTGCAACGAATAGTATTTGCAATAGTGTGGGGTATGACTTTAATGTTCGCCGACTACAGATTGCACTGATTGGTGTGTTTTGCCACTTTAAAGTGGTCCTTATGCGCACGATCAAAATAAATCTGACCGACGAAGATTTTAACGCTTTTGAATTAGAAATAGAGCCACTCCGTCTAAAACCATTCATAAATTCGCATATATTTCTTAGAGCTTAGCCTCGTTGCTACAAGAAATCACCACAAATGTCATTTTTTCATCTCTAGGATAATAGAGCCTAAACTCCAAATTTAAAGAGGTAAATTCTAAGTTTTGGGATTGCAATGAAACAACTCTTAGAATTGCCGGCTATGGTAGCAGAGAAAGAGACCATGGACCACCCAAATGACTAACATTTTCGTAAGGCTAATTTTGCAGCATAAGTTAAGTTAAAAGACCATGAAAACCTAGACTGTAGTGGGGTTTGCGTTGTAGAGGGCATTGATGCACGCAAGTTGAGTGTGTGTAGCATTCGCGCCCCAACAAACCAACGGTAGTGCTGAGCCAATTTGAAAGCTCTATATAATGTGCTCATTGTGGGCCATGTCATCACCTTGCAATGCTTCCTCCTCTCAACAATGCATCGACTCCGCTTTGTAAGGCACAAGAGATGTGTACCAGAGAACTACGAAATTGGTAGGCTTGAGACCAGCAAGACTTTTACTAAACTGGCCAACCTCAAACCTTTGCTTTAATATGGATCATTTATTTGGTCTCGGGACTAAACCAGTAAAATAGACTATTTCCCTTTGATTCAATTTATTAAAACTTTTAATGCTCTTCTCGGCTAGTAATCAGCTTACATCTGTTTCTTTTTCGAATCAGTCAAATACCATACGCCACCTTCTTCGAACTGGGAAAAATCCGTCTTTATAGCCGTCTATTTAGTTTTAGCCTTTCAAAGTACTTGCCCTTCAATTCTCACTTAAATGGTAGGCTTTGCCTTGAGGTGGATAGCTTACTTGCAGATCAGGTCAAAAAGTTTTGTATATTTGACTTCTTTTAGCAGCCGCAATGGCAGATGGACTTGGTTAGTGTGTGGATGTGTGCTCGTGATAGCCCTCCTCATCCACGGAATGAATGTGAAGGGCATAAGGCTGCGTATTCAGGTGCCCAGAAATATTTTGGTAAGCGCTTTGAGTCCTTGCTGAAATGCATAACAATAGGAGTTTGAGTTCATAGCAGTGCCAGTTCCTCTGTGCTTTACATTATGCCCGTCCTCGTGACCGCCACGTAGGCGCACCCTGACTGGCCATCGCTGCTGCTAAGCAACTTAATTGCAAACCTATGATTGAACTAATTATCATTAGTTGTCTTTAGAACGAGAGTTTATTTTGAAGGCTTAGACAAATGGCAAAGCTATTGCCGAACTTACCCCAAATTAAGGTATGATGCGTCAAGTAATTAGGTTAAAGCTGTCACATTGGCGAGTTGGACTTAAGTCGAGTTAAGCAAATCCAGTAGGCAGGTAGATACCTTTATGATTTTCGCATCATATTATAGTCTCAAGTGGATGAAAATATGAAAAATTTGGACTCCTCAGCCATCCATATCATGCAAATGGTGGTGGGTTCAAATGCACCGCGGTTCCAGATAGTCTTCTTGAAAAGCCTCTTTCTGCACCACTTTGAGAAGGGCAAACCGAACCCCGCCCCCATTCACCTCCACTTTCTCACTGACAACGCTACGCGAGTCATTATTGAGGGCATTCTCGAGAGCTGGCGCCTAAACCATATACGTCATACTTTTTATCCTGCTGAGCCCATTCAGGTAAATGCATGTAATAAGGAGGAGGCTATTCCCACACCTCTAATGTTTGAACTTCTCCTCACCAAATGGCTTCATTTCTTGCTTTAATGCCATCTACATTGCAACAACTAGAATGCGTTACCAAGCATGGGATCCTAATTCTTTCTTTCCCACTCATCGCAGGCCAAAATAGGATGGATGAAGAGTGCACATCAGGCTACTAAGGTGGCGACCATGAAAATGTACCTGCCGGAAATTCTAAACTCTACGGTTGCAAAGGTCGGTGGAGAAAGGCCTGAGGAAATATTTTAGGACACTACAAAACCTTATCTTCACATTTATGTCTATGGCACCCTAGTGCCTAATTACAAACAGTCATTAGAAAAATTTCTTAAATAGATTAAGTGGTTGAAAGGGACTGAATTTATTTTTAATCATTTATCTGCTAAGCTTTACAGCTCATGTAAGTCTGTAGTTGAAATAACTTTCGGTGGCTTTGATGAACCAAAAGAAGATTACGTTTGTGTGTTGTAAGTCCTAGGTGGAATTGCGTCGATCCGTCAATGCGAGGGTGTTTACTTTACTCCCTCCTCTTTTCTTTCTCTACTGAGCTCTTACCCATTTTCGGCATTCCTTGAGAATCAGAAGCGGCAAAACGTAACACTTTCCTTCCCCTACAAGGTACTCCTCCTCGATTCCGATACCGTATTCATGACCGACGTTGTCGAGCTGTGGCAACACTTTGACCGATTTGGCAAAAGCCAGGTAAGATGTTCCCTCTGATCCTATACAAACTCGTGAAAGGCATCACCACGATGCTTTAAGGCGGAAATTTAAGGCCTTTGCGACTCCCACCTTTGAAATGTGATTTGCATTTTTCCTTCGCAGATTTTAGGAATGGCCAAAGAACAGGCTATAGCGCGCTTTGACTTCACGCGATTTGGCAGCAACAAAAGGGTAAGTAGTGAGAACAACACATAATTTCCAAACATTTTTCAGTGAGAGTTTTGCACTGAACCAATCTACACTAACTGACTCTGCTTTTCTTTACAAATACAGTCCTTCGGCTACAACGCTGGCGTTATGATGTGGTACATGCAACGATTGACTCAGACGAAATGGGACTCCATATGGCAACCGACGTTCAAACTAGCCCTTAAAGTGTACAATCTTCTACCGGCCGCTGAACAGGTATGCTATATTGCACTGAGAGAATCACCTCGCGTGGAGCACTCCAACTATTGAAGGAATGCATTTGGAGAATACAAAATGAAATGGAGGCGTTGCAGGCGTGCCGGCCTTCATTGCGTTGCTTGAGAGGGTGATAAAGTACTTTGTCCTTGGAAACTTGACGAAGAGAAAAATAGTTTTAAGCTTTGATTTCATTCCATGCTTTAAAGGATGGATTTATTCATACATTTTAGACGTTGGAAAGAAAATGTCCGACTTCATAAAAATGCATTGCCATTTTTTCTCAGACTCTCATAAACGCGGTTACCGTTCAGAATCCGGATATTTTATACCCTCTACCATGCACGTGGAATTTACAGATGTACGAGAGGGTCAATTCTGAGGACTGCCTCTCCACATGGAACAGACCACCCGGTGACGGCATTTCAGAGCCGAAGTTGTTGCACGCCGATAGATTTGACAAACTGGAGACTCAGTTTTATCTGGAAGAAAACCACGAATTGGCCAAAAATGGTAATGCTCTCTCCCATTTACGGAGCTCGAAGGAGTATTTAAGTCCATAAATAGATGCAGAATCAGCTAACCATGGAGCAATACACTTTACATTCCTCAAGGAAAATCGGAAGTTCCTTTATGCAAAAGACTGAAATGCCATCTGCCTCAACTGGACAAACTCCTCGATTTTTTTAATTTAGGCGGGGAAGCATAGATTCTAGACTGACACATAGAAGAGAGAGGCCCAAAACTACTAGTCCACCTTGTCAAGACACTAACAACGCAACGTTTAATACTTGTAAGTTAATTGAGAGTGGAACACTGTCTTGGCTTTCGGCGTCCGTTATCTCCTTGGGACTACAAATCCTACTGTTTGATTGCCGTGCACTTACCATTTACAAAGTATAGCCAAGTATACAATAGGCAAGCCTACTACTGTGCATCGACTTAAAAAATAATAGTAGTGGATCTTACGAATTCGTTCGCAAGGAACTTCGCGCATCTTCATGTGTTGTCTCGAGCACCCAGTGCTGCGATCCACAACACGCCCATCGGCCATGAAGGGTGCGATGCACTTGTCACATAGCATAGCTTATAGCACTGCCACTTTTGAAGTTAGAAACCAAAGTTTAAGCCCAACTGCTTGTCTCCACCACGAACATTAAAAAAACCCAATCAAAATAAAAGATTTTGGCAAAACATTCAAGATTCTGACAAATCTAGTAAACATCCGTTTTGCTCCCCCAGTGGTAGACATCACAAAGCGTTACATCGCCATTCGTAGCCAGTACCACATGAAGAACGGCTACCAGTTTCGGTATCAGCCTATCGAAGCACCGGTTTTCGACTTTCGTAAGGTGCGTTTTTCGGTAGCTCAAAGAGGTCTTGCCCTTCTCACTAGGCTCTCAGATTTGTACTTTGTACTTTAGGTGATGAGCAGACTGCATCCAGATGGGCAGGTGATGAGCCCCACCAAGCTCTGTCTGTCAAAGTGGCAGATCTTCTCGCCATGGTGTGACAATTCGAAGCAATTCGTATTCACCATCGACCATCGACTGCATCCCCTCTACGTGAGTCAGGACCACAAAAAACTTATGGATAACAGCTGCGACGTGACGCTGGCTGTTTCGTTAGACATCAACAAGTAGGCTATCCTTCAAAATGTTTTGATATTACACTAGTATTTTGCGGAGACCTTGTGTTCAATCAGAAGTTTCAGTCTAATGAGCAATTAGAGGCCTTAATAATTTCCTTCTATTTTAGCTTTGACAAATTTAGGAGTCTTTCAACTCATTGGAATGGTTTCATAAGTGCGGCAGTTTACGCCACAGATCAAGAGGCACACACACTTCTGGTCAAAATTGACAGCTCGACTGAGCTAAAAAACCGCAATGACATCTTCTACCACGTTGTTTATCGCAACTCGGTGAGTACGATTGTAGCGCCACTTCTAACTTTCTAGCCTCTACCACTTTTACCTGTTCTTACCAATCACGTTTTTCGCCTCAGTCTTTTCCAGAAAGCGTTGCCTTACATAATACGGCTGTAGTCTACTCACAAACACGTCGTGTGCTGCTGATATCGCACCTTGACGTAAACATTGCGGATTTGAATGCTGTGGTCCGGATGAATCTGGTAAGAAAAGACATCTTACTTAGAGACACTCAATGCTGGCCACGAGTCTTTCAAATGCTGTAAACATTCTCTTCTTTAAGGCTCAAGAACGACCGGCAGATACTGTAGTCATAGTAGGCGGTGGAAATTTCGACTGCAGCTTCACTCATGGCAGATTTTGCGCATTGAAAGAGGGCAGCATCTTTGGTCTTTCGGTAGGTGCCCGGAAGAGTATCAGTTTTAAAGTTCTGTTCTTATCTTTTGCAGATAAAAAACCTCCAAATTGTCTGTCATTTAATAACCTTATTAAAGCACTCATGAGACTAAAGCAATGCTGTTTGCTTTATGATGAAGAAGAGAAAATCCTTTTAAATCTTAGGAAAACTTCAGGCAAAGCTTGCAAGGCCTCCTGCTTTTGACAGGAAGCTCTCTGTTACCGAGTGACTTGAAGGCGACAGACAGACGGACACAGCTGCTGGCACTCATCGCCAACGTCGGCCATCGATGATGCCCCTTAAAGCGCCCTCACATTCTACCTCATGACAAGAGCTACTTTGAATTTTTGAAAACCACTTTTATTGTAAGGTATACCACAGAATTGGGTCTGCACATTGTACACACTTTAAGTTGGCGAGACAAACCCGCAGGCGAATTGCTTTAACAGATTCATAAGCAATTGCACCTTGAAGCAAAAACCTCGACTCTGTTCCAGATCCCACAGTATTTTGATCAGAAATACATGAAGTTCCTGTAATGTAATCATACTTTTGTTTAAGAGGATTATAAAATCAATGCATCATAACGTCGCTGTGCCATTAAATTAGCTGTTAGTGCAGGCAGCACTCCTCTTGACTGTAGCAGAAGTCAAGGTGTGCAATCTCCATCCACAGCTGCCATGTCATTTTTACATCAGGCAGCTAAAACACTTGGGCACCAAGACTACTTCGTTTTCCTTGTAAAGTGGATTAGAATCAAATCAAATAGTTGGGAAGGAGTTTAATGCAAATCGCCATTGTGAAATTGCTTAGAATTGGGCAATAAAGTAGGGCTGAATGACTTGGAACTTCTTTAAGAGAAATAAGCGCAAATTAAATGCTGAAAATTTGTTGAGTACTTTGTTACCTTTAACCTGATTTGCATTAGGTCACATTCGGTAAGGCTTAAGTCAAACCAGCTTATTCATCCCAAGAATGGTTTGCTTCACTACTTTATTGATGGAAGGGTGCGTTTTGTGTTGACAACTCATACGTATAAATATCCACCTGGACCGAGTGTGTTTTGTAGCAATCCGACATTCCACTTGATGAAGGAGGCTGTAGTCTGTGAAACACTGTGGCTGGGATCGTCACTGACAACAGTGCAGCCGACTCTTTTTAAAACGCCATCGCGGTTGACTGTGGTTGAAGTGCTTTTTACGATTCATGCCCTACCATTCTTGTTGCCCATCGTTTTGATTAACGACAGCAAACGTATCCGTAGGTAGCAATGTTATACGCCTACCACTTTCACACTCTCTTGGTACAGGTTGTTTACAGCTCAGAAAATCACATCGTAGACCTCTAATGAAGTAAAATTACTAGTTACTCAAGTGTTTAGCTTTCCTGAAGAGGTAAGGGCGACGAAATCCATTTCCGATATTAAAATAAAACGGCTCGTAAAACTCTTACGAGTTCTGGTTCGGCTTTTACTTTAAATTTGCGCGAAATTATTTCAGGGTTCGTCACCTTCTACATCACTTTTGGCATCACTGTGAAGTGACTTGCGACAGAGTTAAAAACCAATGCATTTATAAATGGCATAATGCAATGCAGCATAAGCAATGTCTTGATTTATGGAAAATGTGGTTAAATTTACCGAATTTGGTGT
Organism: Taenia saginata; assembly: GCA_001693075.2. NCBI lineage: Eukaryota > Metazoa > Platyhelminthes > Cestoda > Cyclophyllidea > Taeniidae > Taenia > Taenia saginata. Next base: position 815,214 of record LWMK02000009.1, on the reverse strand, counting down.
TTGAGAGGACAACTTACTTATATTAAATACTCAGGATGTCACCGACCATGTTAAACAAGCTCCAGACTTCGAAGACAATGTGTAGCCGTGTGGCGCTTCTCAGATCTTCTGCTTCCGCCTCATCCTCACGCAAACTGTCATTTAGGAAAGCATCTGAATCGATTTTAAAGTCGTTTTCTCGTGTTTGTAAATTTAAAAAGAATAGAATTGTGCCTCTTACAAACATTGTTGATGGTTTACACAAAGCGGGCAAGAAGGAAGACCAAACAGCATAAGATCTTCATGGAAAAAATTCTCAGCTTTCATGTCCAACGTCTTCTAGTCGATTGAAAAGACTTTCCTGAAAGCGGAAGAAGACCTAATATATAGGCAGAATAAGTGTTGATGAGGCTGAGAGGGTTGGGGTTACTGGCATGGTCCGGATGCTAGGCTGCCCGCCAGAGATACAATTACTGGGCCCCTAAGTGGTTAATTATCAAAACCAGGAGTCAAACAAGCACTTACCAAGGTGCAGCATGAGCCCGTTTACTCCGAAAACATAGCTGTCGAAAACTCGTCTAGCTCTTTAGATTCCAGTGGAATGATACCTTACTGTTGGTATGTGTGTAGTCTAGGATGGAAGTGCTTTTACTTGTGCCCCACAATTTATCAGAACGCACCCAACTCAAATGTTTGTTGATATCTCTGTAATACCTTTGGACTACTCTCTACATCGGCTTTGTTCCACTACAGAGCCTATATTTTGGAATAACGTGAAGTCAGTGCTAAGCTACAACTTCACAAGAGCCAATGTTGTCCAAAACACACAAGTTATCCAATTATGAAAGCTCATAATAAAAAAGTAAGGAAATGGGACTATCAAAACAATTAATCATCTAGCTACTAATCGAGTGTCTGACGCATCTCGATGGAGTTGTAAATGGTCAGTGGCGTGTGAAGTAGCTCAGACTCAGCGATGAAGTGGAGTGATTTCGTTGACCTGCAGCAACACAACCTCATATTCAACCTGCGCTGTCGCTTTCAACTAATAAAATTTCGCAATACTAACCCCTTAAAAGCATTTCCGTGATTTAAAGCAGAAGATATTTTTTGGAGAAACAAGTTAAAGCAAAAAAATCCACCGAAAATTTTATTGAACTTATGAGAACGGGACTGAGATGTTGGGAATTTTCCCATTTTACTACAGCTGGGAATTTAAATTACAAAGTCTTGCAAAAGACCCTCACATACTCGTTTATTTAGGCAACAGGAAGGGTTGTTGCACTAGTTATGGGCCATTTTGAAATAAGTGTACTGAAGGATGACATAGACTGGCTGTAACTTATTTTTTGGATCTGCCTCCTACAGTGTCCACACAACACAGTTTGTGTTGATGACGGCTATCGTTGGTGAATTTCGTCCAAATACTTTTACTACTAAGCATAGTAGCTAGGTGAAAAGCATTTGAGCCAGCTATTCACACGGTAATTCAACTTATAGAGCCACTTCTCAAAAGACGCGCTCAAAATGCTGTCCCTCTTGACATGAATTTAATTTTTTCCGCCTTTCACTCTTCCGTCCCCCCCACTCCTCATTTTTATCCCAAAGATAGTACGCTGTTGTTTATATTTTAGGGGAACCGGGTTCAGCGTCCACCAATGAGCTGGTAAAGGTATGCGCCATTTAAAAAATGCTATTATGGGAAATGGTTTAGTAGAGGGTGTTTTCCATGAAAAAAACGATCTTAAAAAAATGTTCGACATCTTATCAATGAACATTCTAGAAAGCACTTCTTTGAGCGAGGTAGCTACGTAGCTGGGCTTTCTGTGCTGCTAACCACTGTTGTTAAAATTCATATGATACACATAGATTAATATATATATATGGAGAGAATTTATAATGACAAAGTGAAAACCGAGCGGTTGAGAACTCACAAAGTTTATGGAGCAGAAAAGCTGCAGCTTTAAACTCTCAATATGTTTTGACAAAATATTTCAGAGGAACTGATGTTGGTAAATGAAGACCGGCTATCAGTCCACAACAAAATTGCCATGCAAGAGTGTTCGAGTCACACCGAGACATTTGCGTCAGTAAAAAACTAAGTTTAAGAAGAGAAAGTTGTCCTCATTTTAACGCAAATCACTGATTTATTCGAACGGTTGCCTCTTTAACAAAATCAACAATATTGAAGAGTTTCCAACTCATTTGAATCATTCCAAGATGGTCTGCCCTTCCTAGTACATAGTGTGCCCTCTAGAATCGTAAACCCCTACACAAGACTGTCTTTACCATTTCCACAGAAAGGGTCTTCTTTAGTGATTTGTCGACAAATAGCAGTTTCTGCTTCAGCTGCTTGGCAGTAGACTTTCTACGCACCAAGCATCCGCAAAAATGATTATTGTTTTATGAGCCGGGAACAGCCGTGGTGGGAATCTTCTCGTTGCCAGACTTTCAGTCCTAATGCTAAACGACCGAACATCCTATCAGTGGAATAGGCTTAAAGTCTAAAATGCAAGTAGACAGTCGCTTAGTATGCACCACATTCATACGCATATACTGCTTCACACACACTCACACATACCAGTACTGTTGCTTATCCTCCTGATTTGGCAATTTGGAGTAGACCGATCCAAGACATTGGTCTAGTCATCGGGGAAACATAAGATGCACCTGACGGCCATTGCACTTTAAAGTAATGCCAAAATACTACCTCATTGCTAAAGAGAAGTATCGCATGCTTTAAATGCGTGTAAAATATGTTAATTGGGATTATCCGATGGACGGTACGTGCGTATTTTTTTATAGATAAGAAGCTCAATCCTTTGACACTTTTGTGGTCTGTTATATTTTTAATACAGACTTAAACCTCACCGAGATGTTGAATTTTCGAGGTAAGAACAAGGACGGCTAGGATGTATTACCCATGGGAAATCAGTACCAAGCCTTTCTTGAGCTAACATAATCTTTGGTTTTATGCTTATTGAGACTCGAGTGCATAAGAGGTTGCATGTTTTGTTTCGGGTTTTCGAGAATCCCATTTTATGTGAGATCCACACAGATACCGACTTGGCTAATTCCCTAATTCTGGTAACACAAGAGAGTGATGGTTGGATCCTCTCGAATATCGACTTGAATGTCTTTTGTAGGCATCATTTGTACCAGCGAACCGCGAGCTAGCGAGACAGGAGAACACACATCCATCACAACAGCTCAGAAGTTTTATCAAGTGTGGTAATGGTGTTCCTGGCAGTGTAAAACTAATAACACTGTAATACCATCGTTAGACTGTGAATGTCCTGCCTCCCTATAGCGGCATAATTCAAACCAATCTATCGGTGAGAGGGTTTAATGAATACAACTATCAACAAAGGCAAAAAGAATGCCTTATGCATTTAAGATGATCATCACATGTGTATGCTGCTTGCGATAAGCAGATTAGGTTTTGAAGAAAATTGCTTTTAGTCGCAGTTTGGTAAGAGCAGCCCTAGAAGACCTACTTATTTGGTGTAAAACAGGCAACATATTTTGTGTCAAAATCGTGAAACGCTTAAGTTAGAGCGAAGAAACACTCCAAAGTGTGTTAGGGGAAATACTTTTATGACCTTTCGCTACAGGAAATGGACCAAAGAAGATTGTCATAGTAGGGTCACTGGCATAAAATTGATGGTTCGAAGCATGTAACACCACTGAACTGTTCCTTACACTCGACTTTTGGAGCCTCTTTAGTGCCAAAAATTAGTATAAAAGATGCTGATGGCCCTCGCTTACTCTATAAATGCTAGATTTCCATTAAACCTGCGCCACTTACAGCAGCTTTAAAATGCCTAACTCCACAGCGATCGCCCCATTGCGACCTAAACTGGATTTCCGGAGAGAAGTTTGGCATAGATATGTAGGACCTTCATCACCAACCTATAAAGAAAACCAATATAATCGGGTTTAGGTAGGCCACTTCAAGACAGTAGCTGCGAGAGAATCCATGAAGACATAAAACTCTGAAAAGGTTGGTATAGGTTTCAATCTGTGGGTTTGCTCGCACGGGGTGCCCAAATTGAACAATGACGATCAAGACCGTAATTTCGGAAGCCGACACTGTGCGCAAATTACGCAACACCCTTTGAATCCCAAAGAAACACACAACACCCAAACATTTGCTAGGCAATGGAGAGGTTTACCAAACGAATCACACATTGATTCGATCTGATCTGGTCAAATGCAACCAAAAGTTTGAAATTCAGTGGCAAAATAGCAGAATAGATTTTCAAGGCTTTCTGTTGCAGTTGCGCTTTTCAACGATTTAGCTGCTAATTGGATAAATAACCTGGGTGAAGAAGATGCATTGCTTAAATTCCTTCAACATCCGTCGCCTCACTGATAGGGTGTCTCGTCCGAAATCAAGGTTCTCAGGGACTTTAGAGGACTCTACTAGGTTAGGACAAAGTGCTCCCAGGTACAGCAGTGTATTTGCTGAAATATAATCATTATCGCTTGAAGGACTGGAAATGGATTGGTTTCTGCGATCCAGTTGATCACTTCAAGCAATTTCACTGGATCATCTTGCTCGAAGTCCGACAACTCGAAGTTGATCTCAGCTGGGAGTCTGAGAAGCAAATTCGAGTTCGCTGGAAGTGCCGCCAGAGGTCGCGATGCTGCAGGCACGCTTCGCAGTGCAAACAGTTCTGAATGGCACGCATTCAGTCTAAGGGAAGCCTCAAATAAAAGATCCGTTGAGGAGAATGACAGAATTCTAATGCAAAACATTTCTCCGATTCAAGCGATGGATTTAGCGTCTTACGTTTATTGTAATGAAAGAAGGTGTCGTGGTGTAAGAAGACTCATAGCCTTTGGCTTTCATCCACGCCGTCAATGGCGGTGATTTGATGGCACAGAACGTGGGCACCCTGATTAGCAAATTCGTCAGTCATTGGTGATGGAGTCAATGAGGGATGAGCTAAATTTTGTATTAACATCATTCATCTGCTTTGGGTGTTGATTTGGTTTGGCAAATTTAACGGATTAATTGGCTAATTGTTGCCCACTGAGATGTTTCTGTGTGTGTGATTCAAAAGTGGATAAGGGCTCCAGGACAGCTGCCTTTAGCGAATGTGTATGTGAGCACAAGATGTGGAGCTCGTGCGTACGAGCCTGATGAGTGGAGTCTGAATCCGAGGCTGTGACTTCAGAAATACGTACCTAGGGGGATGGTTGACCTTAACTCGCTCCCTTAAAGTGAGTCTGTGCCTGACATTGGGCAATCAGGAATGGCTAATAGCACAACTGCCATTGGTTAATCATTGATGGAAACTGTCTAGAAGTTTGATTAGTGTTGATTTCTGGCATTGGTGGCTTCCACTGCGTTGTTCTACTACGTTTAGTACGTTTCGATTACTGATGAAGAGCTTTTCGCTCTTGCTTCTTCAGTGGGATGCCTGTAAATCTGCGAATTTCCGTTTGTATGGAGAAGAAGCAAATGGGTGGTTCTAGACTGTCCACGTGGTTGGGACCTAATACACTTTTATTCCCCATCTTTGAGTGATATGAGGGCCCAGTTTTTACAAATCGACTAAGAAACTGTTAATAGGAATTTGCGTCAAGGTGAGAATTGTAACGCACAGGTTAGGCTGGAATTCTCCATGATTGCATCTTTAACTACACGAGTTACGTGGCTTGCGCGCACTCAGAGTACTGGTAACTTCTTGTAAGAGTGTGCGTCCAAATTGTGCGAAATTTGTGAACTTCAGTGAACACGCTTTGACTTACAGCAGTGCGTGATAAACATGACTACCTGAAGTGAATTACACAGACATCCACTGAGCGGACGATCAGTTCAGAGCACCCACCTTCCACGAATTTCTGAGCTAACGCTAAGAGAGTCAGTTGGTTTGTTGCTCACGTTTGGTGCTTCGCATTACAATGTAAGGTAGAATAGCTTTGATTAATGGCGGCATGAGATAATCAGTATGTTAATGAGTGATTACTGTTGCTCGTGATTCGTTTGTCTTTAAGGGATGCGGCTGAGCAGTAAGTTTGTGGTAGCCACTTTCTGATCATCACCCCACGATAGGTGCCACGCCCATATGATGTGAATCTTCGGTGAGTTGGCAGCACTCAGTTAAATCAAGTCTTCCACCGTATACAATGTGGCTGAGTTTTTAACATGAATTTGATTTGTGACACGGAATATTCTCGAAATATGCTATGTATTGTTGAAAAATGTGTTAACGCTGCAGTATGTGTGCACCACTTCACAGGACGATAATGGGAATGATTGACAGCGTAAATAGAAGACTGATCGCATAAATATTCACTGGTTGCCAGTTGCCAAAAGAAAAGGTCACCGTCTGATTGGTTCATTTGCCGTTTGTCCACACCTAAGCTTGGAATCCACAAGTAGTCTCTTGTGTGCTTACTTCACAGACGACCTGCTGCGCGATCAAATAATGCCATGAGTGACATGGGCATATTTCAGTAGACCAGACCAGGTCTGACCACGACTTCTTCCTCCAATTCGAAACAGGCCAAACTAAGATCCAGATCATGATGGCTAGACGTAGAGTTCAGTGGGACGAGGACGACAGACCGTACAGCGATTCTGACATCGAAAACATGATGCGTTGTTGGTGGTAAGAGTGTGACATTTTCTGGTCCGGTGTTATGTGCACACTCAAGAAATGAGGCAGAATATCATTCAACACAGGCTGTCGAGCCAACCCACCATCACTTCTGCTGAACCATTGAAGCAATGATTAGTGAGATGATCTCTGAGAGGTGTACCAATGCCTCACACATTGCATTACACACCAGGTCTTAATGGTGTGAGTAGCGCCAGTTGAGTTGTTCCATGAAAACATCTGTGAAGGAGGAATTTTCCCATCTAGTCTGGCAACAGAATGGTACCCGCACTAGAGGAATTGGGTGCAATAGCCTTCAAATGATTGCATGTTTGTGTGGCTAAAGCTTATTAATTATCCGGCCTCCTTTGGCGGTAAGTGGGAGGAAAGTAGGTGGATTGATTGGTACATTGGATGTATATTATTGGATGGCAGACTCATTGGCGCAAGGACGGCGATGGTGGAAGATAAATAAAAAGACAGTTACTTGGGTGTGAACTCAAAGCTACCGGCCAAAATACCTGGAAAGTCAGATAGATTAAAGACAGTTGAAACTGGTATGTGGAAAATTGTGCCCTATGTGCACAATGAGTTATTCAAAACCGAGGTCATTTTACATTCAAATATTTTGACGTTGATATGAGGTAGATCGGCATTGAAAAAGCACGATTAACTTGCAAAGCCTCCGAAAGGTCGTAGGCATTGCCAATGAGTCGAAGACTGAGTATCGTATTCGGTTAAATAACCATTAATTTGTTTGACAGGAATCAGAACCTCCGGCAGAAGACATGGCACAACATTGCGTTTTATGCGATTTCGGTTGACGGGGGAGCGTGTGGTTAGTGGATGTGTAAATGGTGGAAGACTGGAATGGCACGTTGCAAATGCTCAGATCGTCAGACAGATGAATACAGAACTGCTGCAATCTAAATTGTTTGATCGCATTTAAACATTTATTGCTAAGCGTGTATAATTTGGATGAAGTGAAGTGAGACTGCAGCCAAGGAGAAAACCCTTCACATATTTCCATGTGCCGCATCTGAATGAGGTTACATGCAATGCGTAGTGGTTAAAATATTTTCCTGCCCTACTTTTTGCATTATATTATCATCTACATCGAGCTTTATGATTTGCAATCAGTTAGAATGGATCGACTTGAGTAGCAAAGGAAAAAGACAAAGTAAAGTTATGGGACAGCATTGTATTGATGGCAATATGAAAGCAGTGGCCTCTTGCTGGTGAATGAGGATGCATAAATAAATGTGTCCAAGTGATTGCATCATGTTGGTTTGGAAGCAAATTTGTTAAGTGTGAAGAGTGTGTGGACTTGGGCATTTGACAGCTTCTACGAATTTCATACATGAAGCTAGGCATATCAAAATGGCCTAGTTTGTATATTGTTCGATCAAGTCACAAATTTTTCAACAAAGCTTAGACCTATCCGTGGTCAAATACAATGTGGGTAAGCATACATGTTGCATTAGGGTAAGGACTAACGGAAGAAGGAAAAGGGACCAGGAGGTCTCATAGAAGTGAGAGAGGAAGGAAAAGGGAGGGAGCAAGAGTTTTGCCATCTTGTCAACAACATATTTGATGTCACAAAAATAGGTAGTTAAATTATTTGTGCATCATTAACTAACTGCGCACTTAACAGACGTATCTGTGAAGTATATCGTGACGCACTGTTGTGCTAAGGGCACAAACCCTTTAAATCACAGACAGAGAAGTTCAATTTAGGAGGAATTCACAGCGGTATGTAAAGCGCGTATGTGTAGAGTGTGTCGCGCCTGTATGGTGTACCACTCCACTGTTTTGACTTCTATGTTGTGGCAAAATTTCAACATGTTTTTACCACCTTCTTGCAACTCTCTCATTAATCTGATATGATGCAGCATTTTAGAGTTTCACAAAAGCCACGCATCCCATGGCGTTGAAGAGGACAGCAATGAATTGCTTTGAGTTGGCTTCAAATGCCACTGAGAAGTTTGTAGAAGTGGTCGCAAAGCGCGCATATCAGCACACGCATCACCCTCAGACACGTAGTGGATGGTGAAGGAAAGTTGTAATTACAACATGGTCGAGTACTACTGTCAAGGGAGCAGTAGTGGTAAAAATGTGAGCAGAGCTTTGTACCATTAGAGTGGAGATCATTGTTTTACTGATCAATGAGTTTCGACGGTAGCTAGGCCAATATAACTTGGTCGCTAACATCTGGTGCTCATTTCAAAGTTGATCTAACTTTCCACCAATGTAAATGACAAGTCTGCAGTTTTGGGCTCTAAGTATCGGTCACCGCCAAACCACGTGTGCATTAATGAAATGTTTCCGAATCAGTTGTGATTTAGTTAGTATCAGAACAGGTTTTTTGCCTGGAAATGCAGTTTATGCATCCTACGTCCCGTAGCACGCAGAATGCGGAAGAGAACCCGGAGTACTGATTTCCTAATTCCAGCTTTTTCACACTTTATTGGAGAGCGACTTCCAGCTTATATTGCTCGCTGTTACAGTTCATGAGTCAATCGTTCTTTGTACGAGGCTTCAGACAGCGCCGTAATTGTGGTTCTTCCGATTTCGCCCCACTCTTTCTGCTATTGCGAATCGAGCACTGTCAATTAGCTCTCCAATCCTTATATTTTTGCGCCATATTTCCTGATTTTGTGAAGCATTTACAGACCGGATAGAAATAAACCATTAATTGAGTTTCCAGCAAGCTCGTCAGTAGTTCCTTCTATGCACGGCACTGGCATTTAACCACTGTTAAGCCTCAACGAATCTAACTACTGGTCTTCTCCTCTCAACATAACATCAACATTTGACACTGGTTTCTATTAATTAAGGTAATTACCTTTGAAATTTAAAGACTTATAAAACAACGTTTTCACCCTGATTGTCAGAACGTAAATTGGAAAGCTGTAGCGATGCATTCATGATGACGAAGAAGGTGATTCTTTGTCCCGCTTTAAGGTCTGCTTAACGGTGTGCTCTAGCAACCATCTTGCTGAGACATCTACCGGCTCTCGTGCTCATGACAAGGCATCGTGGAGTGAGTGTCCACTTAGTGTAGCTATTTAGCACAGCCAACGCAACTGCTAAACGAGCAAAGGGATGCCCAAATAAAATGCGTTTGAGCCAGTCAAGTTCAGCATTAGACCAAATCGCCAAAGTTGGGAATAGTGAATTAAGTACTAATGCTAAAGTGTTAAACCTACAACAGATATAAAGCAGAAAGATTCAGTTGCAATGGACGCGCCAATGACCGTATGACCAGCTTCCAAGTGGAACAAACACATTTTTGACCTTTTTGAGTGAAGTCCATGTTTGTCAAGGCTTTAATTGAACAGGTATTAAATTTTTTACTTGGGAGGACTACCTGTATGCAGCTAATTGCAGATTTTAATGTCATAACCGTTATTTCTTGTGTGAATGTTAATCGGAATTACAGATGGACATTTAAGAAATGCGGATTTCTGTATAAAAGTGGTAGGTTAATGCGGTAAATCTGAAGACACCTTGAACACATTAGGTTGGCAGGCAGAAGGCAAGAAAATGCAGAAGCCTGGCTACGAATCGAAGTGTCGCTAGCATTTTCTCGGACAAGTAATGTCAAACTTATGACTGGTGTGGATGCGCTGTGATGTTGCATAAAAAGAAGCGCATTTGCAATGTTACAGCCTATGAGGCAAAAAAAGCTATTGAAATGCCAACAGTTTGATTGTTGACAGTTCAACTCAGGAATATACAAAGAGAAAGCAAAGAGAGTGACACACCTCCATGCTGCATTTGTTAAATCATTCAACCTTCCGGTGTGTGACCACAAGTCACTGGAACTGATAAACGTGACGGTAGAGAGGACCTATGAGGCCGCATCTTACCCATTTCGCCATCCTGCCACTCTCTTTCCATGCTAACATCCACTTTGCCCATCTGCTGTGCTTAGCATTCGTATTCAATCACTAGTCTTGCATTTTTCCGTTAGAATGGAACACAAAATGTCGATTACGCGTGAGGGATCAAATGAATGCAATCACGTGAGACGATCACACACAAGATTTAGTAACTCTTGCATGTTTAACAAACCACACTGAATGCCGTCACTAAGACAGCCCTCTGCTTCAATCGCAGTTGTGTACTTTGCATGTTTTCAACGATTTATCTTTTACCACACATTGTTCTAAGATTACGATGATGCATTTCGTGAGCATAATAGCAGACTATGCCATTTTAAGCACAGACCTTGTCAACCTATTTATCATAATTAGAATCCTTTTAAGAGCTACCTCATTAACGTTTCTCATTCATGAGTTACATTAGCGTTTACAATGCACAACAAATTCGAGTCGCCTGAGCCTTATTTGCCAGCTCTTCTTCTGAGTTAAGGAACCACTGCTCACAACACCGTAAAAACTCAATTTTTAATTGAAAATCATGTTGATTGTGCATTTAAGGTGCTTAGTAACACTAAAGCGGACTTGAACCAATTCAGTTCATCCGGTTTGTTAGTTGATACTTTTGTATTCCTTAGATATAGCGATTAGAGCAAATATTGATGTTGGTATTCCTAAAGCATTGGCTGCAGGGAACTCTGTTGTTGTTCATTACCCTACTTAACGCGTATCAAGCATAGTTTTACATTTGCTTTCACTATGCTTACCATCACTCGATTACAGGACAAGTTTAACAGCTGGCTATGATAACAACTTGTAACTACGCTTATCGACTTGCAGTCCGGTACTTAGACATTGTTGAGAAGCTAGCAGTCAGGCATGCATACATCCACCGTATCTCCTTCCACTTATTCATTAAGTCAACAGCAGTGATTTCCACAGCAAAGTCCTTTCAGTTGGTTGACAGTTGCAGGAGTCCATTGCAGGCGCTCTTGCTGACATTTGCACATAACAACTGATGTTGAACCACTTCAGACTAAAAAGTACCTCTTTAGTCCTAACTCCTCCCTATCTCCGCTAATCACTTAGCGGGGCCAATGCTACGGTTTTATGGTGATTGTGACTCGGGTTCTGCATTCGAAGTCTGGATTAGGTGGTGGAAGTATGCTTTCTAGTCGTAGTACAATGACCTGAATAGTGGATGATAAATGGCGAGGGAATGACCTGTTGTTCACCCTACACCTCGTCCCAATTGTCAGTTAATTTACGTTTCGGATTCGCTGTCTTCATGTAACAGTACACTAATCCATCTACCTAATTTTCCTTCCAATTGCTAGAAGGGAAAGGAAGGACTCGATGTTAAGGATATATGAATCTTCCCAGTGTTATCAAAGTCCAGATCTTAAATACGAGTGTTGTCCTTTTGACGCAAGAGAAGCAGCTTACAAATTTGTGTTCACGTCAAGTGAAATATTCTCTCTTGACAAGCGTTTTTACAGGACGATTGGTGTGGCGCGTCTCTCATCATTATGAGGCAGCTGTGCGTAAAAACGTGCTGAGCGGCCGCTACACGTCGCAATCCCCACCTCACGAATCCTTGATCTAGTTGCCAAGCCATAGTGACGATGAGTGAGTTAAGCAACGTGGATAAGTGGTGTTATTTCATGGACCATAAATATGGGCACGAAACCGGCAGAAAAAGTTTTACGAATTAGCGCTACAGCATAGCTACAATTAAGGGCAGTCAATTAAGCTGCATCAGGTGTTTCTGCTGAAATTCAAACTTATTATGAGTTACTGGATTTGACATTTTTAAATACCAACGCTACTGTACAACCTTGAATCCCATACATTGGCAACTTTTTATTCTTAAGCTATAACATCACTTATTTTAAAATAGCATCAGGTTAGTCCCATGACTAAACTTGGAAGTGACGAGTTAGTGTGTAAAAAATGCAATAGCGAGCATCGTAATAAAAAGTGCAGTGCTGATGAACTGAAGCATACAAAAGTATATTGCCCGTAGTATTTTGTATCCGTGGCATAGGTCCCTGCACTGCTGAATGTCTCACAAAGAAGACTGCATTCTGCGTACCTGAGCACTTACTCGACGTAATTACATTTTTAAAATTGATTGTCGTCGTTTTTGGTAAAAGGTATGAAGCAGAGCTGATTGCAGTGCTATCTGTTTACTTGGAAATCCAAGCACCTCATTCGTAACTATAAGATAATCCAACCATTGAGCATTATCAGCATTCAACTGCAATAATAAAGTGTGGAACTCGGCTGTGACAGATATCTTGTAGATGCTAAACCTGTAATTTTCAAATTCACAACATTCACGCTGTTAGTGATCTCATTACCATCCATTGATGCAGCACGGGTTTCTATGGCAACCAAATCGCCTTTCTACCAAAATGTTGTAGCTGTGAGACAATATAAAGTGGGATGACCCTTTCTGGGTGAGATAGATTTCTTTGGCTTTTTTGCTTGAACGCACACGATTAGTGTCATAGACTACCACAAAACCATTTAAAGCATTTTTACTGCTCAGACCATGAGCATTTAATGTGCCTACTTAACGTCTCATTTAAAACTTGACTAGCCTGATTAAGGTTTCTGATTTGACTCAACTAGGTGCTGTTAACGCACGAATTCTGATAGCTGACGTAGAAAACATTCCTGCTGCATAGGTATCGCACAGATTAGCAGATTGTACCTCTCTGGAGGTACCAAAACTCTCCCATTACTCTGCCATATCTAACATAGACGTGGACTATATCATGTTGCCACTACTTAAGGCGATTTGGCTTTACGATGTTACAGAAAGCCACCTGGGACGCGACACCTACCGTGAGCAATAAAATCAACTGGCTCTCATCCGTTCTAAACCAAAATTCCATAAGACCTGAAAGATCTGACTTGGTCTCTCACCCGTCACATGTGCGTGAGGGTATTCAGATCCTTTTTCACTACAGACTGCTGTGGTTACACTGTGGACCGAACGTTGTTCTCTGCCATTTGCATATTTTGCATAATTTGAGGACTCAAAATAAAATGAATTATCTAAGGCGGTAGTAGAGAACATTTAAACCTTGCAAAGCATCTAAGACACAATGTGATGAACGCTGCCCTAATTAAAATTAAGTGAAGATTCTCTGTCCCTTTTGCCACACAATATGGTATTTCACAGCCCGCATATCGTCTTCTTTATTCTGTATTTTCTAATCACACACTTTTGATCCCAATGCTTTTCTTTTTCCCGTAAGTGGTGGTTACTCCTTGTTTATGCCTACGAACACTTATATGTAAAGTGAAATGAAAGGAATAGGTCAACACGCTCAACAATATGGGCAAAGATCACAAAACTAAAAGGATTAGCAAGTATTTATGCTGCGCAAAACTTAGGGTTGAATGCCAAAGTAGCAAAGAACCACAAGGGAAAGTGAGTTTCCGATAAAACTGATTGACACACGAAAAAGGTTTTGCAGAAGAACAATTCTCCGAAGGCAAAAGCACCTCTTGAAGGTACTACTTGAAGTACTGTTAATAGTGCGTACAGTGGTGTAGTTGCATCGAAATATGCCACCCGCTTCATCATCAGGGCGTTCGGGGATTTTGTGTTGTGGTGCAATATTACTACTGGGATTGGCGTGGTAACGCTTGAAGCACCAAGAAGTCTATGCAAAGAAGCCTGGTGACTCCAAGCAATGCGGCGAGATGGACTTGGATCCTTGCGAATGAGAAAGCTAGGTAGGGAGATAAATATCATCAAATGTTTGTAGCTAACTTCGCGGACATTTGCAAAGAAAGACATTCTCATGCCGTTGAAGGAAGAAATTTCTTGCAGTATTTCTGCAGCTCTATTGCAGATAAATTGATGAGATGAGGGAGAGTATTTAAAATTTTGACGAAGGATTTTTGGCTGGAGCCCATTAAGATGCGGCATGTTTTGAAGGCTTATGGAAAGAGTGGATGACATTCGGAATGTACTGTTAGGCGATGCAGGCCAAATCTTACGGTAAATCGGTTCAAAAAATATATGACACTGTGAGTTTGGCACTGCAGTCGGTTTTTTCATATTTCATGTGCAAGAATCGGCAAGGCAAATGGTACTAGGCACTAGATGGTACACTACTTGGTTTATGGGTCATCCAAGTACCTCCTAAACACCATTGGAAATCATTGAATGATTAATCCGCATACGATCTAACAGCAGTATGATTACAGATGAAAATGGCAGGTACATCAGTTAAAGCAGTAAGCAACCAATTCATTGTTAGTGAAAAGTGATGATAAGTTACGCAGACCACAAACGCCTTTACCACTTGGAGGTTCAGCAGAGAGTAGGCAGAATTTTGACCACCAGCTTATGTCGTAGCGTAAATGCTATACAAGAGTTGAAGATGTATCATACATCGCTATCCTTATCCAGAATATCGTCTTGCACCTGAAAGATTCAGTTGTGTCAATGAAGCATTTTGCTGTGGACATATTTAAGTGCTGTCGCAACTGCAATGGCTGAAAATTCCGCTGCTGAAATACTCATCTACTTCTCAATGATTAAAATAAATTTTTTTGACAGTGAGCCTAACGCGAACATATTCACAGACCCTATTCTTGCCAACCGCCACGTGCAAGCCACAATTGGCTCCACAATTCTGTTTGCCAGATCCATTTCTTTCCTCTCTCTTCACTTCACTGCACGTAAGGTATCCGGAGGGCATGGGAGTAAATACAGAAAGCTAAGGAAAAGAGGAAACAATTAAGACCACTATGGATTGCGGGTAGCGTACCACGAAAAATTTTTGAACGGACTAGACAGTTTGCCAGAAGTAGGTGAGTAATATTTTGTCCATTTATGTCCCTATTTTACTTTGCTTGAAACACATATACACGGAAATATCCGTTAAATGGCAATCGAACAATCATGACCAAAATACTCGCTCTCATGACTAGCTAATCTCTGTGGGAATTTGACAGCTAGAAAGTTGCTCTCTTGCACACACCCATCCACACATCCATCTGTGCACACATCCAGCTACCACCTACCATTGGGTGTGACGCATTACACTGATTCGTTTCCATCTGTCAAACTAGATGCTACGATCGCGCTATATATCACGCATGGAAGTCGATTGATTTGCAAATGAAGCAGACGAACTGAGCCTTGTTAGCCACCAAGGAGTCAGTCAATTAAGTTGAGCTACTTCCCAGTAATTGTCAGAATGTAGAGGAGGATGCATACTACCACTGCTACCACATCTTATAACTCACCGGCCACAGTTCCGTTTTCCTTCCTCTTTTATATTTTGTACGTCTTTCACATTCTTGAAATGTGGTTGCTGTTGCCGACATTTTTTTACTTATAAGTGTCATTCACGTGTAGCAACTATAGAAGCGAAGAAATCTAGTTGTTCCTTCAAAGCACAGCAAATTTACACAAATGTAAGTGGTCAAATACTGTTCCAAAAATTCAATCCTGCCACCATGACTCCCGGTTTCGGATGCATGCTTTCGCTGAACATGGTGTCCACATGTTGCAAGGGAATGCCCAACTTAAACGTCAGTAAGCCCAGATAGACGTCCTCGTGCAAGTAATTGTGCCTCGTATAGGCCGACCCTATCGCCATGTCGTCAATGATGTCAGCTCCGATGATTTGGCAGAATCCGCGAGGATACGCACACATTCGACTCCATGGAACCTCCCTTTGGGACAGGAAATACTTACTGAGGGGACTTCGTGTGGCTCCATCGGCTCTCGCTATGTATCCAAAAAGGGTGGTCCTCTTCTTCGCTCTCGGGATGGAGGCGAGGAATTGCATCAGCCTGGAAACATTCATGCCGTGGTCATCGTCAACTATCATGAAGACGTCGTTGTGCACCTTATCGCAGAATGCAGAAAGCCAGCGCAGGTTAGTCACGGTTTTCCATGTGAGATTGTAGTAAGTGTCCTCAAAGTCAGTCAGAATGATGTCGTCGTACGTTCTTATCTCCTCTTCAATTCTCTGCATCACCTCACTGCTTCTGCCAATGTATTCATCCATCCTATCACCAGCTTGTCCTTCCAGTATCCTGAGGTGACCATCGCGGTTGAAGATGCGTCCTCCATGCTGGCGTGGCAGTCCCAGACTGAACACCACTCCCAGTTTGGTGTTCGGGTTGAGGTCTCGCTGGCGCTGCATGTATGCACGGAATTGTTTGCGTGCTTCCCAACCCAAAATCCCACTTTTAACAACAATCACGAGATCGTGGGTTGTGTTGCCGGAGCAGACGGAGCTGCTGGTTCTCACAACTTGCATGGGGAAGTTGTAAATGGGCACCTGGAATTTAAGCAGAGGGCGCATCATCGTTCCACTCTAAGGTGTGCTAGTTAATGCACTTCAGTAAATGGGTTGCTAAGTCAACCACCACTTCTCACCCTCTCCTCACTCAGCTAAGCTAATGGGCATGTAAATGAGCACACATTGGCTTGGCCCAATGCTGTGAAGTTGGTGTGTTGCAGTAAGTGATTAGTGGATTGGAAATAAAGGAGCGCATGAAGTTGTAGTGGCAAAGTGGTGAACTCGCCTCAGAAACAGGTGAGCCGGATTTGATTGCCTTGATTATGTCCTTGATGGGGACATCCTGTGGGTAGGTTCGGTAGATGTTGGGATAAATGGGCAGCTTGCAGATGGATGGATCACATTCTCCCATATCCTTGAAGGAAACCCACTTGTCAATCTTAACATTGTGGAAGAGACTTTGAAGGGGGTAGGTTGTGACGGATTTAGCTACTGGCGATCGTGGAGGCGCTTGGACGCATATTGTAATGTTATAGGTGCTGTGTCTGGTGCGGATGTCATTTGGGGTTGCAGGAGGCCATCTACAAAATATCGGATCTGTTTGTCGAAGGACACTTTTATTTGGGTCTCTGCTGAATGTTGAGTAGTATGCTGTGTACCATATCAGGAAACAGGTGGCAGGCACAGCGAAGATAGTGGCTACGACGCGAGGTGATACTAACATTTTTGGGTTGAATACAGCTTCTTCAATCAGGCGGGTATTTACATTGCTCCATGAGGCGAACCATTGGCTAGAGTAAGTGCGGCACAATGTTATGCAGAGAAGTACATTTGATTGGGTATTTTACGGCAATCGGCTCTTATACAAGGTACTTCTCTAAAATATTGAAAGGCCATTTTGAGACGCTTTATCATAAGTGGTTGCTAAGTGGTTACGAGATATGTAAAGAACTCTTATAAGAGCAATCCAAATGTGTTGTGTTATTCAGATTTCAAGGTTAATTGTCTGCTTTGCGTCATATCTAAGTGGATTCCAATGCTGACACTGCTGATGTCAGGCAAGCATCGAGCAAGAGACAGCATCTCTTTTCTAGCTTCTTAGTCATGCATACAAATTTGGCAGTGAGATGACTTAGTATATTGTAAGTGCTACGGATCGAAGCATGGTAAAAATACAGTCCTGATATTTTGACTCACTTCCGTGGCACGGGTGTCCGTAGTGCTAAACTGCATCGAAGTTAACATATGATGAACGTCTATCAATATTTTACCTGACATAATTATAGTCTTTAGTTTAATCAAAGGGTGTAAAAGAAAAGATTGGTTGTGGTGCAATCTTTTACTTAGCAATCTAAGCATCTCATTAGTTATTACACTATAATCCAACCATTGAGCACTCCCAGCACTCATCTGCAATACTCGTAAGGAAGTCGGCTGTGGCAGATAGCTTTTAGGTTTTAAATACGTATTTCTCAAATTTGTGTTCCAATTAGCAGCATTCAAGCCGTCACTGATCTCATTACCACCCTTCGATGCAGCGCCAATTTCTAGGGCTGGGTGTTGTTAACACATGTTGGACATTTGTAGGCAAAACATTTAATTTGGAAATTACTTATACTATTTTATTTGTCTGTTATGTCTAAAATAGGCGTAGAACACGTCCTCTCCCCGCTCTATTGTGCATACTATGCTGTTATTAATCAAGGTAATTCGACTTTATGGTGCTGCGAGTTGAAGACCATTCAGTTAGGAACTAAGTCCACTCACGTGTGGTTCAGATCTAGAGCAGGTGCAGTTGCCAGGAGTGAACAACTTTTGCATGCTAGGCGATGCCGCACTCGACAACCTTCCAGTGCAATTGGGTTTGTGTATTTTGAATGATTTCAATGGCTCTTATGTCATCATGTCCTGTTTTGAACGCCAAAGCAGGTGTAAGGATGAACTGCCATCCACAGTACAGACTTAGTTAATCCACACTCTTGGAAACTGATTTCAGATGACTAAAGTCTTCATTCCATAGGTAAAAATACACTTTATTTCGCTCAAGGACTCATAAGTGCTTAATCTCTGAATGTTGTATGTTATTTTAAGTTAAGGAAATAATGCAAAAACAATATTCAAATTCACCTTTTGGATTTACAATAAATATGGCTGGACACTCAAAGCACCCATTCTAATGAGTCAAGTGACAAATATTACGGAAGTAGGACTTATAACTTGTTTGGTTCATTTATGCTTTTTCATTTCTCAAGCGTCGTGTTCAGAATAGATTTAACTGTTGATAGCACTAGTATCCGCTGAAAGCCTTCCGGCCTTATTTGTTAGAACTTTTAGTTGCAGGGAATTCCGTTCTTGTTTAATCTCTTCCGATTGATTCATACCGAGCACAGGAATCTTGAAACTATCAGTTTACCTACAACAACTCCTAAGCAAGTCGAGGTCATTGCCTCTCCACAATGGTAACACGTAACTGTAGTGACTGAATTACAGACCCACATCCATAGTGTCATACCCAGTTGTTTGACGCGTGGATTACCACTGCACATTATTTTGCCTTCTCAGTACGACGGAAAAACTGAAATCTACTGCAATGGCAGGGAAGTTCACAAATACATATGTAGAAATCGCAGTTCGTATCAATCAGCAACAAAAACTCAGATTATAAATTATTCGAGACCTTAAATACTTCAAGTGCTTCTCGACTAACTGCTGTGAAAACTTATTGTATGGCCTACTTCGACGTCGCACTAAATGAGCTAGAGCTTAACTAACAACACTTATTACAGTAATGGTTTGTAGGGCTCTCGAATCACTCATTTTGAAAAATAGTCCCCTAATTAAAATCTATCTTTTGCTTGACAAAACAGCTGGTGAAGTTGCATTTTGTCATGAAGTGGATAGATGAAAAAGTTTGTTGGAAATTGGGCTACTTTCCACTAATGAAATTTAAGGGAGCAAAAGGTACAAAAACCGTCAAAGCAGACACCGTCACAACATCAAAATCCTGTGTCAGGTTAGGGATGTCAGGGCGTCAAAGCATTTCTTCAAGGCTATCAAAACATGTTAACCAGTCTTGTGCTGTGTCTTGAAGCCCTGCTCTTTACGTCCCACAATCGAACACTCAGCTTGGAGGTTAGCAGTTCAAGGTAGACGTGCTTAAGAGCGCGTTAGCATGGATTGTAGGCTGAGCCAATGGCCAATTACTGCATTGTTTACCACAGACATTTAATTCACTTCGTTAAAAGTATCAATTAGTGTGTTTAATTTAAAGAATTCTAATGTTGCTGTTAAACCGCTGGTTATGCACCATGCTGCATGATTATTTCAAGCCAATTTTTTCCAAACATGAAAATCGCACATAAAGTTTGGTTAAAATATCAAAACAATTGGCAGCTGTCAGAAGGCATAGTTGGTAAATGCTTTGGAGGATCCCACTTTGATCTATGCTTCGAAAGTTTCCCCACGTACTCTGCAGCCTAACAAGCGCATTTTTGACTCTCTCTGTGAATATATTCCGGTGAACATCTTAAGTTCATATTATACCATTTTGAGGCACTAATTGCACAGACGACCTTCGAAATTCGTGTAGGCTCTACAATCACCTCGTTCCCGAGGGTGGATTTAAGTTTGCGCTAGCAATCGCAACTGCATTCTACTCACAAATTATTAGCAGGCTTTCACAATCCACAGCTAAACAAAGTTTATGATGGAGAAGGTGAGCGATTTACAAATGGTAACAATTCTTAGCGACGACAAATGATGGGGAACTAGCATTTGATCAAAAATTAACTTGTGTTCGAAGTCATATAATGCAGCCAAAATGTGCACTGCTCATCAAGAGAGTTGATGGGGATCGTCCTTTTATCAATTCGCTGTCCATCCACTGATCTATCCATTCACACCTTCACTTAACCCCTCTCCATTATGAATTGACACGGACCGGTGGATGATGTTTACTAGCGACAGGAAAAGTTGTTGATGCAATGGAAATTTTAGGGTATTAATCAATTACCATGGTGGACTGAATTTAGAGGGAATTCGGATCGGAGACGAGATTAGATATTGAATAATGTTTGGCAGCTATTTTATCTTGTCATTCAATTGTTTTAACAATAATATCTATTGAAGCACCATTAGGATGGCAAATATACATTTACCACTTGTCTATCAGGCAAGCAGAAGATGAATTCACCTCTTAGTCCAACACAGTTCCTCTTGGTTGAAGGGATGCAGGCCAAATTATAACATTATTGTGGCTGTAAAAGAACGTGGGCACAACAGGTACTATCTCTGGCCACTTTAAATAGGCATTCAGTAGAACAAGGCAGTAGACGCCATAGAGAGGGTTGAAGTCGATGTTAAGTGTTCCGAACAAGATAAATCAAGATCAAGCTCCTGATGGTAATTTTTTATGACTCTATGCCTGCTCTCAGAGATATTGACGCGATGGTTTATAAAAACACACCATAATTTAATTTTTTTAGAAGCCCTAGCTAATTACTAGTCCGCGACCCTTGTAAAGAATAGTGCATACATTCAGCCCTCTCTGGATTGTTTTATTCATCTCAGGTGTGATTCAACTAAACCGTCGACAAATCAAAGACCTTAGCCAAGCAATTACAACGATTGTACATAACTAAAGCACTGACTGAGACGCAGCCTTAGTTTGCGACATTCTCTCTTCTAGCAGCTAACGTTCTCGCCCTCAAAACGAACATATCGAGAGACGGACAGATTCAGTGGTAGAAAGAATGCTAGGCAGACATAGTTAGATTTTGCTCTTTTTCGGCTTTTTCAATTGCGTCGCCAGCAATTGCCGTCAGTTGTCGTGGCATTGAGAATGCCGGCTGGCTTTGTATAGAGCATCAATTATAGTATTTGCCATGTTTCAGCGACATTAGGGCAGAAAAGTATATCTTGTTATGACTAAAATACATTATGAAACTCAGAATAAGCATCCTTTTCTTGTTGTGTATGTTAGCTGACAACGTATTTCAAGTTATAATGATTGCTATCCGTATGTGGTGCTTTAACCCGGCATCGTTTTAATCAGTGGCATTACCCAAATTTACTGAACTCTTTGTCTTCCTCCAATGATCTATGCTACAACTGCAAACTTTTGAAAGACTAATATTGCATTAACAAAATTTTTCTCTAGCTGTTAACTAAGACACTGATTCTGGTTTACTGCCTTAACCAAAGGGTTTTAATCAGAAGACACATACATGAGGCTCATTAAATTATACAAAACTGTTCGCTGATCTGCGCATTACACAGCATTTCACAAGTCGCAGTTCTGAAGTACCTCAATGCGCAAAACATCGTCCCACTTTATGATAACATGGTGTTCACTTCTTAAATGGGAAACACTTTTTTGATTGACCATTCAAACGATGACGTCTTCACCCTCATGTGCAGCGGCAAATTTGCTCATATGTTCTGCAAATTATGGGCGGCAGTGTATTCACTGTCAGGCCATACTTTACGTGGTCAAAAATAGGAGCTTTGCAAAACAATGGGATCCCTAGCATCCTCTTGCATGTCACTTTCTTTACATGGGCACTTGCGATGGCCAGGATGTGGATTGCACCAGCGCTAAGGCATTGCGAAAATCTCTGAGGATGTTGCCTTAGCATGAGCCATAGACCTTGCTGTATGGAATACTTCCATGGGCGGCGATCGGCTAATTATGGTCAAAGTAGCAATTCATAAATCATATGAGTGAATATTTCAGGTCCAAGTTGAATTTATCACTAGCCTTACGTTTGATTAAGCCGACCAAATCACTCAGACCCAGCCTCAGGCCGTCTCTGCAAGCCTGTAGCAAGACCCGTTCATCCAAGTCTCATCTCTGTGTATGCCCACACCAAGAAGGACAACTATCCCTAAGCATTTATCCATTGCATATCTTTTGATAGTGACGGCAGGATCCAGACGACTTATGCGCGCACCCAGACTTCAGATAACACAAATATTCAACCGCAGCTCATTCGGTCAACCACAAGTGCATAAAGGATGCCTGTTTTGTAAATGTTAAATTGATGTTGTATCTTAATAGTGATATTTTTGGAGACAGATGTATAGGGAGCATAACGAAACATAAATCCATATTTCTACTGAAGTCGCAATAAATAGGCTCAGTATTTTTAGATTTTGGTCTCCCTAGTGATGGAATTAATGGAAAGAGTTGGTCAGCAATATAAAGTAGGTGCTTCCACAAAGTGAAAGAGGACGGACAAAGTAAACTGAGTTAGTGGCTTAAGACTACTAATACTACTACTAAGTAACTGAATAAACCATGTCGAGGTTGAGGAACTTTGGTACAAACTTCCCAAGCGTAAAATGCAGATCAAACTTGCTTTCCAAAAGATAAAGCGGAGTCGGGGTTGAAAGTAGGGGTAAGACTAAGTGCTTCGATTTGCTGGCATGTAAGTGTAAAACCATAAGAACTAAGGATCGCACCCTATGGAAGATAGGCGTCTCACATGTTGACGTTATCAGGCATTGTTTTATTTTGATTTGTCTAAATTAAGAATATGCTATCTCAGTCACTGCAATTGATATTGAGGCAAGAAGTCCCTCAAGCATCTCCAGTGCCAGTTCTACATGAGTGCCAACTTACAGAAGGCAAGTCAATGAAGTCCAGCATTCGATCCAAAATTTCAAATCCTGCCACCGCAATGCTTTAGGTGGCAAAGTAGCAAAAGCGTGGGTAAGCAGGTGTAGTGAGTCGTCGTAGGATAACAACACCAGGTTAACTTTTCAGGAAGTTGGCAAGTTATGTATTTTGTAAAGTGTAAAAGGTTCATGGCACTAAATGTTTAGGAACTTAGCAAGTTGGCATAGTCTATCCTATCGACCATTTTATAAACTAATGAAGCCTCATATTTTAAGGGTAATATGGTGTTGAGGAGTTAAACACGTAATGAAATCATTTTAAACTAAACCTTTAACTGTTTATGCAGCGCGATCGGTAGAAAACAGCTAATGTTGGTTGGTATTGTTCCTGTTCTCACACCGAAGTATTGCGGCGTCTTGCTTGGGGTTGAACAAGAGAGAGCAATTCATCGTTGCTGTTTGTAGCGTCAGACGATCACGGGGATAAATCTACACTCTAATGTGGTTTTTGAGTTAAAACATTCGTACAAACGTCTTCTGCAATTGCATGACTAGAACACATTACTCCAACTTCTTCGCATCTTTCTGTCTAAAGTGATGTAGGCAGCAGCCAACCGTTCAATCATCAATCCTTCACGATAAGCTAAACATCATCTTTGCAAACGTTATTTGTTACGTGTTATTTTAAAACCATCTTGATTAGCAAGGCTCGAGAATCGTTGATCTTACAACTAAACGATCTTTTCGAGCGCATTGCATTACCAACTGATGGTTGATATTCCTAATCGAAGTTCTTGCACCATCTTCGATGACATTTCTCGCTATCGCCTGCCACTGCAAGCAGCTGAGGTCTCAAAATCAAGTCTGACTTACTCACCTTGACTGACATTAGATGTGGAAGTGGGTTCGATTTTAAAGGAAGGTAGCTAACAGATTAGATGTTGCACACCAATTCATGATAACGCATTTGACAAGTCTCACGCAAACTACAAGCACCTACAAATTACATCATGCTTTTTCGCAGAGCCAAATCCAGTATGCCTCATAGTCTCCTTCTCAATGCTGGTTCAAGGTGATCGTTATAAGGAAAGCCAACTGACCACTGATGAATGTTTTTTGAGTTCCGTCTTGTCCCCAAAGTGGGTAACTCCCGGATATAGTTCATTTCACCGAGGAACAAGTTCATTGAATTCCCAGCTGTCATTAGTCGACACTGTCTGACAATAAATGTCAATTCAGAATAGGGAAGATTGTATGATAATGTAAGTAGAGTGTTCGTCCAACAAACCAGTGATAGGACAATTAGAAAGAATAAACAATAAGTAACATTAGTCTTCTTGATAAATCCCAAGAACACTGTTCACATTGAGCCAGGTAGAGCTTTTAAAAGCTTGTCTGTCACTTTTTGTGCTGACAGTTACCTCCATTTACACTGACAGTGAGAAGTGGTAATTTAATGAGTTCCATAATTAACTAAATTTGTAGGGCCTACGCGCCTGCAAATAAGACAAGTAGTGTAAACAAATTCAAGCCTGGCAACTGAAGTTACTCAACGGTCTACTCCAAAAGAAAACGCAGTTTCTGCAATTAATGTATCACAACAATCGCCAATCACAGCCATTTTACGTGAACCTAGGAAGGTCATCGGTATTTTGTCATCACGAGCGTTGGAAGAGATTTTTCAAGCAAGATAGCGCGCATAAAAGATTCAACATATGTCTTAAAATGAGATTCTTCCAAAGCCTCTGCCAATGGCACCTTCCAACGACTGACATTTGTGTATCCATATTCTAGCCTAATCCGTAAACGGATTTCCTACTCAAACCTAAAATGGCATAGAGTGTGTTGTGCGATCAGTAGGTTGACAGCAACTTTAAGAATTTTCCAACACACGGGAAATATTTGTTCAATGCATTAAATTTGAATGCTTGTATTGGTTTGGAGCATTTTAATTAATCGAACTCTATATACATTCCACGTGAAGCATAAAGCAGCCAGTGGTAGGAGTCACTCTCGAACTATAACAATAAGTATATCAATTAGATCATTTCGAACTACAAAAATAAAGCAATTAGCTGAGTTAATTCGCTGTAGAATGTAGGCAAGCCTTGAAAACATGCTTTTATTAATAATTTGTCTAGTGATACCATAAGTATTATGACTGACTTCCTGATAGCTTCTAACCTGGCTAGGTGTCGCTTTGATCACGGTTAAAAAGAAACGCATGGTTCATCTATTACATTTAGAGAGGTAGTCATTACAGGGTCGGAATAAGAGAAGAGTTTGCTTCGAAAGGTTTGGGTTCCAATTATTGATAGTTCAACCTTGCTTTGCTGGCACCATTAGCAAAAGGTCAGTTTCAAATTACTCAAGTGTGAGCAACTTTTTCATTGCTGACATTTGAAATAGTCTCAGCAAAAATAATTGAAAGACATCAAATTAAAGGGCAGGACAGTTGCACAAAACATGTCAACAATAGTAATGGGTTAATTTGAGCTCTATTTATTGAGTTTTGCTCAAAAGATCCCTAAAATATTTCCTCTGAATTTAAAACGCCCTTTAGTAGCCATCGTTAAGCGATCGAGTTTTGAGAGGAGATAAACAAAAATGGTTTATATTTTACGATATCGGCCTCGGGACAGATTGCACGCACAAAACTTTGAAAAACTTCTCCATGCTGTTGTTATTACGTGCCTTTGTCAGCGCATGAATTAATGTTAGTATAACCTCTTCAGACAACGCCTATCCCATTCAACTTCCTCCAGAGCTATTGTCCGAATTCAACTGTGTCTCACGTAATTACAAGAGCAAACAGACTGGAGTGTCGCACTTACCTAGAACGGATAATTAGCGCCTGTCATTATCGGAACGTAAGACTTAAAATACGTCTTATAACCCAAAGTTTGAGCTTCTCACGTCTCCTTTAATGTACTGAGGGAGGTCGACATCAGGGAAGCACTATTGACATTAGTAGCGAAATTTATCTTGTCAAGCTCACTTTATTTGATCCAAGTCAGTAACTCCTCTCAGCAACCACGTTGTAGGCGAAGTTTCACTCATCTTGAAATGTATTATATGGAGGGTACTCCGCAAAGAGTAGATTTTACAGGCTTTTCACTATTCGTGAGAAGCACCAACCTATTCTAGGCTTTCTACAAGGAACATAATTTTATGCCGCTTTTTCTCCCTCCGGTGCTGTTCAGCCATCTGCCTGCATCTAGTCTAACTACTGGAAACTTTTGTATGGTCCGATTTTCGGCGTAATTAAAGCATTCTAGCAAATGTACCTAAAACACTTTCAAAATATGTAGATCTCGGTTCGTCTTGATGCAGAATCAGAGATTAAAATGGATGCCATAAATAGCACAGCTTTGACGACCTCTCTTTGGAGGGGCTTTTCGTTCTCCACAGCTCACATGATATTCTTTTGAAATGCTTCTACCATCAGTAAAAGAGAGAAAATCTCAAATCTGTATGAAACTGAGGTAAGACGAATCAGAAAACTATGGTTATAGCAAGAGGCCAATCAGTCCAGTGAGACTGCAACTTACGTAGACTAAACAGGCAAAGTAGTTGCTGCCCGGTCATAACAGACGTCTTTATGATCTAGCTATTGCTATTTTGATCCATAGCATATTCGAGTGTAATTTGTGCTATCCAGTGCGAATACAATCCTAGGTTTCATCAATTTGTAGGTGCAAGACCAATCGCGATTTTCGCATGACATCTCTTGTGCGTGTTTTCAGCAGAATTGCTAAGAGCGTGCTGATACCGTAAGAGTTGTGCAGTTAATTTTTTTTTGGGGAAGAATGATAATTTAAAATGGCACTAACTCTCCTTTGTTTTCATCAGACTTGGTATTTGTCCTCACCCAAGAAACTTATGCAAATGAGCAATTGAAAGATATTTGAATTTCTAGGTCACGCATCCCGAATTAAATGCTCACACTTTAGCCCTAAGGTATCATTTTAAAGCATGCTGGCATGATCCTCCTCTGGTTGCACCGTGACAGAGCAGTGGTTAACAGTAAATTACACACCTTGCATTGAAATTGAATTCCGCTTTAAAGATGAAATTACATCATTTAGACTCCCAGCTAGCTCAATTTGGACATCAAGGCCCGCAGTAGTGAATGGCTGGGAAGGTGTCGACCTAGAGTTTAAACAGATATTTATATTAATGATAAGAATTTTTACTGTGCTATAGAATCCAAGCATCTTCTAAAGAACACATTACCTACGCCCGCATAGCCGCACTACCCACGTGCCAAGGGTGCGACTGAGCTTAACTAAATAGGCATCATTTCTTACCATTAGCATTTGAAATGAGGTTGTATAAAGGAATATATCTTTGCACTTTGATGATCTTTGTGACCGTTGCCTTGATAGGTCTCAAGACAAGTCTGCATAAACCAGTTTTGTCCCGAGTGAATAAGTTTGGAGAGCAGAAGCCCAATACATACAACCAGCAATGCAAATGGCCTCCATGGAGTCTTCAAGAGATTGCTCAGGGAAGTATCTATAACATAACCCTTTGTGTCACCTTAGACCCTCATTTTTCCATCAAGAAGCCACCAAAGAGATACTTGCTAACGAGTCTATTCAGATTGTCAGGACCGCGTAGGAAGGTGACATTCAAAGATCTGAGCAAACTGCCTCGACGATATTGGAGGCGAGTGAAGTATCCCGATATTTATCAAACTTATCCACAAGATGTTCCTTTGAGAGAAGTCGTTGCAGACATCAAAGCTGGTAGACCTGTTTCAGTAGTGAGTTAATTTTTAACTGTCTTTAAGCAAGTACGACCGATAGGACAAGTAGCACAGTTTTATTTGTTCGAATTCTTACTTTCTCTTTTGTCTAAAAAATTGGTGGTAAAAATCTTACTTACAAAAAGTTATTAAGAAGGACGCAATGCTGTTAGTCGGTCATTTAGCAACCTCTACAAAATGGAGAGTATGGGAAATTGCGGAAGTTAAAAAAACGGGTTCGTTGCATGTCTTGACACCACCCCAAACAGTTGATGAACTTCTAAATACAAGAAATTGTTATAGGTCTTTGGAGGACAAGCTGCGAAAGCAGTCTTCTCTATAAATCCATTATTACTGCATAACTTCTTAAAGCACATCAAAAGTAAGAAAGACATCAATTTGAATGTACAACGTGGCTTCAACGATAGCAGGGATCCGATTCAGTTTTTAAATCAGCCGGTTTGTCATTAATCAATGCATTTCGACTCGATATCATTGCTATGACGCTGCACAATCAAAAAGCGTAGAAATTTTCTAAAAACAGTTTTTGGTTTAAGAAGCGGTTCTTTTGATACGCAAAATGGCCGAAATCATGCTATCGAACCAACTACTTTAAGCAGTACAGAAAATCCAAAACGATTCCACTCAGTTTGTCAGGGGCTGTTCAAAATTTGATTGATGTATTGGCATTGGAGGTATAGTCGAGCCTTCAAAAAAACTTGCTTCAAATACCCTTAGAGCAGCATACAAACAGACAATGAACAGGGACGAAGATTAATCCTGGACCCAATTTCTAGCTCTAGTAATGGGAACATTTAGCCAGTTTGTAGACAGGCAATAAATTTGGAGTTTACTCCAAATTGATTCAAAAGTCTATTTTTTCTTTTCAGCTACCAGACTATAATTTTCCGCTGAAAATTTTGAGAACAAGTAATTCCGTTTGTACACCACATTCTCAGCATGATCTCATAATTGTTGTAAAAAGCGCGGTTCTTGCTTGGGATATGCGTGCATCCTTTCGAGAATTCGTGCATGAGCAGAGGGCTCAGCATCCGAATTTGAAAATTGGTGTGGTTTTCAGCATGGGTCTTCCACGACAAAGTGGTGGACGGATTTTCACCCGTGAGGGTTACCCAATCACTCTAAAAGGTCGGATTGGAGAGCTGGCCGACTACTTTGACGGCAAGACGGCACAAACAATGGAATATGTGTTTCACGAAATCGCACACTATGACGATATCCTCCTAGGAGACTACGAAGACACCTATTTCAATCTTACATGGAAAACCGTCACGAATTTACGATGGCTGTCTGCGTTCTGCGGCCAACGAAACGGAGATGTGTTTTTGGTCCTGGATGATGACCACAAAGTAAATTTCACTTACCTGGAAGCATTACTGAAGATCTTACAGCCAGACGTAAAAAGGCAGTCAATTTTCGGGCTCATTGGAAGAAGGGATCCAGCGCATAGAAGGCCCAACGGAAAGAGGTTTCTTTCATACCGCGAATTCCCCTGGGACATTATGGCGCCTTATCCTCGCGGATTTGGCCAGTTATTTGGAGCTGGAATTATAGATGATTTAGCCGTTGGCTCAGCCTACACTCGATATAATTACGCACCTGAAGATGTCTACCTCGGAATGCTGGCTTTGAAGTTGGGCATCCGTTTGCAAAATTTGAAGGACATGTATGACCACAATGACTTCAAGGCACGACATAAGATTGGTCAACCTGTTTTAGTAGCCTTAAAGAAATATTTTGACGCTCTGATATCTCTGTCCTAACATGACATGTTAATGTTCTCGTATTTTATATTCCAACAATTTCCCTTCTCGTATGCAAATACCAATGTCTTAATCGATTATGAGGATTGGCTTTGAAATGAATAAAATTATTTTTGAAGAACCCTCGCTTCAATTTCAATGCAAACTTTGGAACCATTGAATTGGGCTCCTCCGCCGTTATGGTGTACCACACAATCGTAGGTGATCACTCCACAAACCTTGAATGTGCGTGGTCCACAACAGCCTTGGTAGAGGAGGCATAGAACGGTTTGAAGTGACCAAATATATTACAAACACACAAAAAAAGGCAGAGTTAATATGCGGAAGCAGGAACTTTGGCTGTCTACGTGTCTGAAGCCTAGCTACTGGCGGCTGTCTTAGCACGATTCCGTCCCTCGGTGGTTGCACTCACCTGCTGTTAATGTAATCTCATATCAACCATTGCTAGATCTTCATAAAAAAAAATAGAAGGGCTTTCTTAGAGTTCAAACATTCTAAAACTAGTGCTGAAAACCTTATTTATTCTAGCTGTATTGCCTAGACAATGCAAAAGCACAACTTGATAAGGCAAAGAAGTAAAATAATAGGAACCATATTATTTCACTAATCATTCAGTACTTTACAATGTGTTATACGTTTTGATTAGCACTGAACTTATCTGAGTATCTAGTCAGGACTCTTTTTCTATTGAGGAAGGCCACTCGTATATCGGTCATGCGATGGTTCTTTGAATCAGAAGACCTCTTGGTATTAGAGATCCTATGACTATATCTTCTTAAGCAGTGTGAAGTGAGCCGAAGTAAATTCACATTATTCACCTAGTTTTATGGAAGCAAGTGAGCTCTAAATGGCTACACCTTAAAAGATATAAAATGGTCTTATGCTCAGGGTGTGGGCTGCCTGAAGGTTGGTTAGAGCTAAAATTGTCGGCAATGTGGTGATTAAGCTAACCTACACGCAGTACAATTACGCATAGGATGTACTTTATCTCGACTTACTGTTGTTCAAGCTGGCCATACTCTTGCATAACATTCACACCATATTTGGCCACGGAGAGAGCAAACATGGAAGGTGGCCGAATTTGCTACTTGTGATGCCCCAACTTAGACATTAGAACGGTGCTTACCCGTTCAGCTTTTCCGTTCAATGCATGTCCGGAATCGTTGCTCTTAAAATTCCGAAATTTCCAAGCTTACGAAATTGTTGCATTCATGGAGGAGGGGATGCCGTAGGAGTAACCATCAATTTATATTGCTTTTTATGGCAATGCATTATGCATGAATAATTTGTGCAAGAACAATAGACACAATTCTGAAGAACGTTATAACCAATTATAAGGAGAGAAGTGATACGAATATTCTTATATTTTTATGCAACAAATGCACATTAACACAACTTAGTTGACTGATGAGTGTTTGACAAAGTGACAAAATTGATTCCAGAGGACTAGTTTACACTTAAAATCAACATCGTCTTTGTGATTGAGAAGGTTTGAGCAAAAAGATTAATGCAGCCGTGTACATAGAGCATATAGGACCGGTGCCGGATGTTTCTCCCCTGAAGTATTGATCACATAGTGTGAAAGTATGGAACTAATTACGGTGCCACCCTTCACGTGACTGTGCTTGTTGAATAGGTGCACAAGTGAATAGATGAGTGGATAAGTAGTGGAATATACAGTTGATGGACGACAAAGGGTCTCAGCAACGGGGTGGTTTTTTGAGCGGGAATTATAATGTGAATAATCTGATTTAATCCAAGCCCTAATTATTGTTCGTATGACTTAGGTTAAGTAAATTTGGACGGCTTTCCCAGAAAACGTGACACTCGTCCACATGTGACATAATGCCCAAACGTTGTAGAAGTTTTCATAGAATAGGCTCCTTTGCCATGCACCGAGATCGAAATCACCTCCTGCTCCTTTAACACTAATGTAGTCATTTTCCAAATCTCACTCTGTGAGCTGTAAACATATAGTATGAACCGAAATGAATAAATAGAGAAGGAAAGAGGAATTCAGTGGGATTTGATGGAAAAATGGAGTCGCTGGCACCTTATTGGTGGCTTTGGTCATGTATTCAAAATACAAATGATTTTTGCGCCGACATTGTCCACAATATTACTCTATGTCATGATAGAAGTACATTGTTATGATGAGAAGTGTGTGTGGGCTTTGGTACCAGAAAATTCCTCCGAACCTTATGCATTAGGTGGAGCATTTCACAATACCTAATGCTGTATGATTTGGGAATCGTATCTTTACATTTTGATAAATCTTTGATCTACCTCCAGCTACACACGACACGGGTGGTGTACATCTCTCAATGATTTGTGATTTGTGTGATATTCAATTAATTTTCTAAATAGCGGATTTTTTTTTGTGGACTTCATGACGTGCTCTCTTCCCAATTAATCTTAACGTCAATCCGTTTTCGTTAAGTCCAATGACTCATTATCATGAAAGCATGAATTTATACATAAGTACAAATAATGGCATGATGGGCTATGTAACCCATTCGATTCCTAAATTTATTTCAACATCATAGTAGCTTCCACTACCTCTTTCCAAATCTCTCATTTACCTGTGTGTAGCGACTTAAATGTTATTGAAGGATCCACGAATTACTGTTCTTAAGGACGTAAAGAGCACTAGAAGAAGGTAGTAAAATTTAGCATAATCACAATTAATGGTGGGAAAGGAGTGGCGTGAATATAGCCTTGTGTCACTAAAGAGGAAATTGATCTTGCTACACTCCATTGATTTTCGTTGACGGATGACCATCACCCCCATTAAAAAGGTGATTAGATACAGCCGCTATCCTAACATATCTCTTGCTTTTATCCTTAAGTTATGCTCAATATTAGACCATAAGTGGGTTTCTCTTGCATGAATTTCCAGCTTTGTGCTGCGGAGTGGGTACTTAAATGAATTGCGAGAGTTAGAGGATGCACCCTCCCTACCTTATTGCAAGTGACACGTGGGATGTGACAGCGAAATCGAAGTAGCAAAATGTCCACGATTGCAATGGCACCCATATTCTACTTACAAATTGTCTACATTTAAATAAAGAGTGGCACTTTTATTAATGCTTGGCGCTTTATGTTCAAAATGTTTTCATTGACCATTGGCATAACTAACATTTTAGGACTTGAAAGTCGTGAGTGGCGACAATATTGCCAACAGTTTTAATTTTAACCTTAATTGCATGGGACACATTCTTGCTTATACATATGCGGTTGCCTTCAATAACCTAAATAAACCACTCATCGTCTACTGTATTTTGAATGTAAGGCAGGCGATACAACTCGACATAATGCTTCATTTAAAATTGCAAAATCTAGGAACTTGGTATTTATGTGTGCAGGAGTTATCAAGCATAAAAGTGAAGATTGGTTGAGTGAACCTGGTAGATGTGACGTTGGTTCATCAGCTTCTTGAAAAGAAATGCAATTCAAGTTTAAAGCTACGAAATTCGGGTAAAATGTCTCGTATACCACTTGACAAGGGTGCCATCTGAGGTTGCAGACTGTTTCATTCGAATCCGTTTGCATGTGGCTGAGCAAGGCTCTATACGCATTCCTACCAGAATAGTCCTATGCGCTTAAAAATATTGACTAATGAAGAGTTAGTAATAATGAGGAAATAGTTTTAATTAAAGATTTAGAACTTAAGTAAATTCAATATTTGTTCATGGTTAATGCAAGCAACGAAAGAAACCACCTGCGTCCAACTCAGCTGTGAAGCGTTTGGACATGGGTCTGTAATGAAGGTCTTCAAAGTAGGCTGGATTAGAAGAAGTGAAGGAGCAAAGTCCACTACTGTTAAGTGGAAAAAACAGTGCAATGTCGATCCTAACTATACTTGTCCCCTTTAACTGTTCATAGCGTATTTTATGCTCTCAAAGCCACTGATCCAGGTACACTGACGAGCATGGACTCATGATTTCAAGCAAAATACCAGGTGCTTCCTATCAAAGTTGTTTGCGAGCGACATCAAGAAAGTGCTTCCTCTACCGACTGAGCATGCCGCATTACTAGCATTTATCTCCCCTATCCACTTCACCAAGGTTCTGTTCATTCTTTGACACACTGCCGAACAGTCCGTAATAGAAAAGGGAGGTGTTCTTGTTTAGAACCGGATAATTTCATAGTAAGTTTTTGAAACCACACCTTGCACCTAATTTCCCTTTTTTAAGAGATGCCGCCCCTTAAACCTAGTTCCTTCTACATGAAGCGACATTAAGGCTGAATATATGAATTGGAGTGTGCGAAGTAGCTTGCTAATAAAAGAAATTCAATTATGCTACCCACAAAGATTACAAGCCTTGATAATCGTCGCGTCGGCCCAGAACTCCAAGTGTTTAGTGCAAAGCAACACAACAGTTTAGCAAGTCTTATTCTTTCGGTTAACAAAAGATGGTTTAATGGGGCTTATGTCTTTCACCAGACAAAGTATAGTAAAGCGATACTCTTTGGTGGCTGTACGTTGAGGTGAGGCTTTTAATTCCTCAGCCACAACCCGCCATTGTTTAAGCATACAATCACGCACACTATACCAGACACCATGAAAAAGGGCTTAATTCGACTATCTTTGCCACAGTAATATCCAGGTACTGCATAAAGAATTAAAAGCCGATTAACTTCGGGGTTGCGTTCCGCCATGTAAACTATTTAAAGCTATTTCTTTTTCAGAGTAGGCATTCATCTTATTGCTGCGTTTGATTGGAAACAAAATATAGTATGTAGTAACCGTTATTAACACTAAATCAAAAATTGGTGTTGAGGGAATTGTATCATCCAAAAGTTTGTTTTGCTTTGATTAGTAGGTCATGAAAATCAAACCCATTAAGCAAACTATTACATGATCCCTCGGATTTGACGTTACATTGTGGATTAAATTATTTGTAATAACACCCACCTTTTTAGTGTTGACATTTTATCAAGCTTACTAGGAACTACTTTTCGTTTAAAGTCTTACAGTGTTGCCCGCATAATTTGCAGGCCTTCCTAGTTTTTCCGGATATTTCATAGTCCCGTGCTCTTCCCTTGGTATTATTAATAAAGATTGTATTTGTTTTAAAAGCTCAAGGCATTCATAACGTTTACAGCAAGTGTTACTTTCCTCCTACACCTAATTGTGTAATGTCGCACAATTCTATAATTAACAAGGAGGTATTTACGCATGAATCGCAGTATGGTTTTTTTACAAGTTTGAAGCACCGGAAATGCCTGCATTCAAATTCTGCAAGTCGCTGGTTTTATTGCAGTGTTCGAATTGATTGTTCGAGCAGACACCACGCAAGTTATCTAGGGTGATGAAGCCTTTCACCTAATTTTTGTTTTTCATCTAGGTTGCGGTTAAAGAGTGGCGCACTTTTCGTTTGTTTAGGACCGCTCACCATCCGAATGGCTAATAACTCAGAAAGAAGCAACCATGTCGATTTTATTAAAAAATATAAATGTTTGCGGTGATAGAAACAGACATTAGCAAACCATTAAGTCGTTGAATTCGGCCTTAGCGTCAGGATGTAGGGAAAGCAAAAACAATGATGGGGAATTCTTCTGTGGAATTCCAACGCCCCAAAAGCGGTGGCGGCCTCCAAATAAACTCTCATTTGATACCAGTGAGATTTTGGAAGCCCAGCAACAAGTTGGCTTCCTCACATTTAATCTTAGCCCCTAACGTAATGCTCATCATGACCAGAGATAGAACGATTAAATAGCGCTGGATACTGAGCACTATAGTACATCGCCCTTACGACTCTTAAATGGCCCTTTCTTTTCCTGATTTGATTCTTTGCTGCCATAGATTCAGTGCCTTGATTCTACTCAGTCTTGTATCTACCGAATGCAGCATCAAAATTTTACTAAGCTAGCCCAATATTTTCTGCGATGTTCGGTTAATCAAACCGCATCCTCTGACACCCATTAGTTTGGACACATAGAAGTTCGTGCTACTAAGAACGTTTCAAACCTGAGTGGTTCTCAACAGAATTGTATATTTTTCCTTTCATGTCAAATATGACTCGGTTTGGTCATTCTTACGTTGCATTTACTTAGCGCCCTGGAAGATCTTTTGAGATAGAACCAAACTACACTGTCACTTATGGGTGCACATTAGCAATTGCCACATTTGTACTTTATAAACACTATTTTTTGACATTCTAGATGCCTTTCCACTTTTATAAAAGGAGAACATCATGCGAGTTCTTGAGTCCAAAGCAATGTCCAAAAGCACTATGGTTAAAAGGAACATCCTACACTTGTCCTAGCAGCTGTAAGCACCCATTAAGGGTTGTCATGGTCTGTGACTCTGATAAGGAATGCTCCTACGCTTTAACATTTATCATTTGCAAAGGCAAATGCAGTGGAGCACCAGCTCAAGAATTACAAGTGCTGATGGGAAGGCGAATTCACCATCACGAAGACATTTGCTAAATCAAAACACGATGCTTGGAGGAACGAAATGTATTAATCGACTGCCTGGGTTGGCTCATTACTTAAATTCACTTCAAATCACTTTTGAAGTAATTTTCACCATTCTTTGTGATTGTGTCCTTAGCGAACTGGCCATTTGAGATGGTACATCTGTCCGAACAATGTGATTATTAGCTAACTATTCAACTCAGCCATAGGCGATCCAGGTTGGTGGAGATGCTGACGCTCCCGACACAATGGTCGCATACCTGCACTACTCAGTGCAGGACAGAACAATATGTCTTCACGTTTGGTGCTCCTTAAGACCTAGTTTCTTCAGTTGCTTCACCCCGGGACTGATAGCAAAGGCAAAAAGAGGCGGCGAAAAAGACATTTTTGACAAAAAATGATTGCATTGCAAATGAATAAGTTGTCAGCCCAGTATTTCAAGTAAGTAATCCTTTATCATAAGCAAAAGGCTCAAGTTAATGCGACGAAGCAATCGCGGAGTGTTAGCATTCTGACAATAACTGCTCATATTCAACCTTAAACAAAAACAAAAGCAACAAAAGCAATTAATCTTTGGCGACGGTTATTTCTGGGCGCTAATTGCCTTAGACACATTAAGACGCACATTATGGTGCTTAACACCAGATTCCTGACGCTATTTTTAACATTTTCCCCTAATACACATAGTATTCGAGCTAAGAACTCTAATTTCTCAATGACCACATTTGACATTTTATTATAAATTATAAAATTAGGTTAAATAAATACGATCCCTTTTGTAGTATCCCTTCTGTGCTTCCAGCTGTTCTTCGACTTTGTGGGAAGCTCAAACAATCAAGTGCAAGTTATGCATGACATGCAATATTCAAACTCAGCTGCTTCAAGAATCAAATTTAACTCTGTTCTAAAGCCACAGAACCTTGAAAAGACTCCAAACCCTAATAAGATGCATTTCTATGGACGAAGGTAACGGGATATCTGGCGTATCATTGACACCTCTAATTAAAGAGTTGTTTGACATCGTAACCAAATGAAGCGTTTAACGACCACTACAAATGGATTTTGTAAGCTTGAAGCTTTGCTAACCTATTCCTCATCTCTGTCAAATAAGTCGTGGAAGACCACTGTAGTCAGACTGCATATTGAGTGACTGGCTGAGTTTTAACGAGAAAATTGTTGCCAGCCAGACGAGCATATCACCACTAGCTATTCATCAAATCATCTCCAGAAGACTACGACCGCTTCACATCTGTGTGTTCCAGACATCGCATTAGATATAATAGCGCCAGCTTACAATAACTGGTGCATTAGAGTGCAGAACTTCTGGAGAGGTGGTGAAAATAGCGCGTCAGTTGGACGGAATTCTTATAATCATACTATAGGTCACGCATCAAGAAATTTTGCACTGCCCTTTGGGATGGGGAAGAAGTTCCCCTCTTCTCTGCATTACGTAAGAAAGAAAAAATAGAAGCTTTTAAATGAATGTGGATTAGACACAAGGATATATTTTGGTGCTCTGCAGTGATGGGATCCTTTATTTTATGTCGCGATGAGAAGAAA
The DNA here is from genome assembly GCA_001693075.2 of Taenia saginata. NCBI lineage: Eukaryota > Metazoa > Platyhelminthes > Cestoda > Cyclophyllidea > Taeniidae > Taenia > Taenia saginata. Next base: position 777,318 of record LWMK02000009.1, on the reverse strand, counting down.
TTTTGTACTGAAATAGGAATAATATGATTTCGAGGTGCACTTTGCGCCAATAGAATTATTTTCCTAAAGCCGACTGAGCCTTTTCAGGTGCTAGCGTCTTTATGTTTGCCTAAAAACTACGTAGTGTTTTATTCCTACGGCCCAGAATTACCCACCCTGCCTCCACACAGTCCTGCAATAAACAAATCGTGGTTAAAATCTCAAATTATTATTCGCTTACTTCCCATTACCTTGGACAGAATATTTGGAACGATTAAGGACACTACCACGGTTCTTCATACTCAGAATAAGAACCATATTCAGATACTGGTTTGAGAATCCAGGAAGAGCTGTGTCCGCTGCAAACATCCATGCAGGCCTCCTTGCTGTAGAAACGGTTTCGAGTCCCACCGCAACCACCGTAGTAGAAGCGCTTACACGTGTTGCTCTGAGGGTCATAGTAGAAGCTAGGAATATGACTTCGACATGGTCCAGATTCGTGCGGCTCAAGACAAGCCGGATGGATGGCGCTTGAGCCTTTAAAACCAAAATATTTCGGGAGATATTTAAGCCACGAGGTTTGGCGGACATAATTTGATTAAAAGCTCGTCTTTAAGTGAATGCGTAAAACCTAATATTACTGATTTTTAATGCATTGTATAGAACAATGGGGAGGGATGATGTTTATCATTCGTAAAATGGAGGGTACAATTTCAAATTAGCCGCTGACGTTTGTTTATTTCCAAATAAGCTTAAGGTTTAAGATTGTTGAGATTACATTTATTGACTACTACAATTTTTAGGAAAGAAATAGGATGGATGTAGTACCAATGAGGAAAATATGATTTTATTTGGCCGCAAGTTACAATAAAGGTAGCAGCATGTAGGAAAATTCATCTTTCAAAAGTAATTTTTGAAATGCCGATAAAAGTCTTGGTGATGGTTCTACTTTACTCATGTTTAGTGCAAAGGCTATGGACGTCGAAGGCAGTAGATTCACATGAGCGCCTTCAAGACTAATTGGACGCCTTAGTTCTGAGTATTTTGCTGCATTTACTTGTTTCCTCAAGCTAATGTCTGGCCTTTGCGCAGAATTTAGTAATAGAGACTTGTTAATAATTAACTGTAAATTTAGTCAACTTTTGGTCAACTTGTGATTACTAGTAGAACTTACCTTTGAAGAACACAAGGAGGACGCAGAGAGCAATGATTTTCAACATTGTGCGATGAACCAGATCGGTGCTTACGTTAAAGATCTCTCCAGTGCGGCCTTATATACTGCTTTACCGGAAGCAAGTTAACAACTTGGAATGCCCACATGGTGCAATTATGTGTCCCAAAATTAACTGTCAATCTGTTCTGTTAACTTCCGGTTTAGAATGAGTCAAACCACGAGACCGCGTGAGGCTTTGAAGATCAACCAAGCTATTATTGAATAAGTGTGGGGGCGTTCGTTAGAGTAGACTCTTGGAACTTGAGCCTTTTAATGCAGAAAGAGAAATAAATTTATGCAACGAATTCAAATTCGAAGCACGGGGATATAAATGGTTGCCCTATTGTGAAAGGAACAATAAGACAGTTAGATCTACATGCCATCATTATGGTGCTTGAGGCATGGGAGAATAAAAAGGCTCACAGTAAGTGCATATGCACTTACCTGGAATGATTTTAATGAAGAATTTGACATGACGCAAGCAGGTTTCATGGTAGACGGGGGCTAACTTTCAAATCTAGAGAATTACTGTTGCTAGTAGACGACAAAAGTGTTGAACACTAGTGTGGTGTTGAATGTTCCTGTAAGCGGAAGGATTAAGTCTGAAACCGTAGATATCCACACGATCGAAAACGAGAACAATGTGACTATGAGATGCTCAGCATTATCCGTGCACTTGAATTGTCTAAAGATTATGTAGAAGACCAGCCATGGCAGTGCTCTGCCAATAGCTTTAGTAGTCCTTCACAATGGATTTTTGGCGCTCAAAGCCCCTTGTTCTGGACGCCTAATTGAAACTTTACCCCTTTTGGGAAGCCACAAGGGATGCATTAATAATGCGGGGCTCTATCTGAAAGTCCCAAAACCACTTTACCGCCTTTATTTATCCTGCATTGGTACAACCTGCGAAGTCCTGGTTCGAACTTTATTCTAAATTGTCGGAAGATTCTGCTTCACGTCAAAGTAATTCCTCACCTTGATTTGATATTTAGTTGCCCACTTTTAAGGTACCCTGCTGCGCATTACTTAGCTAACTACAGTTCCATCGACTACAATATCTGTTTGATATTTTTGAGGTCTTTTGCATTAACACTACGGTTCAAACCGAACCCAAACATGTGTAAAAGATTAGTTATGGAATGTCATAGATGGTGAATGAGCTCATCGCGGTCGCAAGACAAATTCGCAGTCAGAAGCATGACGGCAGTCTAACTTAGCAATTATAAGACAATATATGAAAAATGGCCATCAGTTGCATCAACTGAACCCAACAGGTCCATTTGTGCTTCTTGAATATGAAAACGTCATAAAATCCACCCAGAAATTGGCTTCCTTCATAAGTTCGATGTAGGAGTAGGCTCTGAAAGTTTAAAAACCTGTGTCCTGTTTTTGCCCTTAAGTAGGCCATGTCTTTCTTTTTGCGCTTTTATTGCTACTGCAATTGTCGCTGTTGTATATTTGGCTTCTCGGGTAAAGTCCTCGGAGTGAATGCCCTTACAGACAAGGACGAGTGAGACAGCGTGTAGTCGATTCCTGTAAGTTGGGGCCTAGTCGCTGACGTGGGGATTGCCAGAAGCTGATTCGAAGTCTGAGTCACTGGCTTAGCCTGGTCACCGGTAGCTATGGCAATATATTGACCCTAAAATTGGAGAGGCTATTAGTGTAGTGAAAACATACCAGAGCGCAGTACCAGTGAAGTAAAGAAGCATGAGTATGCGCGCGGGTTCCAGACTGTTGAAGAATTGTTTACATCAGTAGAATGTTCTAGGATATTGAACATTCATATTTTTTGGAGTTGTGGGCAGTTTTGTTTGCCCCGGTGTTTTCTGTTTAGCATTAGACCACTAAAAATTGAGGTCATTTCCAGCAAACGGAAATGTGTGCTACTCCAAGAGGAAAACATTTTAGCGATGAATGGGATGAGATGATCCATATGAAAGGTAGTAGGTCCCACGTGATGCCTCAGCACTGGTATTGTTGCAAGCCATTGCACCACTACGCTGCAGCCTACAGTAGGGTACCAGAGAAGATTGTCAGATACCGGTTCAGAAGACTCAACAGATATAATGTTTAGTAAAATCGGTGCTTAAGCGTATGGGTAAGAGTGGGTAGCTGAAGTTCACGTAAGGATCACTACTCCATTTTCGTATACGATTACGCTGTTCTTACTCGATTAGTAGACGTTTGCCACTTTTCAGCCAGATTTATCCATTCTGTGTTAATAACATCCACTTAACATTCATGCTTGGCACACGAATGTAGAAAATACTGAACTTTGCCAAAGATTTTATTTAAAGATCAAAGAGAAATTTACAAAACTCAAACAAATTTCATCACAGCCGGAAAGGTTATTCTAATAGTACTGAATAGGAATTCCAAAGATAAATGTGTTCACGTCATGTCCAGTTTATTTTCCAGAGGAATTTTATAACTGAAAACTTTATCGTGACAGTTTTCTACAACTTACCATAGATGGTCTCATGTCGGTCGCAAATATATTTTTTGATATCGTGGCAATTGAGATGAAAAGCTGACAGGTAGAAACATCGAAGTCCTGCTGTGGCTCCGATCCGAGATTTTTTTATTGTAAAGCCATCACGTGTGCAGCTTTAATCGCTCAAAAATCTAAAATTGCTTATCCATTGCAGTTGCTTCCAATCGAACTTGTTGAAGATTGCTTTTAAACCACTGCAAAAAGACGAACTCGAAACAATTAGTGACAAACGCTTAAATTGCACTTCCGCTCTGCTTGCTTCAACGATGCGTCGTGAATGCTTCGTGAAATTTAAGCGGTGCTTTGGATGACATCCGGATGCTGGCGGTGTTGAACCATGCGAGTCATGGAGGGAGTTTTCTAAACCAGTCATGTACATCCACACAGAAGCCGACTTTGCGATCATTTCTAAGCGAAGAATCATTTTCCTATCTGCTTTTTTTGATGAAAAGTATTTCACTTTTAGCCTGCATGCATCAAAAAGTGGAAGCAGTATTTCATTTAAATAAAAAGTTGCTCAGAATGAATTTCACCATATCTTGCCAAAGGGAGTGATTTAAAGGGCATAGAGAATCAAAGGAGTTCCGCGTAACAATCCCACTTTTCCTAAAGGAGAAGATTAACCACCTTTAAATTGAGGTCTTTTATTTAGCAAATAATTAAAACAGTACGATTTCTCATAAGACGCGGCTATTGTGTCCTTAATGATTGCGGCGTATCCTGATCTAGAAGAGGTAAAAGTGCTTTCGATTGCACGTACGATCACTTGCTACGGATGTAGCTGCGAACTAATCAAAGTATCCAACGGCTTTGAAAAGCTTTAAAAGGTGTTATAAAAGTTGTTAGTTTAAGAGAAACTTAAAAAATGAAGTTAAAGTAAAGTGGCTATAAATTTAGACGACCCACGAGGACTTGTATTACTTGTGTCCATCAGCTCCTCTTCTGCATTTACTTTGAGCTCTTTCTCCCAGTTCATTTGTAATAGTAGGATATTCAAGCCCCAAAATAGGTGATACTTATCACTTGGCGAAGTTTTAAAATAATAGGAAAAGTGCTGATGATGGGATGGGATTCTCTTTCCGATGCCATCCTGAAGTTGGACATAAGACTGCACTAGGAGAAGTTTTCCCGGATCGCGTTACCACATCATAATAGAGATTTTCTTTGACTTATCGGCTTGCTCCGGCTGATTTTATGAATGAGTTTGCTTAACATATTTTGAGTTGTTTAAAGGTCTATGGCGAGTTAGTCCATACTTTTTTGGCTGTAATTCACTACACACGATAAATTCATTTGCCTCTGGAAATGAAGTGATGCCTTGAAGAACGGAAATGAGAGTTGTGTTGACATATGAATACGTTGGCGCAGTTGCTATAGCGCATCTTTGAGAAAAATTTGCACTTTTAGGAGCAGTCTTGCAAGAGAAGTAGTCTGTGCGCTTGTATACCACGATGTCTTGCTCTTTCCGCACCATTTATTACCAAATGTTACATCTAAATCCTACCCCAAAGACAATAGAGGCTAATGACAGACAAAACGGTGAATGAATCCATTCTCTTAATCACAGGCTTGCTGTTGAATTACATTATAGCCGCAAACGCTTACCATCTTTTACTTTAATGCGATAGTTGGGTAAAAACAATTGGCAAATTAATATTACGCCCAATTTGACGTCTTTTTGCAATCGCCAGGGTTCCTTTACTTCAAGACAAAGTTTGGAATCTTTTTTGCCTCCTGTTTTAACATCATTTGAAGGGTTGCCATCAGGAACCTCAACAACAACACCAGTTTGGCATTAAAGCTGGTTCGGTCAATAGGAAGTGATTACACTTAAAAGGGGTGCAAGTTTTCCTTATAGTAAGTCTGTCAGCCCACAATTTTTTACTAGTGGCTAAATTGTGATAGATTACCATCAATGGTGTTAATTCTTTCATCACGATTCTCTTCTTTTTCACTCCGTCTTCCTGACCCTGTAGTGAACAGTCGAAATTGCTAAATCGTGTCGGGTTTAGCGACTGTTCCGCCAGTTCTTCTGCTTTCGAAATATGTTCTCGTGCATTTGGGACGTCATCAAGTTGTTGCCTCCCATTAAATTTGAACAAATGATTTCTCATTAAAAATTTAGCCTTCATGGCAAATGCGTTACTGAAATACGTATTGAAATGCCCTTCGATTTCACTTCAACTCTAGTTGTATATTCTATCATCTGGCCTGTCAACATTACCAATGGCTTGTCGATGCTGAACGCGATTAGATTCCTCGTCGATCAAATAAAAACAGCCTTTAGAAGGTGCTTCATAATCGAATTTTAGTGACACTTCAACAAGCAGTGCTGGGCAGAGGGACAAATGAGCCAGTTAAGTCACGCGTTTATAACAACAACTGAAAGTCATCCATTATCACTGTCCCAAGCCCGTTGTCTTAATCTACCCACTGATGTCGAAGATGGCCTTGATAAAGATTGTGTTGTCCACTACAAAGTCACGCGAATGCAGCTGATCCAGCTCGAGGAATCTCGGCGAGCCAAAGCACTGATTGCGTTCACTCGAGGGCCGTTTGAGGTAGGCGTTGTTGCTGGGTATCGGGTTTGGACGAATTGTCACCACATGATCTTGTCGTAGACCTGGGTCGATGTTCTGGTCTAACAGCTTTAGTGTTATCTGCAGATTTAGAGATGAAGATAGCGTAAAAATAAAGTTATCTAGTAAAATCCTGATAATTGTAGGATTTTCCGACAGATGTAACGCATTGAGAGCTATTGAATGCTTTTTGTCTACGCATGGCATATGCAAACAAATGGAAAGAAAGAAGGCTATAGTTAATTAGCAACAAAAATCTTATGTAAAAGTCGCAACGATTTAGTTCTTACGCCAACTATGTAGCGTACATGTTGGTCCTTTCACAACACCTTTTTACATACTTTTCTTGATGTTTTGAAATCAATACTGAGTGGTTTGACACTTAAAGCTTTTGTGTGAACTCGTTTTTTATGTTAAGGAGACCTTAAACATGTTTCAAACTCAATTATCACAAAGCAGAAGGGACGCTAAAAAGCTCTCATCCTCCAACAGTCGTTTTGGGTTCTCTAGTCTACGTTGGGACTTTTGTTTATGCTTATTGGTTATCTACTTATAGTCCAACTGAAAGCATTGTAACACAGGAAGCCTATAGGGCGGTTCCTTTTACCATCCAAAGTCGCATTCCAATGCTAATTCTTCATCGCTAAACCAGAATGAGTAAATCCGCATTTCTTACTTCAACGCAAGGAGAATCAGTCAAAACCAAGTGACATCGTAGATTTTAAACCTACGTGGGAAAGTGAATATAGAGAGATGCAGTAGACTACTGAGGCGCAAAGAAGGCGAATATTGGGCACATCTCAAGAGAATTACTATTTTTCAGCAGCCTGGTACAAAGTATGTCTGTCTTAGCCAACCAACAAAAAAACTGCGCAGTGTGGAGCGTATGTCTATTAAACTTCATCAGAATTAGTGGCGTTTCATTAGAATTGGGAGGTCTTAATAATGTCCTTGGCTACGCGAGGATGATACCGCTCCCAAAAACGATTGAGAAAACTTGACTTAAGTACACGAATAGCGACCCAAAACAACGATCCCATAAAAATAAAAACCTTCAATCAAATTTAAGTAAAAAGATTGCAAATCACACATCTAATGAAGTTTTCCTCCCCTGTTCCTGGTAGACCTAGGGCTGCATGGACCCTCTTCATTAAAAATTGGTTAAGTCACAAGGAAGTTGAATTTTGTCTCACTCACCGTCAATGCTACATGGAGATCAACCCTCTCTATGTTGCGGTGAGCATAAAAGGAAATCGAAATAAACGGCAGAGCCCAAGTAATATGGTAATCCACCTACTTTATTACAAAACCATATTTCTGATGGTAAAGTCCGATGAAGAACAGCATTTTTTCATTTGGTAGGCTTATTGAGGCATCTATGACTTTGTTGACTTCGTTGAAGACGCTTAATTAAACAGTAAACTTGTAACGTTCCCTGTGTTCCTCGATTATTGACCAGCTTACTTGGTGAATTATTTGAAATGCGACTTTAGTATAAGGTGCTTTAAGATCACTGACATGATTCAATGACGGACAATAAAAGTACATAAAGAGGTGAAATACTCACGGGATAAGAGAATGGCCAGCTCAGCAGTGCGTCATATTCGCCCCGACAAATGCAAACAAACACGGATAAGTACTTTCCTCTGTGGCGCTGCTCTCCATTAGGGCAAATGGATAAGCAAACACGATATCCATGACGGTGACTATAAAAGGGATTCGAGAAGAGGCTTGTCTTGCGGCCTTGTTGTGCCTCCTCAAATTTCTCCCTGTAGCCATCAATTTTCCAGACAAACGAGGGCTCGAAGTATGTCTCACATCGTTGCAACTTCATTTGCATTTTCTTTACCGCAGTCTGGCTCTCACGAACCGCCTGTACCTAAAAAGCAATGTACATAGGTGGTTTTGGTGCCTATCGATATTGCTATCAGTAAAGGCAATGCCCCTTTAGAGAGGAGGAACCATTTTTTAGCCAAAATTAACTCTGTGAACTACATGAACATCGTCGTTCCTTACTAACGTTGACCACATGGCTTCTAATGAGTACCTCTGCAGTAAACCATCGCGAGAAATGGGTAGGAAAGGGGGCTAATTGTAGCTTATATTCTTCAAAGTGTTGGTAGCACACAGGAGGCTTCCACAACAAAACATTGGTAATCCTAGATGCAGTTTACCAACAAGGGTTGCTGCTGATTGGTTCATGGGAGGTGCACCATTACTATTGACTTTGGTTAAGTTTCGAGCATGCTGTAAAATGACTCTTTGAGCTTCAAAATTATTTTCAAGGAAAAATCGAAACGTGCACCAACTTTCAAAGCCCTATAGAGCATAGTGGTCATGAGGATTACCAGGCTGAACCTCAAATAAGTAAGTGGCTCTAAATGAGTGCGAATCTTATTTACACCCGAACTTTCATTTCCCAAAACACCTCAATCATTCACAATGCTGATGGCGCATTTTATACCCTGGTGGGCGTCATCAAGTCATCAGAGGTCTCCCAAACCGGCTCAACATTGCAGTTTTTGCAAATATTTCAGAGCACAGAAAGTAACCCTCTGCAGAATACTGGCCACCCTTTAATACAAGTTACTTGATTTTCTAAAATCTAGATTTAGCATAATCTGCCTGATGCACCTCAATGACACCAATGGACGACTACTGTTCCTGTCTAGCAGGAGACTTTAATATATCCCATCACCTTGCATTGATCAGAGTAACAGAATAATCATGTTGGGTGTTATGGTCAAGGATGCCTCCATGGTCACGCAAAAAGGGACCGTGTAACACTCCAAATTGTGCATATCAGGAAGATTGGAAGGGAAATTCTCGTGATTTAGGTAAATGTAAAAATTTGTATTGAGAAAATACTTACTTGCAAATCCAAGAGATTATGAAAACCCTGAACAGCATCACGCAGTAGTAGTACATGTAGCGTCAATTCATCGACTAAATGAGCCCTGATTTGACGTTTTTTGCCACGAAATTGGCAACCTTGTTCAGAAAAAGGGCAATTTATCACCTGCAGTGGACATCCACCCTCCAAATGAGCTGTCAGCTCCTCGCGAGGTAGTTCTCTCCGTTTACAACCGTTGGGGCATGGAATGGGAAAGCGTTTACACACCTCCATATGCGCTGGTTGATTGTGCATCTCGATTTTTTCTTGACAAAACTGACACACAACAGGGCGACGTGGACAGTCAGCGGTGATGTGCTGCTCCATGAAGCGGACCTAAAAGGGTAATTAGAGAAGATCCATTCACGACTCATAAACAGCCCTTCTTTCAAAGAGAAGCTTGTTCATTTCGAGTTTTTGAGCGGAGTCTTTAAAACTTTTCTCGAACAGTTTTCAAAATTTCTAAAAGCAAAGCAATAAACCTTTAATAACATCTGAGCAATGAATTAAGCGTTTTTGCTTGTAGAGTTTGTCAGCCGAAAATTGATGTAACTATGCCAGTTAATGATAGCGAACTACTTGCTGTCAATAAGTAACTTAGTAAGTTAAAGATGGTTTCCTTGCACCTGAAAATAATGGATATGAAAGCAAGATTCCAAAAAAATCACGGAAGTACTTTTCTACATCTGTAAGTAGGCACTAACGCACAAAGTTAAGAGAAAAAGTCTTTTCAAATTGCAAACTTCCAATTATTTATCTTTGTCCACTGAACAGTTACCTAGGAGCAATAGAAAAGTCTCATCCCTGTTCTCATTCGTGAGAGCTCTGCCTTATGCATAATTTATTTGCACAAGTCCTCGTCTATTTACTTACCTTCTAAATGATTGTAGAGTGTACAGTTTAACCACTGCTACTGAATTTGTTCATATGAAATAACAGTTTTACTTTCATGCAAAGATGCACTGCTTTTAAAGTGGGTAACCATCTCCGCTTGAATCAATCGGTAGAATATGCAGAAAATTTGATTGTAAAATGCAGTGGATTAGAACAATTTGTAGATACAGTAGTTAAAACGACTAAACTGTTTTGCTTTAACATTCCGTCCACCGGTTTAAATCATTGCTGCATGGAAATCCTATCTGCCACATAACTCGCCCAAATTGGTTCCCCAATAGGATAAAGAGTGCAACTTAAAGTTATAAAGATAATTTTTAATAAAACTTAAGCAAAGCATAAAATTTCCACTCAGAATCATTAAAAATGGGCTGAGTATTAAGAAAAACATCAGGCAGTGTGGGTCTTGGAGGAGAGTTGACCACCATGTCCTACCTGCATAAAACTAGTTGTCAACTTTATCAAATGAACCATCTCCTGTTTCATAATCAGAATTATTTAAAACTCGATGTTTGGTACTGGTGGAAAATTCGTGTTACTTATCATATTTTACATGAGACCGATGCTATTGACAAAGACAGCAAATTGTAACACACCTCAAACTCTACTCCGCAGTCATAAATGCATTGAACTAGACGGCACTGACACTCTTCTAAATGATCGGGTAACTCAATCGCTAGTCCCGTCCAAGAACATCCCTGCTCAAAGTAATTGCATTTCACTCCAAGATGATCTAATTCCCGTTGCATCTGCTTATCCACGGTAACATCACTCCGTCCCAGCACGGTCTCATCCACTGGACAACGTCCCGTTGACCTATGATCAGATGTGACAATAAAGAGGCACACCTACGACATGATTTCTGAGTAGCAAGTCGAGCAGCAGGAATGTCCACAGACCTCAAACTTCACTGGTCGCCTCAGCACCTCACCACACGCACAACACTTGAACTTATCACTCGGTGTGGGAGCATAGAAGATTGGCAAATCTGAGGAAGTATTGTGAACATTGTCGGATTTGCTCAGCGAGTCATTATTTTGTTGTCCGCCAGCAATCTCCTTTGCCAACCTCAATGCCAGATCAGCTACGGAGGGCACCTCTGAACGCTTCTCGCCTACAATAAGGTCAGCAGAATTAACAAATCCCTTCCCATCCTCACTTTCAACTTCGTTCTTCTCCTCCCGCTGGTAGCTTGAGCTCATATCCCCCACAGTGACACCGTCTGAGGAGGATTTGCAACTATTAAATAATAGGGGTTGGCATGGTAATGCCAGGTGCATGTAGCAATGCTTTCATGTGAACGCTTTGCCCATTGTCGTAAGATCTCATGGTTGTTTAAATGAGAGCGTCCAATGCTACAGTTCATTTGGCCAATGAGCTGTAGACAAAACACTATTTGTAAACAGCGTTTGCAAAAAATAGCATTCTGAGTAGTATTTGGAAAATTATTGGGTAAGATCAGCATTGTAAGCACCGAAGTGCTCTCGCGATCCGAAAGCATTCCAACATTACTAGAAAACAGCTAGTACAGCCTTCATCTACACAAACGAGGGTTGTTTGAGGCATAACGATCCCACTTCATTGTGACTAAAATGAAATATTAGAATTAGACACTGACTAGTTGTGTGGTTGATTAAAACTTAAAAGTGTCCAAAATGTAGTAGCCAAACAAGACGGTCGTTATGATGAATTCATTGAATGCATTTACACGTTGATGTTTGCAATAAATAGTGATTGTTTTACAAGTACTGCACTCGGATTTCTACTGTCTTAAGCAAAAGCAGTTGGCTTTTTATCATAATAGCCAAATATAATATTTTTTAAGGTAGGCATACAAAAATTCGGTATGTCAAGTGCATCCGCACATTTTAGCATTGTTCTTTATGAGCCCTCATAATACTTAATATTTTGTACGTATGACGAAAGCTGTTTGGACATTTTGAATAAGCTTATTCTTAACGTTCTTGATTGTATTAATGACACAGCCTCTACCTCATTGTTCGCCTACATATTGCCTAATAAAATTCCTCAAGGTGGAGACTACTACAATTTCTCCAAATTGAACACACTAAAGCGTACAAATGGGTGAGCGATGCAGGTGGCGGGTCTAGAAATCGTCAGCGCCTTCACTCAACAAACAAGATTATCCTGAGTCTTGTAATTTAAAATGCTACCAGAACGTCTGGCGAACAGATTGGGACAGACAGAATATTATTTCGTGTTTTTCATTGATTCCTTAGATTGGAGGAAAGATGTCCTGTCAGTCGATTCACATGGGTAGCTGAGTTGGAAGCCGCCTTCTTGTCAAAATTTCTTTTGACTTATTTTATTTTAGTTTAATGCCTGATTATTTGAATTATGGTATCTTCTTCATCCAATTAAAGGATAGATTTGTTGGTGAATAGAGCGGTAATGTCCAAGAAGTTATTTAGGTAAATAATTGTGATAATAAAAAATCTTTTCATGTCAAATCCTGGCTATGACATTAACTGCTAAACAAATACTAAAACTCTCGACAACATTTTCACTTTTATGCTAGTAGTGTAGCATTCCGAGACTTCCTTGAAGGTAAGAGAAGACAGCACTAGATCAGAGTACATATACCGCGGAAATAGAGAAGCTGGGTGCTGCTGGCATGGCTCGAAGGCCAACCAACCGACTAGGAAGATATGGCCACCTAAGTCCAAAATCAGCAGCCTAAACGAGCAAAGTACTACAAGTAGTGAGTTTGCAGAATTCAGAGCCCTCAAAACTGAATTCCGAATTCCCAAATACTAATCAGCAGCAAATCAAAAGACGCCCTGTGCTTCGCAAATAAAACTAATCAAAGGTGTTTGGCTCCGAAGTTGACTTGATTCTAAACCCTCTCTTTATTGCATTTTCATCATTAATTACTTTGTTTTTGCATATTTTGCTAATTTATCATTAGTTTGTTTCATTTGAATAGAACACGAGGCAATGTGCTTTTCCATGTACAATAAAGACTGTGAAACGTTTTATTTAAAATGAGAAGTCTAGCTTTTTTCATGTCAAGGTGGGAAACCATATAAACCTATTTCTTCCATTGCTACTGGCAACGCTCAATGAATGCGTTGCGCTGCGTTGCACGCATCAAAACCCTTAGTTGAATTGACATTTGTCGAAGCTTTAAATATGGCAGCAACAAAATTGCTTACCATATTGCTTAATTTTCCATGGATATACGCAACAAGGTTGGATATACAAGGGGTCCAAATATGATAGAGAATGAATAGTAGGAAAAAGATTAGGGCCTACTCTTTTAATCAGGGCTGCTTGGCCCTGTGAGAATGGAGGTGGTACAAATTCATTGGTGCTTTACGTTAGCTCAATCGAAACAAACAAAGCTGTCAGACCAAATAGAAACAGCTGAATGAATTATCATGGAAGGATAAATGGAGCAAAGAAAGCAATCCACGAAACCAATGATAGAAAGGCTATCACTTTTACATTTCTGCAGTAGAAGGAAACCCACTGCATCGACCTTAAGAAATGGCTTGATGTTATTGTCGTGACAGGAGCACCGTGCAACTAATTTACAGGTTTGAACAGCGAAAGCAATTGAAATAGATACCCCTCTAGCGTGCTCTTTTTATCAGCACACTTAAATGGCAACAAATAATCCTTCCAGCCTGAAGAGTTGCATCTTTTAAAGTTTAAATGTCAACATTATGCAAGCTTGCGCTTGATCAGGCATTATGCGATATAGTTCTCAAGACTAGTAATGTTTTTAGGCTGAATTGTGGCCCTTTAGACATCGTATTTACAAAATGGTAAACAGCTACACCCTGTACCCTCATGGGATTGCACTGCTTAATGGACGAAGTGGTTGAGTTTGAAACGCCAAAACATGCCCGAGATGCTCTGAAGCTGAAGAAATAGGTTACGCCTAATTTCGTTTCTTAAAGAGCAGCGGTTATTTCACCAGTTGGACAGTGCTGCCTGAGTATTCTCCATGACGATGTTTGGTGGTAAACGTACCAAATATCCTATGCTCCTAAAAACTAGACGGCAAAAGAAAACGCCTAATCATAACTTGATCTCGTATATGCGAACGAATACTCTTTATTTTAACAATCTGCGGTTGTTTTTAGATTTAGACCATGCCAATCTTAAAACAGTGGAACATTTTTTTGAAAAACTTGGCAAGTAGCATTTTAGGAAGATGCAGCAAATGGTAATGGACTCAACTAGTTAAATAGGTTTTTAAATTTTGCCCCATTTTTGAAAGGATTGTGAGGAAGTACGTACTACCGTAATTAAAACCTCTGTTAGAAAGAAATGTACATCAGCTTTATTTTGAGAAAGACTAAGGTGAGCCATTCATTTCAATATCAAATAATTTTTAGTAAAAGACGCAAAGCCATTCAGTTCCACATGTGACATGCTTCGAAGACTAGCCAGATATTCTTTACCATTTCAATTTGTGCCATGAAAAGAACAGGTCCTGGATTGTTTTCTGGCAGGCTGTCATTTGATGAGAAGCAGCTTTTTACTCGAAATTTTGTCAAACAACGAATGCTTACTTAACTATTTAGAAACAATCTGCTCACCACCTAACCCGTAGCTCTACGTTACAACTTTCCCACCAAAAGATTACGTGAAGCTTAAGTGCATTGCAAAGAATAGGAAATTATACGTTCTGATGCTCACTCTACAGAAGACAAATAAGCGCAACCAATGTCTCCTTATCTGATAGAACTTTATTTAAATTTGAAGCTTCCCAAATGCATTCTTCGGATTTTAGCAGACTTTATCAAATGGTTCATGGAATTTTATCATTGTGGAATTGCAGCGATTCTACACAGTGGGGCCTTACACTATGACAGCAAAACTTACATGAGATGCGGCATTATGCTGTGGTTTTGGTTTGGACAGGGACATCGCCTCATTTCTTCTTACATTTTCTGCATTTTAATGATGCATTTTCCAGTTTTAAGCAAATGTAATCACCCAAATTGGCGGCTGATATTCAACGCGATAAAGGAAGGATTTCAAAAAGCATCCTTTCCATTTGAGCTTAAACGACGTCTTGCGGTGATAAATATCTAAACAAGAGGAACACTTTAATAAGTACTCTGCATCAGTCTAGTTTCTACTGGAGTAACTATGCGAATCCACCCTATTATCTTAAGGTTCTATTGCCGACGCTTAGCATCAGAGATTTTATGATTTATGTGCTCAAAGGTAGTTTCAAAGATAACAGTGTGACTGTGTCAAGGGGTTGGGCAGAGCAGTTTTTAAGTCTATTTTTATGCCAGGCAGCATTTATTTATGTATTGTTAGGCTGTACTCTATACAAACGCAAGTTATAACTAAACCGTCTGTTTATAAATAGTAAGTGCCGCAAAAATTAGCGGTCTAATTTGAGCTAAATGGAAGTTTCAATTTTGTCAAGAATTTTAATCAAACAGTGGGATCTGAATGAAACGAAACACTTTATGCCTTGCAGTCCAGCAAACTTTGCAGAACTTAGCTTGTAGAACATTAAAAAGGAGCACACATAAATAGCAAACGTGGCAGTTTGGTTTTTATACAACCATGTGTCCAATTATAATTACATTTCAAGCTGTACGAGACTTACTTCTGCTCTTTGGCCTGGACTCTGGACCATGCCAGCAACCTCCACGTCAATTTCTAACCGAGTTCTATCTGCTCTGTTTTGTCACGACGGCGGCATGGAACCGTGCGCCAATTTTTAAGGAACCGGGGTGAGCCAAATGCACAAGCTAAACTACAACGGCATACACATATGTCGAGGGGCAGGTAAGACGCAGTCTCATTTATGCTTAAGGTGCACGTCTTGACATGAAATACCAGTTACTTATGCTAGGAATGGCTGCGTAGATAACCCGATTAGTCAAACAACACGGATTATGTGCCAAAAATTTAATAAGATCTTGCAGCCGAACTTAACGAGGCCAAGGTTTCGGCTGAGAGTCAAATCAAGAAGGGAAAAGAACTGATTTATTGAAAAGGAACGCGTACAAAAGTACTCAAGCATTTCATTCCTAGCCATGATAAGCATTAATTTTGGTGCTAACATTAAGCTGCTCTACAGGCAACCATAGACATCGAGGAAGCTAAAATGTCGTGGGCGTCCAAAAGCTGACCGAATGATTTAGTGACTGGCTATGCTCTTAGACTGTGAGAGTTCAGAGGATCATGCACCAGCTACCTATCCAAACAGCTTGTGAGGGCGCCTTCTTCCACTTTTATTACCACTTAATTTATTTTGTGTAAAATTGGACCTGTCTCAGGAATTTTACTCATTGCTAGCACTTTATGCCATTCGGACAATGAAAGCATTTCATTCAAACAGAAGCACCCAACTCTCCTATGTTAATTTAATTTCAACAGCACAACATTATGTGGATAACTTCACAATCCGAAACACTTAGTCTACTGTCCGCGCAATTAAATTAAAGGTTGATTTGTGTCCAAACCTCTCCACAACATCTTATGAAAGGGCTAACTTCTTAAAATCTTTGCCAATGGGTGACATTTGGCGTGTCCCTCTTCGACCAAGCAAACTGCGGCATCGTCCACTCTCAACTGATTAGCAACAGGCCCCACGCCAATGGACTAATTCTTCACTCAAAACGCATTGCTACATGTATATTGCACAGAACTGTTGCTATGACAATCTTTTTTGATTAGCAATCGCCAAGTCCTCTCATGCAGCGCTACTGCGTGGATGGATGGACAATTACAAACAGTGGGATAGAGGTCCTCAAGTGAAGTTAAGTAAGCATGAATGAGTTTAGTTAACTCCACTGAGCCTACAGTAGATAAAAGGCGTTTGGATGTACTCTCTATGGCCTACTTTACTTTGAAACTGGAGAAGAAGATTACAAATTAGACAGTACCCTGAAAATCTTGGCTATCCCTTTGCCAATCTCTCAGAAGCATCAAACGCTTTCAACGTTGCCTAAAGATAAAATTGCCTTATGGAGTATGAGGTAAGTTCGTGTCTAACGAAGAATTTGAAAAAAATTGCCGAGCAGCTAAAAGAATATGCTGCTCCAATTTTGAGTACGCCTATACTTCAACACAACAGCCGAATCAAAACCCACCTCATCGCAGTTATCTGCCTTGTCTACACTATCTACTGTTAGGTGGAGGTCAACCACAAGATAGAGCAGCAGATATCGCCTTGGAAGTGGTCGCCTTCACATCAGG
Organism: Taenia saginata; assembly: GCA_001693075.2. Lineage (NCBI taxonomy): Eukaryota > Metazoa > Platyhelminthes > Cestoda > Cyclophyllidea > Taeniidae > Taenia > Taenia saginata. The sequence goes on along the minus strand of LWMK02000009.1, from coordinate 760,066 downwards.
GTAGTGCTGAAGTTCGTGAAGCCTACTACATCACGATTTATTTAGTGACCCTGTCGAGTAGACTTGGGATGTGCATAAGCAGTCCCTCACAGTGAACTCGGTAATATTACTGGACAAAACTGAGTGTCAATTCAAGTGACCTGATGGTTCCATTAAAGGTGTTAACAGGTGATGATGTGTCGGAATCTATTTTGCACTTCCGACGAGGAAAATTATGAAGGAAGTAAAAGCTTAAAGTTTGGCACAAGCGTTACTATTCCAAGCTCCAGACAAAAGGTATTTTGTGGGAAATTTTGTGAAAAGTTGGTGCCATAAAAGGTGTATTCAATCACAAATGTGAAAATCTTTTCATTCGTTTTTCTTTATGAGGATTCTGAGAAATTATTTCAGTGCCATTACTTTACCGTATGTTAGTTTTAGGTTAAATTTAAATCAAGCTTTTTGATAATACTCACGTTGTAACTACATATTTGTGGTTCAGAGAGGAAGATAGCTACTTGTCAGGACCAGAAGCAGTCATTTTAAATTCTACTCTGCTTTCTGTTAAAAACAACATTAAAAGTTGTGTCTATGTTGGTAAGAGACAACTACGTCTGGTCTAAAAACCGGTTAATAACCACAAACACGTTGAATTACAGATTTTTTCGCTGAATAGCAGATTTTATTTCCCTATGCACCGTCCTCCTCTTACAATGGTATAACGGAGAAACATAGCAGAGAATCTGTTGTTAAGAGACCCTATATCATGTAGACGTACATAGAAATAAGGATAGTGTTGGCCTCTGCGCCATCACTCAGGAAGTAGATTTGAAAAATAACGAAGATCAGCAGGGGAACTAAAGAGACTATCTTAGTAATAAGACATAACCGAGCAAAGAGAACTATGTGCATGAACACTGCCATAAACTTTGTAAATTTACCTTATTTATGATAAGCTGTTGCTTTGAGCTGTATCAAAGGGCTTGCATTGACCTTAGGCAACTCGAATTACTTATAAGGGTTTGGGGATAGTCAAGTTAATTTTAAAACTCACTTGAACTTAAAGGCTTGAGAATCTGTCCCATAGGAATTGTTGCTTTTGAATGAATAAATAGAGAACATAAATTGGCATGATTAAGTGCCTGAATCTCAAAGTAGATGGTCAATGTAGAATTGTATATGGTGCAGTACTATAAGTGATTGAGTGTGTGCAGTCGAAGCAAATAGGAATCGGGCAACATTGATGGTTAGTTTTCAACCACTCGAGTAAAGTTTTCAAATTAATTTGTGTCAGGACTATTAGTTGACATCTTAGTGATGGACTAAAGGACAGAATTTACTGCGATGGTGCAGGAATTCTACTACGTTTGACTTAAAATCCTTTTTTAAATAGTTTGAATTAACACAATCAGCGTCCCTCGAATGTGTAAGGGAAGACATTTCAGTGGTGATGGATATTTTTTGAATAAATCGAGCCTGTTGCGGAAGTTATAGCGCCCCACCTGCATGAGTATCATTACCGGTCTTCGGTAAATATTGGTTTTCTATGCCAAACAAAATAATGATCCTTTCGCAATAATGGACAAAGATACTCGAATAAGCCTGTCATTGCATCAGACCTTGAAGAGCTTCACGTTAGGAGTCATCAATCAGTTTGCTTCATTCACAACATAGGGTACTGTTATACATGATGTGTCCATACACCCGAGAATATCGCAACTCTTTGCAGCTGTTGCAATGACCATCAGTGTAAGTGTAGCTACCATTTCGCAGTGCAGTTGAAACACATGACTATGTCGTTCAAGGAATGGATTTTGATTAAAAATCGTGCGGAACATGGACTAAAGTAGGTGCGCTGCTGACTATGACTGAGCTTAAAATAACTATCAATACCGAAATTCTCTACATAGATATTGTTACTAGCACTAATGATAGGGCAAGTTGATCACTCCAAGAGAGTTCATACGTGGAAGTACAGACGTCATTTATTGACTGCGACACCAGCAAAGACCCTTGTGTCACATTTTTCACCAACAAACTCATGCACCATGCAGGTGACAAAAAATCATGTGGTTTCGATATGAGCTAATGAAAAAGTTGTGCAAAACCTAGAGACTCCTGTGATGTGACTACTCCTGAAGACCATAAAACTTGAATGGAGTTTAGCTGCATTTTTCTAATTCCGCTATCAATTTGACATCACATACCATAAAATGTGGATCTACTGCGATAAAAGTATGACTCATGTTTGGTTGTACAAGTGTGGACACAGACCGTGATAATCAGAAGAGAAGGCGTATCGAATTGGATCCCAATCATGAGGTATCCGGTGGTAATACGTCTTTTTCAGAAGACCTTCCGATTCTTAAAACTAAAAAAGATCACACATTAGCCATAATCAAAATGGCTAAAGTCGAGCCCACTACAAACAACTTTTGGACATGTATATCCTAACAAAGCATTATCCAAGTTTTGTCTCTTACATCGGCAGATTATTGTGGAAACCAAGCAATTACATCCTACATGCTAAATACTTCAGCAGACGAAAAGTAGATTTTATAAAGCACTCACTTTCAGATTGTCTGCTGACTGACCCGATGACCAAATAATTGACATTTGATGATGTACATCTTTTATGCTGTTGTTACCAAACCATCCATCCAACCTCCTCCATTCTACCATTAAGGAAACCAGACTACGCCCACTATTTTGCGTGGTTTGAATTCCACGCCATCGTTCATCGTGCACATTTTATTGTCAGATATAAAAGTTGAGGGTTAAGATCGGTTCACGTGATGGAAGGCGATGCATCTGGAGTGCTTGGGAGGATGTCACCCTCCCATTTCAAATCATGAGTCCCCATTCACACACCGTCGCAAGTTTTCCTCTAGAGAGGGGCTCATAATGATTAGTGGGATAAAAGGAAGATTTTCGTCTCATTTTTATTTACGATGAAGGTCTAAAGTCGTAGTATAATATTGGTCAAAGTTAGGGCATCCTTTTAATTAATTTGAAGTTATCGGTTATGTTTTGCTGCCTGTTATTTACCATCTCTGGATTTCTTAATTGCTTAAGTAAAATATGAAGTTATAGTGACCCTAAACCCCTTATATTAGAGTAGGAGTGTCAATTTAAAAGGTATCCATTATCCAAGTTCTTGAAGGTTCCGCTGATACACGCCCAATTAAATCTAAAGCTGTCAAGATCAGATCGTAGACGGATTACTATCCCCTTTTCCATAACCTCTTTAATAGTCATTAACTTATTTCAGTAAAATGTGTACGGGATCTCATCTCATTCATCGTGGTGGTGGTTATCTTCAGCCGAGTGGCTCCACACCATGCATAAAACCACAAATTGGCATGATATGTATAAATCTGGCAGGTTTTGTTTAACACTGAATCAGGTACTTTGTGTCATGCCATGTCATATTTTAAGGGGACTTTGTTGCCCCCAACAAAGTAGTCAGCATAAAAGTGATCACGTAAGAGTCAATCAACCCTTGTAATCATTAAAATCTTTTACAAATTGCTAGTTGTTTGTATAGGTTTGAAATATGAAACCTTAAATCCTTGTACCTGAAATCACCAACCCAAACGCATTCTCACGCTTAGACAGCATCCGCTCCCAGGGTGTCAGGCGAATGTGCATTGACCTACACTTCTTGTCTACTCATTTGGTTTGTTTAATGGGGATATCCACTCCATAGCTCTTACCAAATTATCTTGATATCCTCTTGGAGTTTGGACTCCAAGTAAGGGAAACCTAGCAACTTCCATTTAAATCCCAAGCATACTACCCAACTATTGAACTTTGGGTGTGATAATGTAACTGCTTAACAGAAGGGGAATGGATACATGTTGGGAACTGCGATAAATATCATCACAAAAATCAGCAGTGGAGAATAATAATGAGGAGGACTTACGATAGTGTGCGAATGATTTATTGTGCTTTCTAATGAGAAGATGGCAATTTCCTCTTAAGCGCTCAAGATTTATCGCCTTCCATCACGTGAATCGATCTCTACACCCACCGTTTGACCCTGGCAAGTAAAGCACACAGGGAACGAAGGCGTGGGCAGCATACCGCGCCGCAAAGTGGGCCAATCAGCCGGTTGTTGGGTTTGTTAGCATGAAATTTGGATTCAGTACCATTTCCTGACCTCTTTATTTATTGATGCGCGGCCTCTGTTACTTATAGTCCCAGTTGGTATAAGTTGATGCTATTTAAAACGACTTGCATGATGGTTTCGCAGAGGATAATTGATTGGAAGTTGCTTATGGTGAGCTCGTCTTTGGTCGATTTAATCATAATCGGTGCGTGTCTCATTTTTTAAAAGTTGAGAACCAAAATGTTTCCCAACTAGGATGTAGCATTATTCTTAAACCCTTTTTTCCCTTTTCCCCGCAGCATCGCAAAACGCCTTTTCAACTTCGAAATCACCTTGTAAGAGATTAACTAGCTTTATACGCTTTATGTAGTCAACTCGTTTCAAAGAACCACTACAAATTTTAATAATTAAACGGTGACGCTTCGAAAAATCAGTCTTTTTAATTGCATAACTTACACGATCATATAAGGTCACTCTGTTTTGACGTATTAACGCAGTTCCTGTCATTTTAGGGTAAAATGTGGGTGGCGGCATGGGAAATTCCTCAAACCTACGCTTACTATTGCAGCGCAAACGCCGAGGAATAGAACGGTACATACAGCCTTGTCAATGATCTTTAGTAAAGAAGAGGCACATCTCCCAATACCGTACCAGTTGGAAAAAAGTTAGTTAGCAGGAACTGGAACAGATTCATGTCAAGTTGCTTGCGAACGCGATTGCTTGTGATTCTATCATGCTAGCACAGTACCTATTTTGGCGCAGTTACTGCAATTCTCACGAAAATTTAAACAAGACGCAATAAATGTGTCAGAGTATTGGCCGAATTTAGCTATTTTCTTTACTTTTCTCATCGATTAGTGTCAATTGTTGGAGACATCAATGAGCCTGACTTGATTGGTTGCCTACGCATCCACAGGATCTACCTCAACACGCATTGGTCTGCACTGCTTGAATGACTTTTACTCAAAAACTAAAAAGTAGGTGCTGCTTTTAATGAGTATTCCTCTTAGTGCAATGCCTACATTCACAACTCATTCTCTTTACTGCGTCCTCATTCGATTCCGCATAATAATACCAAATTTTTCATCACTGTCTACTTGCCTTTTACCTTAGTTTCCTACAGTTTGCTTTAAGTTGAAGCAAAGTTAAACCACAGTAAAGGTTCTCATCTTTTCCATTAATGTTGTTTTTACCAATAATGACCTCAACAAAGTGAAAGTGAATCAGTATTTCTCACAGGCACCAGTTTCATCCTCTTCAAGGTCACATCTTGATATTGCAGTTGAATCGACAGTCGTACCGGCACTAAATTCGATACAGCACCTGTTGCCCAGTGTGATGCGAGTTACAATGAAATTTATTCAACATCTGAAATGGGTTATGTTTACATTAGTCAAGTAAATGCGGACTTCACTAGTGCCTTTTTAAGGCATGTGTACAGCCTGTAATCGGAGTTTCAATGTCTATCAACAATAGATAAGATAGCAATGAGAAGTAGAAGGCAATCAAGGCTAGATGGAAAGGCAGCATTTCAAGATTCTTCCATTCGAGGACAAAATATGTTCTCTAAGGCTTAGACCTTTGTATTTACTTGCACAACGTCTACAACATTTTCATGATTGTCGCATTATAGAGAGAGGAGTAGTTAGATGCTCCTTACTCGGGATATCATCTGCATTCTGGTACCTTTCTAGTTAAATATGGCACTGAACAGGCTTAACCTATTAAATTTATGAGTAACAAATTTTCTGTGGTGTGGGTGAAGTGCTGCTCTTAAGTAGATCTTCACGTTAATTAGATCGATTAGGTATGCAGCCAAGTAGGAATTAAAGTGCCACTTCAAGTGATCGTAAACAGAGTTTGGCGACGAGCTATGTAGCATATTACTTGTCAGCGTTCGCCAACATTGCGACGTGTGTTTGCCACCTCCTCAGAAGCGTTCTTCTGATTTTGCGATTTCGTAAGATATATTTCTTTAGTGGCATTTCTGCTCCCAGCGATTATCCGATCCACAATGGCAATTAATGTTACCATGAATTTCGTAAAACTTGCTCATCACACATGCAGGCTAATAGTTATGTTAGCCTTAAAGATGTCATGAACAATGGAGGAATAGGGTAGCTCTAGGCATAATAGGGCTTTGCAGACGAGAGGCTGGGATTGTGGATGCTTAGAACAGGGTGAAGGGGATGGTAAAACCACCAGAGTGAAGGTTGATTGAGGTTTATTAACTTCATTTTAACCAAAATTAACTTAAAAGAGCCGTTCGCCCTTCATTTGCAGAAGTGAGGCAGCTCTTCATCCTTTTAATAGACAGATCTTCCATTTTTACCTTCAATTTAGGACCGCAATCAGACCAAAAGTTGGTTAGCTGGAAAAGGCTCTTTCCTTAGCTTGTGACGTGTAAGGTGCAGTACATGGCAAGTAGCGCATAATGCTTAGAATTCGGTAGANATGCAGTGGCAATTGACCAAGTATGGACTATGGTATTTGTGTCGGTGGTAGGAAGCGGCCATTTCGCCCTGTCACGCGCTTCCAACCGTCGTACTCTTATGCGTGCTTTAGTGCCCACATCACCAATCAGGCCAGTAGGGAACTCGTGCACTAAGATGTTTGTGATCATAGGGAGCTATTGTAACGATATAGGCAACAATTCATGAATTTTTGTGTAGAAAACCATAATTTGAGAAGTGGACCAGGCCAATCTCAGAGCATTTGCTGCACACCTTACTAATGTGTACGAAAGTTTCTGAGACATTTTATCAAACAAACAAATGATTGCAGGCATCTGTGCTGTGCTACTTGCCCTGGTGGTCATCTTCGCCTTGCACTAATTCTAGGGAGGCTGCAAGTTTTCCTTTCTAGTGGTCGTTTTCTAACGTAGTACCTTACCCGTAAACTGTACTTTAGCCACTGAGCGGTCTGTTGTTGGTCCAATCCACACGTCGGTGTGCCCACCCATTCAGACGAGCAACTCTACAAGTGAGGCAACCGAGGGAAGTTCAAATCCTAAATTGGCTTTTTACGACCTGAATGAAAGAATGAGGGATAGGGATAAGACGGGCATCAACGGCAGCTCAGCGACGCAAGTGGTAAAAGCCATCGTGAAGAACCAGCTATGAGGGTCATCCAATTGCGCATTGCTAAGTTTATTAAAGCACTGATAGTAGTGCGCAGGATATTGCTGTTTGGTAAAGCAGTATTTGAGTGTTCAATCGTTTAAGAGACTGAGTTCTCTCAGAAGTGAGTCAGCTCTTCATCCTTTTAATAGACAGATCTTCCATCTTTACCTTCAATTTAGGACCGCAATCAGACCAAAAGTTGGTTAGCTAGAAAAGGCTCTTTCCTTAACTTGTGACATGTAAAGTGCAGTACATGACAAGTAGCGCATAATGCTTAGAATTCGGTAGAAAACTCAGAATGTTAAAAATTGTCACCACCGTATATCCTTTCGCCTTAAAAAAGGCAAATCTTAACATGCACCCCGCATTGTTCTACTTCGTATAGAAGTACGGATCACAGTCTTCTGCCGACGTCAGTCCAATCTACTAATCCGCTTGTAGATCTAATAGCCATTTGTTAACCCAACAGACCATACTGACGATTCTCTTTATTTGCAGAAGCAGCGAACTTAATCACAAATAACGGATGAGTACCTTTCACCAAATCCTGCCAAAATGCGGCATTAACTTTGTCATTAACGTATCCAAGTTGGTTGGCATTTAAATGCTCACTAAACTTTAGGTGCAAATGAGCAGTTGCCTTGGTGGCATGGATTTTCGTGTTATGCGATATACGTTGGCAGTGGCTCTGTCTTGACGCANTCTACTAATCCGCTTGTAGATCTAATAGACACTTGTTAACCCAACAGACCATACTGACGATTCTCTTTATTTGCAGAAGCAGCAAACTTAACCACAAATAACGGATGTGTACCTTTCACCAAATCCTGCCAAATCCGGTATTAACTTTGTCATTAACGTATCCAAGTTGGTTGGCATTTAAATACTCACTAAGCTTTAGGTGCAAATGAGCAGTTGCCTTGGTGGCATGGATTTTCGTGTTATGCAATATACGTTGGCAGTGGCTCTGTCTTGACGCAGACTTTTACGGGGCTTGTGTGTTCTACTATCCTACGCTCCTTTGTGCTGCAGTANGCAGACTTTTACGGGGCTTGTGTATTCTACTATCCTACGCTCCTTTGTGCTGCAGTATCGAACCCAGTTGTGTGGATCTTTTACGCCAACTCCCACACTACACGCAAAGTTGGCAGAATGCACTCTCATGCCCCAGCACTATTTACGTCTTGCACTCTCATGCCCCAGCACTATTTACGTCTCACTTTTAAGCAATGTATCTCCCTAAAAAAGACAGTCTATTTTTGATAATTGAATAAGTAAAGGCTAGCAGTATGGGGCATGGTGAGCCTCATCGTGACTTTTTATGGTAAAGCTCATAAAATTTAAAGGATTATCTAAAGAATTAGAGAGATCGGTTGAGAGCGAAAACAATAAATTTAAGGTATGTAGAAAATTGATATAATGTCCCAAAATACGAGTTCTCATTGGCAAATTTAGTTAAAAGAGAAAGGTTCAAAAGGGCCAATATGGCTGTCTCGCCCTATATACCACTTAACCTATGGGAAATTTCTTAATCACGGACATGAAATAGGAATCTAATCAGGGTTGTGAACGACTGACCTGGAAGTTGAAATGCTTTTTAACATGGTAACAACACGTTTTACCATCTCCTTTCCTTCTCGCAATGGAATTCAACTTACAGGATTACCAAAGATTTCACTGGCGATTTGGGGAAATGAAACATCCGAGTCTTCCTTTTCACTCACCATACCAATTATATGAACCGGTTTCTGCCCACTTTGCACGAAAACACATTTTAGTAAGTCATTTTCATGGCTTAGGAGTATCGTTGAACTGTTCATAGAACATGGCTGACTACTGGTAAATTTATCCACATTATGGGTAGAAAGTGCATAACCAACTATTTTCCAAGTTATCGCACATCCTTGGCTCAATTTCCCCTAATTTGTATCACTGGACCTTGAACACTCATTGGTGCGAATGAAATACACAAAGCAACCAAATTGCAAGTGTCATATAATAATGGTTACGCGACTTTTGCTAGTACATGATTTGATCGAAAATGTGAGATGCGAGTTAAAAGTAAAAGGAGCGTTGATTGCTGTAACACCCCACCTCTACAAACACAAGCTAGATTGAGGGCTAGGTAGGCAGATACCCTTGACTTTGTGATTGTCGGATGTGAGGATAAGAGGTTACAAATGCATGTTAGGTGGAAGATTTGGTTGGCCTCAGTAACCTCACAATGCCAGGAAATTTATTTAGAAATCGTTCGGCACAACTATGTAGACACTGTTAGTCTTTCCTCCATCACATTAAGCCATTTTTCACAGAGCCTTCTTCAACTCATTTAAAACCACATCGTTAATCATCACCATGCCACTCAAAATTAAGCAGTTAAAATGAGTCTGTTTCAAACCGTTTCGCCACTAGTTGTAACATGCTATTTGTAGGCGTGCTCTGTCTGATCTATGCCTAGCTCATAAGAAGGTAGTTAAGAGTGGAGACTTCAGGGCAGATTTTGGTATTATCGATGTAATCAGTGGGCTAAGAAATTACGGTTAAGGTGTGCGTGCTCAGTAACTGGAGATCCGAGAGTAACTGAGTTAGAAATTGCTTCTGTACTAGTAAATTTCACTTCACGTACTTGAGGCAACTAACTGCTCTCAATTTCCGAGTGAGTTCAGTGCAGTAGGTGTATACCTCTGCTACAACTAGGCACGGCTGTCTAAAGTGCAACAGGATCATCAATTAAGTAAAACTTCCTAAAGATTTTAATAAAGGATCTCAGAAATCACGGAGTGCAACAAATTACTTTTTGGCTAATCATATTGCATCGCTCCTGTCAAATTACGATAGTCCAGTGCTGAAAGAGAAAGCTACCCTGCCTCATGAGAATCCATCCCCATAAATTATTTATAAAATCCGCTGCCAAAATAAAGATGGCCGAGAAAAGGAAAGTGGAGGCAAAGCAAGAACAACTACATGCAGACATCATGAAGATTGATTTGCTAGATGTCAACCCAATGTTTCCCATTCGACTCATTCAAAGTGCTGTCGGTACAAAACAAAGTTGCATCGGTAACAGCCAATAAAGATTTCATGATGCTATGGAAGGTGGTAGAAATAATAGTGGGTTTTCTTTGTGCAACATGCCATCGAAATGCCAAAATAGTGTCTTCAAGGTAATGTCGTCTCGTAATAGGTCTAATCTCACATCATCAATTGCTCAGCATAGTGGGTACTGTAATACATTGTTTGTTTGAACTGCCGGTTTCGGTCACTTGGGTGGCCATATTGTACTGAGCCGGTTGGTCGGCCTCCGGGTCGTGCCAACAGCCCCCAAGTCCTCTGTTTCCAGAATACATGTATTCTACCTCCAGTACTCTGCCTTCTTTTACCTTAAAGGGAGTCTCGGGACGCTACATTGGTGGCAGCGGAAAGCGGACCCGACTTTAATGGATTTTATCCTGCTCCATGCCGCTTCT
>LWMK02000009.1:704920-749131 GCA_001693075.2 Taenia saginata | reverse complement strand
TTGTTTGTTTGAACTGCCGGTTTCGGTCACTTGGGTGGCCATATTGTACTGAGCCGGTTGGTCGGCCTCCGGGTCGTGCCAACAGCCCCCAAGTCCTCTGTTTCCAGAATACATGTATTCTACCTCCAGTACTCTGCCTTCTTTTACCTTAAAGGGAGTCTCGGGACGCTACAGGTACGAACGATCTCGTAGGTACCTAAATTTAGTCAAATTAAAAGTCCGTTCGTTAAAAGAGTCTAAGTATAAGCAGGGAACACCTAGTTAATGTAATTAAATTGCACAACAGCAAATATTTTTGCTGTCTACAAACTGGGTTCGGTATCATCAATTGTAGCGCACAAGTTAAATGATGACGGCTCATTCAAATCACTCAGAAACCATTGTGGAAATGCTTGAAAGAAAAATAACTGAAGCGGTCGAGAACAAGAACACAAACTAAAGGCGCCAAGCAACGCGTATTATCCAAGTCTACTTAAAAATGACAATAAATAAACATTTGGAAGGTTATCAAATTGCAAGCATACATATTGCAAAATAGTGTGCTTGAAAATTTTGCACAAAATCCCGCATTTAAATGTACACTAATTTCTGAAAATATTTGAACGGGTATATATTAAGAAAAAGGCTGGTTCAACCTTGATGCCGCAATGTTGTGAAAATTTTCCACTCCGCTATACTTTATCAGTGCTACAAGAACACAGGGAAATGGGACGAGTGGAGGTGAGGGAGTCTGTGCAGATAGCGCCAAACCAGCGGTCGCGTTCCGTCATCATTTATAAGGCTAACTGGCTGCATAACTGTCGATTTAAGAGACTAAATCGTGACTAAAGTATGGGTTAGCTTGATTACGTGTAGTATAAGCATGGCCTTATGTCTTACACAGCCCGCGGTATCAGCAACTATGGTTATCTGTAGGCCTTTAAGCCACTCTTTTTCGATGCAAACGCCTTTGAGATACATCGATGGCATCCGCATTTTATCTTTAGGCAGGTGTTCTCCATGCTCCCAAAAAAGTGCTTGATTCTATTACAGTCAGCACCACACCCTTAGAAGAAAACTGGCTCCATAGACTAAGCAAAGTAAATTTAATTAATGCAAAGTACATTTGACTGTATCGGCAAGACACTCACAAGCTACCTATTGCTGACTTAACTTTCGATTGTACAAAACCTGTCGGAAAAAGGACGATTTTTTCCTTGACATCTGTAAAATATTCGGACGATAGGAACGAATATTATGCAAAGGTGATTTCGCATCAAAGCGACATTGACAACGTCCACCTACAGACAAACTGCAGCGAACGAACTCCATGTGCCTATCACCATGCATAGTTTGAACGATTACCATCGTACCTGATTCTGTCTGTGGTCAACCGCACACTGACAGGTAAAACAAACTTAGTGTTTGGGTTGTAGGTCTGTGTCTGTGAAGCGTAGGATGCCTGGTGAGAGAGGTACTTAGTATAACCAATAGTGTTGGTGCAACTTAGTTTTGGCACCGAAAATAGAATGACCACTACCCTTTTAAAAGTATCCCACTCTCATGTAACAACTCCACAGAAGTCCGATGGTGACAGACCATCAAAAGCACTCCTTACTTATTATCACGATGTGTAAGCAAAGAGTCATCAGAGCTACGCAGTTTAACATCAATATTTGATAATCGTACTAAAACATTTGCTTAAAGACATGTGGATAAAAGCATCGTAAAAGATTTTACGCCAGACTGAGTCATCCTAAATGTTGACATCAAATTGGCGAATGTCATTGGTCATTCACAGAGTCATATCTTAAAAAGGGTGGGTTTAACCTCAATGTCGCAATGCTACGAGAGATCCCACCGCTTCACCACATAATACCCACACGATGAGAACCTAACTGTGTTGAGCAGAAAAAGCAATTGCTATCCATTCTTTTGCATAATTCGCCCTTAAATCAGATAAGGAAATTATCACTCAACATTTAGGTATAGTTCTTCCTTTTAGCTCTACGAAGGAATATTATGTGAATTTGCAAAAGTGCAATTTATGACATGCGCCTTAAATCAAAGGCAAATAGCAAATGATGGCTCTCCGCTTAAAGTAAAAGTGCAATCAGTTGGTAAATGACCAAATCTGATTAAGCTAGATGGCGAAATAGGATGTCATGTTGGTGTCACAAGCCAATGACTGAAGCCACCCGCCATCTATTCCTGCCAAACCGGAAAAGAGTTGCGATCACCGCACTGTTATTAGTCTGAACACGTAAAGGCAAGTAGCATCCTAGTAAGCATGTGTAGTCGGTGTCTGCTTACACACACGCATTCATACCCATCTCCACGTATGCACACACCCACACATCCCCACTAACACTCAAACCTGTTCTCATTTTGAATGGACCTATCTAAAAGTGACTCAAAAACTATTTAATCAGAACAGTGACAGTTAAATCGTAGGTGCAACCTAGGATTCACAAACATGCGCTGCAGCTTAAAAAGTTGGGGGCGACTCAGTGTTATACCCACCTGCATCCTATTAGTGATGTACTATTCCGGTACTTTCAAACGGCATAATAATGAACCAGAAGTTCGTCGCATAGAAAAACTGGTGTGCAAGTGGCCTCCCAAAGTGGTGGATGACACTTACCAATGGGACAGTGGGTTCGACATCAGCATTTGTGTCCGACCAGGTGTCAATGCATCCAACAACAGTGCAAACATACGGTACCCGCTAAAGACTCTGTTCCAAGGTGCACAATCAGAGGAAGTGGTGTCGTTTGAGGAGCTTGCAGAACTTCCAAGAGGAATGTGGGAGACGGTGAAATATCCGGAGGTGTACCAAACTTATCCACAAGATGTCCCTTTGAAACAACTCGTGAACGATATCAAAGCTGGCAGTCCAGTTGCATATGTAAGTTAAGTTGCCTTTAGTTCTTATTTCTTGGACAGTCGTCCCTTCCTATGGCTTTCCGACACACAAGTTTGCTGGTACACTTGTGTACTTTCGTTTTTTCTAGCTCAGTGAATCTCGAGAGGCACTACTGAACATCATGAACATGTTACAACACCCGTTTATTCACCAAGAAACAGTCCTTTCGGTAGTGACCTTATCCAATTAGGATGTGAGCGTGGCTTGAAGTGTGCAATCATTTCGTATGTTCTGTAATAGTCGTGGTTTGGAGATGATGGGAGCAAGTGACGTGTGGCTCCACACGCTTTAATTACTCCATGCCAAATCTTGAGATCGAAATTGCAGCCATAAAACCTAAAGGTTGTAAACAAGTGTAGGCTTGTGTAAGTATATAATTAAGCAGACTCTTCTCAAACAGATATATCACATTCCACAGGAGTCGCGTTTTACCTCTAATCGAAGTTACCACACTGACTTTGGTTTGAAAGCCAAATGTGGCCACAAAAGAGCGACTAATAATAAGGACAGGAAGTCGGACGTATGTAGCAGTCGGATTCAGGGCTAATAGAAACAAAGATGATTCACACCCAGGGATTGATTGATAGAGTTAAGCCTCACTGTATGTGCGACTCATTTCTCATTGGATATTCTCACAGAAATATGCACTTTTAGCTACAACGTTAGCGTCTATTACCCCATATTTAAGAGTCTTCGAAAGTAATCTCATCACAGTAGGAGTAGGTGGAGGGACGAGAATCATGGTAAATCAACTACATTGCTTAAATGATTAAAGTGATTTCATGAGAGATCGTGTGCAGTCTTCCCTGACGTGAACTCTGTTTCCGCCTACCTCAGATGCCAAGATACAACTTTCCCATCCGACTCCTCGCCACCAGCAAATCTGTTTGTCATGCTGGCTCCAAACACGACTTGGTGCTAATCATCAAGAACAGCGTTCTCCGATGGGACAGCCGCAACTCCATCCGCGAATTCATGCGCCTTGAGAAGCAGCGGTTCCCCAACCTCACTGTCGGCTACGTCTTCAGTCTCGGCGTCCCACGCAGACACGGTGGCAGACTGTTCGACCGCGATGGGCATGTCATGAATCTCACTGGTCCTGATGGCGATCAAATGCAGGCCTTCGAGGGCAAGACAGATGAGGTGATGGCGCGAATCTATGAGGAGATAGCAAATTACAGTGACATCGTCATGGCGGACTACGAAGACACATACTACAACCTCACCTTCAAAAGCGTCACCAATTACCGTTGGATGTCCGCCTTCTGTGGAGCGCACAACGTCAAACTCTTCATGACCATGGACGACGATCATCGCGTGAACCTCTCCATGGTGGATGCATTTATGAAACGCGTTCCTGAGGAGCAGAGACGCAACTCCCTCTTTGGCTACTTGGCCACATATGACATGGCTTATCGGTCACCACTGAAGAAATTGTACCTATCCTACCGTGAAGTGCCATGGGATAAGATGAGTCCATATCTACGTGGCTTTGCTCAGATGATTGGACCTGGAGTAGTTGACGACATAGCGATTGGAACGGCCTACACTCGGTACAACTATGCTCCGGAAGACGTGTTTCTGGGAATGGTTGCTTACAAACTGAAAATTCCAATGTTTGATGAGAAGAGCATGTTTGACCATGACCTCTATGTGGAGATGAATAAGGAAGGGAGACCAGCTATGGTGGCACTAACCAAACACTTTGTTTGAATGCCTTTGCATTCCTCTATTTATGTTGTTTATGTGATTTTTGTAAAAAATGCCTATTTTATTATTATGGTGTGCTTAGTTTTTCAAGTGTGATTTGCGTGTTGACACATTAAACTAGAGAAGTTCCCATAATCACCTGAAAACGTCGGGGCTTTAAGAAGCCCAAGCCTTGTGTTTAAATTAAAATTTTCTTATCTACGCATTTCACCCACTTCTTATTAGTGGCTTAGTATTTATCAAATGCAGCATCTAATGGCGACTGCTTGTGTTTCTAGAACCACATCTAGTTTTGTAGATTCAGCTAAGTGGTTCTGCTACTTCAATTAATGCGATTACACAATCTTCTAATCTTCTGGGCTGTATTAATCACGATGTCAAGGAGGCCGAAAAGGGCCTGATTTATGGATGCGCAAGTCGGTTATATGTGCTCAAAGAAGTATTCTAGACTGACTAAGGGAGGCCAATCATTGCAAAACAGAATGAACCATTCATGAATAGCTCATCAGCTTATTCGTGAAGCACACGGATGGTGGGTAGAGCATTCGAGCGTCCCACTTCATCCCACAAAACTCATTCTTATAACAGTAGAGTTAATGAACAAAATAAATTGTACACAATATTTCCACATAAAATGCATGGATGCAGTGTGGACCAACTTTGTAGAATTTCAATCTCACCATAATTTTTTATGTAGATGATGCGTGGGATCCCTTTGCTCAGACATAGCGATTCTCCATTCCTGGCTTTGTAGGTGGGTTTGCATTTGCAATCGCTAAATGATGGAATCACAAGTGCTTGATCAGCATTTAATTATCAATACTGAAGGATTCGAAACAAGAGGAGGTGAGAATATAGTACGACACAGAGTATTGTACTGGCAGAGCAATCTGAGACCACTTTTTGGAGTGTAGTCAGACGATTTTTTGTATTTGTTTTATTGCAGAGAAGTACTGAAAACGCTGTAATGTGTTGTAGCAGTGATACATGTTTAAGAGGGAACACCTGATATGAATAAGTCAGAAATGGTTTAGGAACGAGTTTTAGCATAGCCGCCTCGACAGCATCGGACCGAAGCTCACAAATGTAGTTGTGCTAAATGCGTCAATCACTTCCGGTTAAGTGTGTCTACTAACGACGGCGCGATGCCATATCTTCTACGGTATGTTGGTCTTAATACTGCTAGTTAGCGCTCCATTTTCTCCACTTCGCCTACTGACGTCTTTAAGCAACCAGCGGGAATTGCGCCAGACGTGCAGTGTGCAGCACTCAGAAAGTGGGGTTTTCGCAGAGAAAACGGGAGAGCTCAATTTCTATTGTGCCAGTTCAGCTTCGTTAGACCTTATAAAAGTTCGTTAAAGCTTTTGGTGCACTATTAAATGTGTTTCATTTGTCGATCACTGCTCGACTGTATTCAAATTTCACTAGCCGTTTTTATGGGCATGCGAAACTCGAACAAATTGTTTCCTCTCGCACTGGCACAGAAATGTCCTCCTTGTAATCTTCGCCTTTCACAGTTAACTAATCCATAGGGAACAAGCCTAAGTCACAACATCGGCAAAAGCCAAAATACTTCGTTTAAATGTCCCTTCCACTACTTCACTACCTAAAGGTCTCTAAATTCCTTGGTGACGAAGCAAGTTGCAGAATTCGATGGACTTACTTATTCTGGGCTTCATTAAAAATCGCTTCGAATGCATTATTTAGGAGGCATTGCTGACTTCTCAGAACTGCACTCCCATTTAAATCGTTCACACAAAGCCAATTCCCAACCGGATGAAATTCGTCACGAATCCACTACTTTTCCATTGAGTCCCCGTTTTCCTTACTGGTCAGATTATTAATCCTTCGGTCCTAGAAAGAGAACAATTCTGGATCATTTATGGATCGACGTTACTTAATTTGTATAAGTACTTTTGTATCATTCACATATATCTTCCATTCTATTACGTATAATAAAAATAACAAATAAAATAAACGAGCAGCTATGACTTTGTAAGTGTGAGTTCCGACATTTTGCGCTCTCCTCAGCAAATGTGTTAACACACGAACCATCTTGTTTACCATTTCATAAAATGCAACACATGTCATTCCGATGATGTGTTACTATTTTCATAGTCTCATAATCTTAGCACAGGCTTCATAAGCCAGTCTTCTTGATGATTCAAATATTGCCTCATTACACTGCCAGTTACAATGCATATCTTTGAGTTGTGGTGATTATCAATGGGAAATCCCACTCTTAGGCCGCTATANGTACTTTTGTATCATTCACATATATCTTTCATTCTATTACGTATAATAAAAATAACAAATAAAATAAACGAGCAGCTATGACTTTGTAAGTGTGAGTTCCGACATTTTGCGCTCTCCTCAGCAAATGTGTTAACACACGAACCATCTTGTTTACCATTTCATAAAATGCAACACATGTCATTCCGATGATGTGTTACTATTTTCATAGTCTCATAATCTTAGCACAGGCTTCATAAGCCAGTCTTCTTGATGATTCAAATATTGCCTCATTACACTGCCAGTTACAATGCATATCTTTGAGTTGTGGTGATTATCAATGGGAAATCCCACTCTTAGGCCGCTATAGCGATGTCATAAAATAAGCTAAGAGAATCTAAAGAATAACAACTCACAAAGGTACAGCAATCTGGATTATTATAGTACCTCGTGTTCTGAGACAAAGTCGCCAAATCTCGCAACTGCAACTACATGACCATTCGTTGTCACAGTTCCAACTTTCACTGTTTGTTTTAGGTTGTCATCAGAGACGTTCCTTTCATCATTTCTAAAATATCCCACTAATGTAACATGTAATTGAGACTCCTGGTCCACGTCTCGATTTCTTCTTCACTTATGGCAACTGTCGCATCCATTCCATTAGAGAGCACTTCATTTTAATGTCGAGAAGCTTCACGTTAGCTTAACACTTCATTTTAACAGTCTTTTAATCGAGCGTACCAACACTTGGATAAAACCTGGTGTTATTAAATGACTTGATAATGATATGGGTACAAAATAGCGACATGACATGGCAAATAAGAATGCTACATGTTGACAGCTGTGACTTAATCAAGCTCAGCTCCGAAAAATTGGAATAGGTAAAGGTCTGGGTAGCGGTAATACGGATTCGAACAATAGGACATGAAAAGCTGCGCTTCATGGACCGCGTGAAAAAAGGTGAAGTTGTGTTTAACTTATTGTCTTCATTTCCTATGTGCGTCAAAATATGCAAAAAGGAGTTCCAAATTTCATATAAAGAATGCAAAGTTTGCAGTTTAGCTAGGCTAGCAGTTTATTTGATCTTCGCACGCTGCCTTATAAAACTTCAGTTTATTAACTAATTCTAACTGCATAGTGTGTACTTGGCTGACTAGTGGTAAGCCTAAGCAAGCTCGCTGGTGAGCATTCAAAGAACTTTGGGTTGTTTTCGAAAGCACTTTTAAAAACTGAGTTGTGTTGGCAATTTATTGTTTAAGTTCTTAATTAAGCAGCCCCAAATGATACGAATTCCATGGAAACCGCAGCAGCATCCCTTACTATGTGGATCTCAATAGCTGCATTTGCAAAATAAAGTTCTGCTTATGACACCACACCACTCCAGGTTACTTCACCCCTCTATTAAGGGAGGAATTATCCTGGCTACGCTAAATTAACACACGATTCACTATGCGTCACTTCATGGTATCACTAACTATTCTAGGTGATTGCCTTAATTCAGATATCTGCATAGTCGCTACTAGTGAGCTAGGCGAGATTGAGAATAATCAAAAGTCTCGATCAAGTTGCGTGTGCCAAAATTCCTACATCAACTGGTGAAGTCAAGATCTGAGAGAACTCAGTCTCTTAAACGATTGAACACTCAAACACTGCTTTACCAAACCGCAATATCCTGCGCACTGCTGCCAGTGCTTTAATTAACTTAGCAATGCGCAATTGGATGAATTTTCAAGACATATGCTCTCAAATACCAAAAATTACCCCTATCCTGTCCCGCATCTTAGTGGATGACCCCTCATAGCTGTTTCGTTACGATGGCTTTTACTGCTTGCGTCGTTGAGTTGCTGTTGATGACCATCTTATCCCTATCCCTCATTCTTTCATTCAGGTCGTAAAAAGCCAATTTAGGATTTAAACTTCCCTCGGTTGCCTCACTTGTAGAGTTGCTCGTCTGAATGGGTGGGCACACCGACGTGTGGATTGGACCAACAACAGACCGCTCAGTGGCTAAAGTACAGTTTACGGGTAAGGTACTACGTTAGAAAACGACCACGAGAAAGGGAAACTTGCAGCCTCCCTAGAATTAGTGCAAGGCGAAGATGACCACCAGGGCAAGCAGCACAGCACAGATGCCTGCAATCATTTATTTGTTTGATAAAATGTCTCAGAAACTTTCGTACACATTAGTTAGATGTGCAGCAAATGCTCTGAGATTGGCCTGGTCCACTTCTCAAATTATGGTTTTCTACACAAAAATTCATGAATTGTTGCCTATATCGTTACAATAGCTCCCTATGATCACAAACATCTTGGTGCACGAGTTCCCTACTGGCCTGATTGGTGATGTGGGCACTAAAGCACGCACAAGAGTACGACGGTTGGAAGCGCGTGACAGGGCGAAATGGCCGCTTCCTACCACCGACACAAGTGCCATAGTCCATACTTGGTCAAATGCCACTGTATTTACTAAGCTTTGAATGCGGTTGCAATGGTCCACAATGAAGCGATTCAGTGCAACACACGTCTGAGTTGACCATCACAAGTTGTCGAGAGATGTCAGTAGACCTAGTGGAGAAAACGGAGGCCAGCATAAGCATTGGAAAAACCATGGCGCGCCGTTGTTAGTAGACGCACTTATCCTGAGGAAGTTAACACGCTTAGCACGTTTAGTAGCACAACCCTTGTGAGGTCCATTTCATGGCTGTCAAGACAGCTCGTTTACTAGCCACATTCAACAAACTCATGTCTGATGTTCCTTCTCTGATGTGCATCACTGTAATGCCTTATGTCAAAGCTACCAATGCTTCCATGAAATGGAACAAATAAATGGAAGTGCTCAACCACCCTTCATGACGTGGCCTTAGATATATGCGATCGTTTGCATCGTGTTCTGTTCCTGCATCTTCCATTTTGAACCACTTAGCATTGACAATCGGATGTCGAATGAACAAATATGACTTCACTCCGTCGCGAGATGGAGAATCACTATGTCTGGGCGAATGGATCCCACGCGTCACTGGCATTAAATATCATGATGAGATTGAAACTGTACAGATTTAGCCATCGCTGCATTCATGCACCTTGCGTGAAGGTATTGTTTGCATTTTTTGTTTACTGACTCCACTATTATGAGAAGTGGTTTTTGTGTGATCAAGTCGGATAATCAAATGCTTGTATAATTTGCCACTCCACGCACTTGTCACAACAGTCATCAAACTCTGCTTACCACCTGTGCCACACTCCCAAGAAGCCGCCGTCAACGTGTGTTTTGCGTGTGGTGGTCTGCACACCTATTTGTTTACCAAGAATTGTCATCGTGAAGAAACATTCATAGCTGGTGCGTGATCATTCTCTGCATGCTCTACTAATAGAATCCCTTAAGCTCCACCTCATTATCAAGCATTTTGGCATCGGAGGATCACATTATGTGCAAAGGAGGCTACTGCACACTAGCGACTTAAGGACGGAGTAATCGAGGCAATGTTCTACAGACAAAGCTTTTGATACTAACAAAAACACGCGTCAAAGTCGCATCGCATTGGGTGGCGGCAATGACGTGTTCTGACGAGCATTTCAACCAATAAAGTCATTGAGGAAACCTCTCTCCACCATCTTTTGAAGATCAATAAAATTTGGGGTTGAAATCCTCTCCAGCTCCTTCCAACCCACTATTTATTTAAAATGTTACCGACTTTCACATACCACTGCCATTGTTCACCACAAATATTTAAGCGTCCATGAGTACCAATGTTAAGATTTTTGCGTTGAGGGACAGATTTCGATATTCCATTCCCTTCAAAGTAATATCCGTTTGACACTACCTTCTGTGTTATGTCCTAGGCACTTGATAAGGGTTCGACGTCCCATTGCTAGTTCAGTTGACTAAATTAGCGTTTTCTTGAACTAAGCATTTAAGACGCATCAGCGCCAGTCAACCTAAACAGTTAAGGCGCCTATACTTTAAAGATTGAGTGGCTCTTCAACTCAACTCTGTTGCGAGCTCCACCCTCACATGTCACCACTCCGAAAACCAAATCCGTTTCCGCCTCCAACTCTATTGAGCCTTAAACAACAAGAACAATCTCCTCGATGGTTGCAAAAGCGGGTCGATTGTCCAGCAGCCCGTACATTCAACAAATAAAATAACTTAAGCACCCTTAAACCTTGGGTTCATTTAACTGTTCTTAGAGGTGGACCACCATGCGACCCAAAGTTGTGTCTGGCGAGCAGATGATTCAGTCTACAGGTGAGGTATTTTAGTAGACTCAACAAAACAGCATTTAGTAGTTTGTGCTTCCATCATCCCGTAGATGTAACTTAGACGATAGAACATAACAGGTTGACCGCAGGTTAGCTAGTTGCTGTTTATGTCACGAAAGCTTCTTTCAATCAGTCCAAATATTCCTTTAGTGAGCACATCTGACCAGCCTGGGCTCTGCTTCTCATCACCACCGCCTTCTAGTCGCCCTCTAAATTCAACAACACAACAGATTAACGTCTGCCCATCTCTAACTTGCGCCATTTTTGACTCCCCAGAGTTACTGTAACCTTCTGTTTATTCATTAAAGCAAAAGCACTCAACTGTGTCTAAGCAGACTGGTCGTGATTCTACTCCACACATTCCCTTGTAAATTTCTAAACAAACAATTCCTATTGTCGTAAAGATCGGTTCAATCACCAGCATGAGTCAACTTCCACGTTGACAGTGGTGAATCAGAAGAATGGTGCATCAGTAGGTGATTGAACGCACTCAGGTTGAATTGATGGAGGTGTTGTGTTCTTAAATTAAGAGGTCCATTAGCAAACTTGAGCACTAAGTTTACTCTTATGGATGACTTCTCACCTGAACTTTGGCATTCATGACTAAACTCATGCGTGATACTCCTTGTTGATTGTTAACAAAGAGCAGCACTTGCACCTCAACAGATGTTAACCCATTGAAGGCGTTTGACTAAATGAATCTCATCACATCACATTAGCCTTCTTGAAGCTCTAACGGAGAAGACTTTAGTTAGAAGAGCGGGACAGTTCGCCATGAGTGTTAAGTTCTCTGAACGCTGAACCGAAAACATAAAGGAGCCGAATGCGAAAAATTTGAAAAGACGCATTGAGAACTTGAAACGTGAAGTGAATGAGAAAAATAAAATTACTACCAGAAATTGCCGAACTTATGCTCATTCACATGACATAATGAGTACGCTAGATTGATAAATGTGCACGCAAACCATTTGTTTATCCAATAAGAACTGTAATAAGAAATTATAGCTAGCGAAATCTCATATAAGAGTGTGATAAAGCAGTGTAGAGATGTTCAAACAAAATGTTTACTTAGAGCCACCATAGCTGGTCTCCCTTCCTTATTCATCTCCACATAGAGGTCATGGTCAAACATGCTCTTCTCATCAAGCATTGGAATTTTCAGTTTGTAAGCAACCATTCCCAGAAACACGTCTTCCGGAGCATAGTTGTACCGAGTGTAGGCCGTTCCAATCGCTATGTCGTCAACTACTCCAGGTCCAATCATCTGAGCAAAGCCACGTAGATATGGACTCATCTTATCCCATGGCACTTCACGGTAGGATAGGTACAATTTCTTCAGTGGTGACCGATAAGCCATGTCATATGTGGCCAAGTAGCCAAAGAGGGAGTTGCGTCTCTGCTCCTCAGGAACGCGTTTCATAAATGCATCCACCATGGAGAGGTTCACGCGATGATCGTCGTCCATGGTCATGAAGAGTTTGACGTTGTGCGNTCTCACAATCCCCTTATCTACGCGCCTTTTTAAATTGTGCTACTTCACACTAAGAACGGATTTTACGAAATGCTTCGTTCTATTCACAAACAGGAAGTGCTGATAAAGCTAGTCACAGCTGCAAGTTAGTGGATATGTAGTCAGCTCCAACTGCATTTGAAAAGCATTAGCATTTGCAGTGATTGGAGGTCATCTTGGGAGTGGTGATGACAAAAATAATTAAGAAAAGCATAGGACAACTATAAGTGTGATGGGAAGACGAGTGATGATACTTGGCAGCTGAACAATCTCTGCTGATGCACTTTTCTACGAAAAGTCGATTGAGATTGCAGAGATAGCAATCTCACAATCCCCTCATCTACGCGCCTTTTTAAATTGTGCTACTTTACACTAAAAACGAATTTCACGAAATGCTTCGTTCTATTCACAAACAGGAAATGCTGATAAAGCTAGTCACAGCTGCAAGTTAGTGGATATGTAGTCAGCTCCAACTGCATTAGAAAAGCATTAGCGTTTGCAGTGATCAAAGGTCATCTTTGGAGTGGTGATGACAAAAATAATTAAGAAAAGCATAGGATGATGTATTCTAAAACGGCCTAGCTTAACGCAGGATTCCAGGTACGCCATAACTGCCTCGAGATTTGAGGGGATTCACATGCTTTAACAACTTTGCCAGTGCTTTTTCATTAAGAAGTTCCCTAACTTAAACAGCTAGTTTTGTTTAAAAAACATGCGAATTAAATGCATACTGGAATTATGCGTTCGACTAAAATCGCATCCACCTGATAGATGTTACCGTCGATAGGTACCACAATGTTTGCGCATTCATTTCGAAGTCAGCAACGTTTGGAGAAAGTCACTGACACTTTCTTTACTGCTTTGCTGCCAAAACATGAAGGCCTTACTGGATTGTACAGAGGGCCTAGCGTTTGTGTGGTTACGTGTGCTGAGAACTATCGAACCCATTTAAAGTTTACCCACGTCAATTAATCATGAGAAGGAAATGGTGGTCAAAGGAAGGAAAAAGGACCATCGGACTTACAAATCTAACTGGATTGCCAGCTTTAATGTCGTTCACGAGTTGCCTCAGAGGGACATCTTGAGGATAAGTTTGGTACACATTCGAATACCTTACTCGCCTCCATACTCTCCTTGGGAGTTCACCAAGGTCTTCAAACGACACCATGTGCCACGGATACGATC
The DNA here is from genome assembly GCA_001693075.2 of Taenia saginata. Classification (NCBI taxonomy): domain Eukaryota; kingdom Metazoa; phylum Platyhelminthes; class Cestoda; order Cyclophyllidea; family Taeniidae; genus Taenia; species Taenia saginata. The sequence goes on along the minus strand of LWMK02000009.1, from coordinate 735,329 downwards.
CTCGAAATAGACGTCTTAGGTAGTACAGTTTATTATCGTCATTCGGTATTGCATTGACAGCTGGTCGGACACAAATGCTCATATCGAATCCACCCATCCATTGGTAGCCTTTGTTCACGGTTGTGGGGGGCCACCTGCACGTCGAGTTTTCCACGCTGTTCACCATTGGTACATCATCATACAGTCTTAGAGTGTTGGCATAAAGCACTACTAGTAGGATGCAGGGGGATGCAACAATGAACGGACCCCCACTTTTCAAGCTGCAGCGCATGGTTGGGGGTAGTAGGTTGATCTTGCGTTCCACCCGTTACTGTTCCGAGTAAATAGCTTTGCGAGCCAATGTTACATAGGTTCATTTGATACGTGCACAGCCTAAGGGATGCGTGTGAAGCATTACGTACGTGTGTGTGGTGTGTGTGTGTGGGCGTGACGGTGAGAACGTATGATTGAAAGCATAGAAATAAAAGTGTTCACCTCTATGGTACTCACTTTTGTGTGTGTTCAGACATTTGATGAAGCATCAATCCCAACTCGTTCGTTGGTTGGACTACGCAAAGTGGCAGTCGACTTCAATTTGTGGCTTATATCACCTACTTGACCTTCAAAACAACCAGTTAGTAGGTGGCTGAAGCATTATTGGCCAACAATTGGCCAATCACATCATTTCAACCAGGAGGGCATCAAGTGTTGGCTATGGGGTAGTGCGTGTTTACCCCTCGCCCGAATCTATCGACACTCGCCGTAATCATCAGTTCAAGGTATCACATGAGCTACCTACTTGTAGATGAACTAGTGGTTTGATTGGCAGTTAGTAATTAGGTTCTGTATCGACTTAAAGGTGAATGTGACTGTGGGTAAAATCTAATGTCTCTTCTAGTTAACGCATTTGTGTTCCTGTTGTCAGAATAAAGTTAGGTAATGTTAAGGATTTTTTACCATGCAGCGGCAGCAAAGGCTGACCCAAAATTTTCAAACGACACCTTTGTATACCCTCCTAATAGGTGAAATCCAAGTACGGTATTCCCCTCAATGCTTTCAGAATATAAGCTGAAAAGCATTAATGCATGAATGTGCTTTGGAGCGCCCAAGCGAAATGATACCTTGAGGTGACTCATAATTATGGATACTCATCGGCATTCTTTCTTGTCCACATATCTATCGTCAATGTCGGTAGGGTAGCCAGCAAACACCGAAAGCTGGCGACGTCATGCTTGAACACTGCTGCATTTTACGATATTAGGCTAACCTTATAAGCGGCACAAGACACTGAACTTTACTGATTCTGGTGGCTTCAACAACGAACCCACAAAATATCATTATACACCTCCCAGACACCGTCCATCAACTAAAGCGTCATGGCTGTTTAGTGTTAAAGCACGCAGGGACGTAGACGGGACCATCTCCAAACGGTAATTGTTCCAACAAGCCGAAGTGGTAGGTGCGTGAATCTTACCCGTGTGCTCGTCTTCACCTCGATGAAATCCCAAATTTGCATAACCTCCGATCTTATCTTTCGGCTATACTTCAAACATCGAGGAGGTACTGCGTAGATCAGATGATCAGTGATTTTTATGCATATTAATTTTAACTTTTTCGAATTTGCTAGGCGGGCATTGTCAAATGTACTTAACACCAATTGGATCTGGTCAAAATGCTGTCGTTGTCTACAGAGCTGATCCTCCCCCCTAGGGTGTGTTATGGACTGTGGTAGAATGGGGCGCTTATGTGAACATGGAAATAAGCCACAATGCACCGCAAAGGAGCATCGATACCATGAGCTGCATAGGGCGTAAGGCCATTCGCAGACACAAGCATTTTCAGACTTAATGTGCATACCATTAACTTCATTTCTATTTTTAGGTGATTACTTCCGAATTACAACGAGCATGTGAATTCCCTGGATTTGCATTAATGTAGCCGATTTAGCGTATTGCATGCCTGCATCAATGGCATCTTGGGTAACGATGAGCTATCAGCGCGAAGCGGTCGTTCCGATGGCAGTTTCAAAATTACGTGCCCAACCACAATCTTCAGTTCATAACCACTAAGATGTCACTACGGGAAGTCAGTCTAGAGTAGCAGGCTAAAAGTCATAGTGATTGGAATTATTTTACGCTGATTGTCACCGCAGTTCTAAACAAAAAAGTTTTGTGCGTTCCCCACCCCAGCACCCTCCCCAATGAATGGCTGAAATCACGTGTTTTGTGTGCGCTGATGCTCACTATTATCTTAAGGTCATCAAATGGGAACGCACGTGGCCTGGTCTCCGGTATTCACGCTGAGACAGCTGAAATCAACGACACAATCGTGCGTCATGCCACCCACTTGCCCACTAATGCGTCGCAAAACAAAGAAGTCTGTATCGGAGTGCCGTCTACTGGACACTTAACAAAGACAACACCATTTCATAGCGGAGCCAAGCAGATAAGAGATAGATATTAGTTATTCCAAGATCTAACGATTTCCAAGCACTAATAAGTTATTTAAGGGAGTAAAATTAGTGGAACTGTGCCTTTTGAGGTGAGCCGGGATAGTGAGAAAGTTGAGTAGAAGAAGATATGCTGGGATCCTTGATTTAACTCAAGTGGCTTTAGATACCCAGCCGACGCTAACTCTTGGGAGTTTTGGGAGATTATGCGCAATGCCCACGAAAAATGTTAACCTCTTGTACAGTTGTAAGCTTAATATTTTCAAGCGTTATAGCAAAATTACTCGCCCTCATCATTTTCTTATATGAATGGCTGCCAAGGCTGTAAACTGGAAACCACTGTTACTGATACTGACACTATTAGACGCATTATCTACAGACCTACAACTCTTACACCATTCCATTTCCTTATTGCAGGTGCACTGAGCGCCTCACTGCCTTACGCCATTTGCCCTCTTCTGTGCATATTACTGTGAATCAAAACCTTGCTCAAAATATCCTTTATCACACCGCCTTGTCCGACAAACACACTACCGCTGCTGCTGCGTGTTACTTTAATTAGCGTTCGGCGAACTCACCACTTACTCTTGCAGTAAGTGGCCATTCAACGTGATTAACAACAGAGCCGCTAAATTGCACAGTTCCACTTTTTGACTTGTGGTTCGTTGACCCACCACAAAAGGCAATCATTTTGATGCACTCTCAAAATCACCCGTCAGCAATGATACCACGGCCTTGTGCAGTGTGCTTTGCTGCTTAGACTTCACAAGTGCATCTGATCAGTTCGTCTTCCACACATGGTGATGTGGAAGAATCACAGTGGTAAGTGTCGGTGGTAAATACTACAACCCCATACTCTAGGCATTTTTCATCCGAGAGTTGCAATTGGTTGGCCAAGCGACGCTCCGAACCAAATGCAAAACGATGATGAACTTGAAAAGTCTTCAAAACCTATTCCTCTTACAGTGCACTATTGTCACAGAGCTATCAAGGCACGGTCTCTACAAAAGTTATTTTAGTTTGCGTATTTGATCCAGACATGCTGTTGCTTCCCCGTCCATCAGCAGAACCGACCCATCATCGGTAAATAGAGCTCACACTGTCACTGGCTCCTGCTTGGGTGACTGAAATGGTGGGTTAATTATTGACCGCTGGTTGACTGGCATATTTGACAGTTACGTTAGTGCCACAGTGGTGTCACTCCTTATTAATCTCCACTAGGCTGCAAGTAAGTTAGGCTTACTGCATTAATAAATGTTTGAATACGTGAATGCAAGTGCTATCCGGGTAAGCACGTGCATTTTGGTGTCTACCTACGCTCACCCTTTTCGCACACACACACACACACACACACACACCCGCACTCACACTCGAACCTGTGTTTAGTTGAAATGACTGAAAATCTCAAGGTCAACCTATGATTCACTATCATTCGCTGCAGCTTAAAGAGTTTGCTTCGACTCACCGTTGTACATTCCTGCATCCTAGTAGCAGTGCTCCATGTCGGTACTTTAAGACTACATAATAATGGGCCAGAAGTTCGCAGCACAGAAAATCTGGTGTGCAAGTGGCCTCCCAAAACGGCGGATGGCACCTACCAATGGGACAGCGGGTTCGACATCAGCGTTTGTGTCCGACCGGGTGTCAATGCATCCAGCAACAGTGTAAACATACGGTATCCTCCAAAAGCTCTGTTTCAAGATGCACAATCAGAGAAAGTGGTGTCGTTTGAGGAGGTTGCAGAACTTTCAAGAGGAATGTGGGGAGGTGTGCCAGACTTATCCACAACTCGTGAACGATATCAAAGCTGCCAATCCAGTTGCGTACGGCGATTTTTCCCTCTTATGGGTTACTAGCACGCTATTTTACAGTTGCAAAAGTGTAATTCTGTGAATAAGTCTAAACAGACTTGGAAGTTTTCAGTGCGTGGTGGCTGCAGTTGTATCATTCTTAGGCTGCCCTACGCAATCCAGTAAGCTCTTCACGGTTCGCAGGTAAATTAGTGCATTAAATATCTGTGGTCAAGTCATTAATTAACTCCAATTGAATGGCGTAACACTCGAAGAATCAACGCGGAACTGCCCTCACGGTAGTGACTTTAGCCGACTAAGATGCGAGCATGACTAGAAGCGTGCTTGAATGGAGATAAGTGTAAGTGGTTCTTAATGTTACACACTTTCATTAATCTTTGCCAAATCTCAAGGCCGAAATTGCAGTCGTATGATTTACCGATTCCTTAAAAATGATTGAGATCTACAGCCAAGTGTAATTTTGTGCATTTGTCTGAATAGCTTAGTTCTTCTTTGGCCAATGTGCCAAAATCTGCAGAAGTTATTGTTTGCCTTTAATCCAAGCCCTATTTTAGCCGATGGCGATGCACACTTTTGTTGAAAGCTGGTTGCTGCCGCCAAAGTAAGTCTAATGAGGAAGAAATAAGAATTAAGCATAGTGAGTGCTCAGGTTTAGTATCTAGTGGAAATGAAGATGTCCCTAATTATTGAAACGTAGTTGCAAGAATAGACAAATTGTTTGTTGAGGGACTAACGAAAGCAGTGGAGAATCAGAACCGCACCTGGTTTGGTGGATCTGGCTGAGTAGTTTCAATGCAGCGATTAAGCAGATCACGCTACCTTCCACTCTTTTGGGTCGCATTATTTCAAGGTGTCAAAGAGTGGAGAAAAGCTTAATTTAGGGATGTTTAGACGGTGCTCAAATGTGATGGTAAAGGTTGAGGATAAGCGCAACAAGGTCAGCCATGTGAGGCAGTGCACAATTCGGTCGCTTGTGCTCCAAGAAGTAGTCTAGGAAACAGAATGGAGTACCTGTCGAACAGTTCATCGGCTCATTCATAGAGCTTTTAAACCACATCTCGGTGCGTGAACGTGTTCGGCATTCAATGTTGAAGAACAGAGCGACTGAAAGCCTGGACTAGTTATCAGTGCTTAGTGAATTGTCCCACCGGTAGATTGCACCAGCTACTGCAAAGTTATATAAATAGATGGATAGGTCGACTTCTAGTTAGCCAGCTCAAAAGACGACTCGTTTTCGGACTTATCCAGCATCCGCTGCTGCACGGTCTACATCAACGAAGAGATGAAAGACCACAATCATGGGCGCCGGAAACCAAGCCCATGATTCAAGGCTGTTGATGGGATTTATTAGGATACTGAACACACACACACTCTAAGCAGCCATGGTGTTCTGGATGATATGTTGTGTCTTAGTTTTCCACTAAAGTAAACTAGCCACATCGATGCTGAGGCCTAGAGTCGATAGCTGTTGGTGTTCGGTTAAGATCACTTTTGCCGACAAGCCTACCAGCATGTGTTCAAAGATATATATTTACGAATAAATTGCTATGAAACAATCATCATACTGAGTCTATCAGATTTGTACATCAATTTAACACTCAAAAGCATATTTATGTATTTTCTGGTAATAGTCTGCAAGCGTAATGGTAACTCTCGCGTTCCAATTATGTAATTAATGACCCTTTATGAGGTGCTGGATGTAAATTACATCTTGAACCCTGGTGTAATAATATTGTGAAAAACTATCCAATTTACAATATTTGACATCTACAATAATAACTCAGTCACATTAAATGGAAAGCATATTTGCTTTTTATTACCGCTGTCAAAATCATCTCCAAACCGATGACCGCTTTTCAACTGTAAGTACGCGCTTCACGTGACATCTTGAAATGGTGAGTTACAGGGAGCCTTGCCGAATGTGGTTGGAAGGAAAACACTCACTATCTCTGTGACCAACAGGAGGTGCCCATCTGGTTAGAGGGCTGGTGTGATTGGCTATCCGTTGACCAATAATGATTTAGCCTTCCACTAATTGGCTATTTTGAAAGCAATGCTGCTTTTACAAGGCACTCAGGAAAGTTGTCTGTAATTTTTAGCAATCAAACCGACAAATGAGTATGATATCATGCATTATCAATTGTCTGAATACATAAAAGTGGTTGAATTTTGGTGTGCACATACACACAACCCTACTGTCACGGCCACACCCACACGTACGTACTCACTGCTGCATAGGTTTCATACTGGTTGTGCCCGATTCAAATGAGCCTATCTAGTAGTGACTCGCAAAGCTATTTAATCGGAGTAGTGACGAGTATAACGCATGATCATGCGCTGCAGCTTGGAAAGTAGGGATCAGTTCATTGTTGCATCCTCCTGCATCCTACTAGTAATGCTTTATGTCAGCACTTCAAATCTACGTGCTGATGTACAAATAATGAACAGCGTAGAAAACTCGGCGCACAAGTTCCGCCTAGGTCTCGTATTGTAAATAAGTCGTTTAAATTTGCTCTCTGTATCTACTTTAAATTGTTACTTGGCATTCATAGAATGTAACATCAACAGAAAATAGTCTCATATTTCAAACACAGGCGACTTTTCAATTGGTGGTTGGAACCGAATTCTCAATGGATTTTATGCAGTCGGAGGAAGCTAAGGGAGCATGATGAGATTAATTCGGTCAAAGCTCCCCCATTAGCAGCGAATAGACTTAACTGTCCACTGATTAACACCTGCCCTTTGAAGTATAGGTGCTGCTCCCTGTTGGCAATTATCGAAGAGCATCCTGCAGCAGGCTTCTTGTAAATGTCAAAGGTTAGATAAAAAAATTCATCTATGAAAGCGAACTTGGTGATCAGCTATGCTGAATCCATAGATTTCTGAGTACCAACTATGCATTACAGTTCATCTTCAAGTGTGCCCAACTGCATAGACAGAGCACTCCCATGTTTGCTACCGCAAACACGGCAGATGAGCTAGGTCTGATGAAAAAATCACCTTTTCGAACATGTGAAATATTTGCTTAGAGATTGAAGAGAGATTGTGTGAAGTAGAATCACGACTAGTCTGGATAGAAATAGCCGAGTTCTTTCGCTTTAATGAATAGACAGAAGGTCACATTAACCCCTAAATCTCATCAATTCATAAATCCGAGGAACCATATACAACTCGGTTTTTGTATGTGTAGACACTGATTTGCTGTGGCGCTGAAGCTTGAAGGTGGCTAGAAGGCGTTGAGTGAGGAGGAGCAGTTAACGAGACGGTTGGAATTGCTCATTGCAAATATTTAAATTAATTGGAAGTGGAGTTTGGAAGTGCCAAGTTTTACGAGCTAACTAGTGGTCAGCTTGTTAAATCAGTCTTTACCACCTAAGTTATTTGGAATAGGACCAACGGAAGCGCTATTTTGTTGTGCCTTATGAAATGTCTCTGCTCTTGACTGAACTAGTTTTTACTGGGATGGAAGGAAAGAGGAAGATAGGAAGGTAGGTTGGCCACTGCATCAAACAATGTTTAGGTTACTTGATCGGTAGATTGAGCAGGCCGTTTGGTAGCAGACTCACTTGAACGCACTTGGAGGAAAATTTGCTGGAGATATTAAGCGGGAAAATGCAAGAATAATTTCTTTTTCAAAAGTTGAGATGGAGTTGGTGACAAAATTGGACTTGATTGTTAGGGTGGTGTCTTGTGAAAGTGGGCTCGCAACAGAGTAAAATTGGGTTATCACACGCTCTTAAAAGTAAAGGCTTTCTAATTCTATGCGCTGACTAGCGTCGGTGCATTTCAAGGAAATGCTGTTCCAGTCCTTGAATTTAACAGGGTAGCCAAGCTTCCATCACATACTTAACGCCTAGCACAGAAGCTTGTATCACATGGATATTACTTAGTAGGAGGAGAGTACAAAGATATGTTTGGCAAACCGTGGCTGCAGTGTGTGCAAAGCTGTGCTGTTACAATGAGGTAGGAGTATGGCAAGTTGGTGGATATTATGTGGATGGCTTGGGGGTGGCTAATGGCACAGATACTCACTTGGCGATTTCGTCAAACAAAAACCCTTTCTTATCACAATGAAGCCAGTGAACTAACAACTTGAACACAACGCCTCAGAAAGTGCATGAAAGTAATAAGTGGTAAATTTTTTAAAGAACTTGATGCATGGGTTTGCATTTACATCAACGGTAGTGATGAAACCACACACGCTCAATCAACCTTCCATGATCAATGCTGGAAGGCTTTAAAGTGGGAGGAGATGGAAGGGAGCACGATAGAATAAAGCATAACCATGTTTCAGAGTGTACTCAAGCACTTGTATGCATTTATTTGGCTGCATAAAAAATGGGCATTTTGCATTCATTCATGGCAATAACGTATATCGACGAAGAAGCATATGATATTAATCTGTCAAACCTGGATTGGGAACAGACTCTTGACAAGCTGCCTCGACAGCGGTAGGATGGAGCTCACTCGCTTCTGGCTGCCACATTGCCGTGCGTGGGTTAGTGTCCACACCACCAACCAGGCCAGCAGTGAACGCGTGCATTGATACTTTTGTGGTCATCCGACATTACTTCACCAGCATAGACGACGTTTCGAAAATCTTTTCTGCGCAAATAGCCAATATTTGAGAGGGAGGATAAAACAAATTTAGAGGGGAAGCAGGACCTTTTATAAATTATTCGAAGAGTTTCGAAGACGCTTTAATGGAAAAAGGAATGACTGTAGACATTGGTGCTGTGCTACTTGTCCTAGTGTTCATCGCCGCCTCATGCTAATTTTAGGGATTCTTCAAGTTCCCTTTGCTTGTGGTCATTTTTCAACAGAGTACTGTACTGCGGCCAAAGGGCGGTCAATTGTTGATTAGATTCACGCATAAGTATGCTCATCCGCCCAGGCAATCAAGTCTACAATTGAGCCGATCGAAGGAACCTTAAGTCTTAGAATTGGCCGACCCTGATCTTGAGGGGATAATAAGGGGCAAGGATTGGATGAGCGTAAACATCAACAAAACGACGTAAGAAGTGAAAAGCTACCATGACGGAACGGCTGTAGGTGCCATCCACCGAGACGCGAGGTGGCTCACATGCCACCTTCACTTATTGAGGTAATTTGCCTGTTGAAGCAAAAGTAATTCATGTTTTTCCAAAACATGTATCTAGAAAATTGATTTGCTTGCGCATTACTAAGCTACTTAAAACAACGATAGTAGTGCATATGATATTACGATTTGATGACAGTATTTGAGTGTTCAATGGTCTAAGAGGCTGAGTTCACTCAAATCTCGGCATAACAGTTATGATTTAAGGATTTTGGCACTGCTAACGATCATGCAGAGCGTCAAATTAAGGCAAGCTTTAGGTTGATCTCAACTGTCTTACAGTTCTGAAATGAAATGAAAGGCATGTTAACGGAAGTGGTGGATTTTTATGGAACTTTCGACCACTGTGTTGAAGTTTTCTGTGGTGGTAGAAGTAAATAGTCATAAAAAGTGGTGGAAAACTCACGAAAGACGAAAGAATTCTGCGATTTTATCTTTTTGTAATGAGCTTCAAGACATGTAAGAGCGAAATTAGCTGTCAACGCTAAAACTCTGCGTTTGAATGGTTCTACAGCATCGAAATGACAAACTTTACGTTTTATGAAGGGGTAAATAAGACGGCTGGTGTGTGAACAAATTTATTTAGGAGTTGGAAAACATCAAACCCCAAAATGCCAAAACCACAGTGATTCGATTAATTTTTGCGACCTCTTTTATCGTGTAGACTAGAATGAAAGACAGGAACGAACAGGACAAAAGTAGTCATAAAAATTAGGCAATCATGGACAATAACAGGATGAAAATTACTCCTGTTTTTAGGAGCTAAATTGGAAATCCTGAAAATTGAAGCGAAATGAGGGTTCAACTGAACTGCTGTAGAGGTATAAGAAATTTTATTACGTGACTCACAGAAGTCGGAAACACCTCGTAGAGACTCCATGCTAAGCAGATTTCAGCAAAGCGTGCGGTAGTTTACTGCATTGAAATCCACTACTTTATGCATCAGTAAGGAAGTTGGAGATCTCTAACCAGCTGCAAGGCATTGCCGGTGAGGTCGTGAGGGTAACACTTGCAAGAGAAGGGAGGAAGCACCTTTGCCACCGCCGACATTGTGAAATAGTCTTGGATCCACAATGGATGACTTGGCTGTGAAAAGAGCGGAATTCTGGAAAAGAATGGTTTTGTTCTATGGGGGCCGAAAATTGCTTGCAGTGATTGCGCAAATACATAGGTTTGGGGAATTGCGTCAAGTTAGTAAATGCATCCCTAATCAGCGGCGAGTTAACATCAATACAGACGGACCAGTGGCTTGATGGAGAGTGCTGAAGTTGCAGTGAGGAGAGAGGGCGAATGAGAATGAGCCAAAGCCAAAGGATCAAATACGCTTCGCAGTGCATTTCAAACCTCTTCGCAAAGAGCAATTAGTGTAGAAAATAATCAAGTGTAATTGATTACTGAACTCATTTGTATCATTTTGAAGGCTAGGCACAGCAAAAGTCAAGTATGTCGGTTCCTTTGCTAAAGCCTACTTGCCACGAGCTACACATCATGCATCAGACGTTACTCCTACTTTTTGCTGAAGGACGTCACTGAGCCTAGTGAAGAAAAGAGAGGTTTGATTAGCGATATCAAGGCTCACATACCGTAAGACAAATCGTGAGACACTGTCATTAGTAGACGCCGCTACGCTGAGATGATTGACGCGTTCAACTTCACAACGCTCTTAAGTCAATTTCACTAATCCATATCAAGTGGTCCTTCTTCAACAGACACCACTGTTATGAACAGCTGCAAAATACCCAGTAATTCCATTTATTGGGGCGAATGCATAAAAGTGCTTATTGTTCCCTAAAACACGGTGGTACTTGAATCTATCTGTACAATATTTNATTTATTGGGGCGAATGCATAAAAGTGCTTATTGTTCCCTAAAACACGGTGGTACTTGAATCTATCTGTACAATATTTTATGCTGTGCTCTTTTTTCACCTCCTCCAACTTTAGGCTCTCCAACAGTGAGCGTCGGATGTTGGTTGAGCGCGTGTCGCTATTGCTTCGCTACGCTGAGATGATTGACGCGTTCAACTCCACAACGCTCTTAAGTCAATTTCACTAATCCATATCAAGTGGTCCTTCTTTAACAGACACCACTGTTATGAACAGCTGCAAAATACCCAGTAATTCCATGTATTGGGGCGAGTGCATAAAAGCGCTTATTGTTCCCTAAAACACGGTGGTACTTGAATCTATCTGTACAATATTTTATACCGTGCTCTTTTTTCACCTCCTCCAACTTTGGGCTCTCCAACAGTGAGCGTTGGATGTTGGTTGAGCGCGTGTCGCTATTGCTAACATAAATACACGCACAAACCTGAGAATGGAGAGTCGTTGTGGCCAGATGAATGCATTATATACAGCAGAAGAGGTAGACTGTCTACTAATTTGGCTCTCACTTCGTTCATGCATTTTATGTGAAGGCGATGTACCCAAATTGCCTGTTCACTAGCCCCACTGTGCTAGGAAAGGAGTTTGTGTAACCACGTTAGAGAAGAGAATGCCTGCCTCATGGTCGCCCCCAAACACCTTGCTCAGTGCTCACCACTTACCCAAAATTCTGGCGCATTTCTTATTTTTAGGTCGAGAGTCGAAGTGTATATTTTGTCATTATAACGATTAGTACCAGTGCGCCTCAAACGTAACACTCTTAACTTAGTTACCTAACGCTATGTTTAGTATCCTAATAAATCCCATCAACAGCCTTGAATCATGGGCTTGGTTTCCTGCGCTTATGATTGTGGTCTTTCATCTCTTCGTTGATGTAGACCGTGCAGCAGCGGATGCTGGATAAGTCCGAAAACTGGTCGTCTTTTGAGCTGGCTAACTAGAAGTCGACCTATCCATCTATTTATATAACTTTGCAGTAGCTGGTGCAATCTACCGGTGGGACAATTCACTAAGCACTGATAACTAGTCCAGGCTTTCAGTCGCTCTGTTCTTCAACATTGAATGCCGATCCCGTTCACGCACCGAGATGTGGTTTAAAAGCTCTATGAATGAGCCGATGAACTGCTCGAGAGTACGCCATTCTATTTTCTAGACTCTTTCTTAGAGCACAATTCACATTCTGTTTCCTAGACTACTTCTTGGAGCACAAGCGACCGAATTGTGCACTGCCTCACATGGCTGACCTTGTTGCGCTTATCCTCAACCTTTACCATCACATTTGAGCACCGTCTAAACATCTCTAAATTAAGCCTTTCTCCACTCTTTGACACCTTGAACTAATGCGATCCAAAAGAGTGGAGGGTAGCGTGATCTGCTTAATCGCTGCATTGAAACTACTCAGCCAGATCCACCAAACCAGGTGCGGTTCTGATTCTCCACTGCTTTCGTTAGTCCCTCAACAAACAATTTGTCTATTCTTGCAACTACGTTTCAATAATAAATGGGGACATCTTCATTTCCACTAGATGCTAAACCTGAACACTTACTATGCCTAATTTTTTATTTCCTCCTCATTAGACGTACTTTGGCGGCAACAACCAGCTTTCAACAAAAGTGTGCGTTGCCATCGGCTAAAATAGGGCTTTGATTAAGGGCAAAANCACTGCTTTCGTTAGTCCCTCAACAAACAATTTGTCTATTCTTGCAACTACGTTTCAATAATAAATGGGGACATCTTCATTTCCACTAGATGCTAAACCTGAACACTTACTATGCCTAATTTTTTATTTCCTCCTCATTAGACGTACNAAGGCAAACAATAACTTCTGCAGATTTTGGCACATTGGCCAAAGAAGAACTAAGCTATTCAGACAAATGCACAAAATTACACTTGGCTGTAGATCTCAATCATTTTTAAGGAATCGGTAAATCATACGACTGCAATTTCGGCCTTGAGATTTGGCAAAGATTAATGAAAGTGTGTAACATTAAGAACCACTTACACTTATCTCCATTCAAGCACGCTTCTAGTCATGCTCGCATCTTAGTCGGCTAAAGTCACTACCGTGAGGGCAGTTCCGCGTTGATTCTTCGAGTGTTACGCCATTCAATTGGAGTTAATTAATGACTTGACCACAGATATTTAATGCACTAATTTACCTGCGAACCGTGAAGAGCTTACTGGATTGCGTAGGGCAGCCTAAGAATGATACAACTGCAGCCACCACGCACTGAAAACTTCCAAGTCTGTTTAGACTTATTCACAGAATTACACTTTTGCAACTGTAAAATAGCGTGCTAGTAACCCATAAGAGGGAAAAATCGCCGTACGCAACTGGATTGGCAGCTTTGATATCGTTCACGAGTTGTGGATAAGTCTGGCACACCTCCCCACATTCCTCTTGAAAGTTCTGCAACCTCCTCAAACGACACCACTTTCTCTGATTGTGCATCTTGAAACAGAGCTTTTGGAGGATACCGTATGTTTACACTGTTGCTGGATGCATTGACACCCGGTCGGACACAAACGCTGATGTCGAACCCGCTGTCCCATTGGTAGGTGCCATCCGCCGTTTTGGGAGGCCACTTGCACACCAGGTTTTCTGAGCTGCGAACTTCTGGCCCATTATTATGTAGTCTTAAAGTACCGACATGGAACACTGCTACTAGGATGCAGGAATGTACAACGGTGAGTCGAAGCAAACTCTTTAAGCTGCAGCGAATGATTATAAAATCATAGGTTGACCTTGCGTTTTTCAGTCATTTCAATTAAACACAGGTTCGAGTGTGAGTGCGGGTGTGTGTGTGTGTGTGTGTGTGTGTGCGAAAAGGGTGTGTATAGGTAGACACCAAGATGCACGTGCTTATCCGGATAGCACTTGCATTCACGTATTCAAACATTTATTAATGCAGTAATCCCAACTTACTTGCAGCCTAGTGGAGATCAATAAGGAGTGACACCACTGTGGTACTAACACAACTGTCAAATCTGCCAGTCAACCAGCGGTCAATAATTAACCCACCATTTCAGTCACCCAAGCAGGAGCCAGTGACAGTGTGAGCTCTATTTACCGATGATGGGTCGGTTCTGCTGATAGACGGGGAAGCAACAGCATGTCTGGATCAAATACGCAAAGTAAAATAACTTTTGTAGAGACCGTGCCTTGATAGCTCTGTGACAATAGTGCACTGTAAGAGGAATATGTTTTTGAAGACAATTCAAGTTCGTCATCGTTTTGCATTTGGTTCGGAGCGTCGCTTGGCCAACCAATTGCAACTCTCGGATGAAAAATGCCTAGAGTATGGGGTTGTAGTATTTACCACCGACACTTACCACTGTGATTCTTCCACATCACCATGTGTGGAAGACGAACTGATCAGATGCACTTGTGAAGTCTAAGCAGCAAAGCACACTGCACAAGGCCGTGGTATCATTGCTGACGGGTGATTTTGAGAGTGCATCAAAATGATTGCCTTTTGTGGTGGGTCAACGAACCACAAGTCAAAAAGTGGAACTGTGCAATTTAGCGGCTCTGTTGTTAATCACGTTGAATGGCCACTTACTGCAAGAGTAAGTGGTGAGTTCGCCGAACGCTAATTAAAGTAACACGCAGCAGCAGCGGTAGTGTGTTTGTCGGACAAGGCGGTGTGATAAAGGATATTTTGAGCAAGGTTTTGATTCACAGTAATATGCACAGAAGAGGGCAAATGGCGTAAGGCAGTGAGGCGCTCAGTGCACCTGCAATAAGGAAATGGAATGGTGTAAGAGTTGTAGGTCTGTAGATAATGCGTCTAATAGTGTCAGTATCAGTAACAGTGGTTTCCAGTTTACAGCCTTGGCAGCCATTCATATAAGAAAATGATGAGGGCGAGTAATTTTGCTATAACGCTTGAAAATATTAAGCTTACAACTGTACAAGAGGTTAACATTTTTCGTGGGCATTGCGCATAATCTCCCAAAACTCCCAAGAGTTAGCGTCGGCTGGGTATCTAAAGCCACTTGAGTTAAATCAAGGATCCCAGCATATCTTCTTCTACTCAACTTTCTCACTATCCCGGCTCACCTCAAAAGGCACAGTTCCACTAATTTTACTCCCTTAAATAACTTATTAGTGCTTGGAAATCGTTAGATCTTGGAATAACTAATATCTATCTCTTATCTGCTTGGCTCCGCTATGAAATGGTGTTGTCTTTGTTAAGTGTCCAGTAGACGGCACTCCGATACAGACTTCTTTGTTTTGCGACGCATTAGTGGGCAAGTGGGTGGCATGACGCACGATTGTGTCGTTGATTTCAGCTGTCTCAGCGTGAATACCGGAGACCAGGCCACGTGCGTTCCCATTTGATGACCTTAAGATAATAGTGAGCATCAGCGCACACAAAACACGTGATTTCAGCCATTCATTGGGGAGGGTGCTGGGGTGGGGAACGCACAAAACTTCTTGTTTAGAACTGCGGTGACAATCAGCGTAAAATAATTCCAATCACTATGACTTTTAGCCTGCTACTCTAGACTGACTTCCCGTAGTGACATCTTAGTGGTTATGAACTGAAGATTGTGGTTGGGCACGTAATTTTGAAACTGCCATCGGAACGACCGCTTCGCGCTGATAGCTCATCGTTACCCAAGATGCCATTGATGCAGGCATGCAATACGCTAAATCGGCTACATTAATGCAAATCCAGGGAATTCACATGCTCGTTGTAATTCGGAAGTAATCACCTAAAAATAGAAATGAAGTTAATGGTATGCACATTAAGTCTGAAAATGCTTGTGTCTGCGAATGGCCTTACGCCCTATGCAGCTCATGGTATCGATGCTCCTTTGCGGTGCATTGTGGCTTATTTCCATGTTCACATAAGCGCCCCATTCTACCACAGTCCATAACACACCCTAGGGGGGAGGATCAGCTCTGTAGACAACGACAGCATTTTGACCAGATCCAATTGGTGTTAAGTACATTTGACAATGCCCGCCTAGCAAATTCGAAAAAGTTAAAATTAATATGCATAAAAATCACTGATCATCTGATCTACGCAGTACCTCCTCGATGTTTGAAGTATAGCCGAAAGATAAGATCGGAGGTTATGCAAATTTGGGATTTCATCGAGGTGAAGACGAGCACACGGGTAAGATTCACGCACCTACCACTTCGGCTTGTTGGAACAATTACCGTTTGGAGATGGTCCCGTCTACGTCCCTGCGTGCTTTAACACTAAACAGCCATGACGCTTTAGTTGATGGACGGTGTCTGGGAGGTGTATAATGATATTTTGTGGGTTCGTTGTTGAAGCCACCAGAATCAGTAAAGTTCAGTGTCTTGTGCCGCTTACAAGGTTATCCTAATATCGTAAAATGCAGCAGTGTACAAGCATGGCGTCGCCAGCTTTTGGTGTTTGCTGGCTACCCCACCGACATCGACCAAAGATATGCGGAGGAGAAAGAATGCCGATGAGTATCCATAATTATGAGTCACCCCAAAGTGTAATTTGGTTTGGGCGCTCGAAAGCATATTCATGCATTAGTGGTTTTCAGCTTGTATTCTGAAAGCATTGAGGGGAATACCGTACTTGGATTTCACCTATTAGGAGGGTACACAAAGGTGTCGTTTGAAAATTTTGGGTCAGCCTTTGCTGCCGCTGCATGGTAAAAAATCCTTAACATTACCTAACTTTATTCTGACAACAGGAACACAAATGCGTTAACTAGAAGAGACATTAGATTTTACCCACAGTCACATTCACCTTTAAGTCGATACAGAACCTAATTACTAACTGCCAATCAAACCACTAGTTCATCTACAAGTAGGTAGCTCATGTGATACCTTGAACTGATGATTACGGCGAGTGTCGATAGATTCGGGCGAGGGGTAAACACGCACTACCCCATAGCCAACACTTGATGCCCTCCTGGTTGAAATGATGTGATTGGCCAATTGTTGGCCAATAATGCTTCAGCCACCTACTAACTGGTTGTTTTGAAGGTCAAGTAGGTGGTATAAGCCACAAATTGAAGTCGACTGCCACTTTGCGTAGTCCAACCAACGAACGAGTTGGAATTGATGCTTTATCAAATGTCTGAACACACACAAAAGTGAGTACCATAGA
The DNA here is from genome assembly GCA_001693075.2 of Taenia saginata. Taxonomy (NCBI): domain Eukaryota; kingdom Metazoa; phylum Platyhelminthes; class Cestoda; order Cyclophyllidea; family Taeniidae; genus Taenia; species Taenia saginata. The sequence continues at coordinate 718,001 of LWMK02000009.1, read as the reverse complement.
GGTGAACACTTTTATTTCTATGCTTTCAATCATACGTTCTCACCGTCACGCCCACACACACACACCACACACACGTACGTAATGCTTCACACGCATCCCTTAGGCTGTGCACGTATCAAATGAACCTATGTAACATTGGCTCGCAAAGCTATTTACTCGGAACAGTAACGGGTGGAACGCAAGATCAACCTACTACCCCCAACCATGCGCTGCAGCTTGAAAAGTGGGGGTCCGTTCATTGTTGCATCCCCCTGCATCCTACTAGTAGTGCTTTATGCCAACACTCTAAGACTGTATGATGATGTACCAATGGTGAACAGCGTGGAAAACTCGACGTGCAGGTGGCCCCCCACAACCGTGAACAAAGGCTACCAATGGATGGGTGGATTCGATATGAGCATTTGTGTCCGACCAGCTGTCAATGCAATACCGAATGACGATAATAAACTGTACTACCTAAGACGTCTATTTCGAGGATCGTATCCGTGGCACATGGTGTCGTTTGAAGACCTTGGTGAACTCCCAAGGAGAGTATGGAGGCGAGTAAGGTATTCGAATGTGTACCAAACTTATCCTCAAGATGTCCCTCTGAGGCAACTCGTGAACGACATTAAAGCTGGCAATCCAGTTAGATTTGTAAGTCCGATGGTCCTTTTTCCTTCCTTTGACCACCATTTCCTTCTCATGATTAATTGACGTGGGTAAACTTTAAATGGGTTCGATAGTTCTCAGCACACGTAACCACACAAACGCTAGGCCCTCTGTACAATCCAGTAAGGCCTTCATGTTTTGGCAGCAAAGCAGTAAAGAAAGTGTCAGTGACTTTCTCCAAACGTTGCTGACTTCGAAATGAATGCGCAAACATTGTGGTACCTATCGACGGTAACATCTATCAGGTGGATGCGATTTTAGTCGAACGCATAATTCCAGTATGCATTTAATTCGCATGTTTTTTAAACAAAACTAGCTGTTTAAGTTAGGGAACTTCTTAATGAAAAAGTACTAACAAAATTGTTAAAGCATGTGAATCCCCTCAAATCTCGAGGCAGTTATGGCGTACCTGGAATCCTGCGTTAAGCTAGGCCGTTGTAAAATACATCATCCTATGCTTTTCTTAATTATTTTTGTCATCACCACTCCAAAGATGACCTTTGATCACTGCAAGCGCTAATGCTTTTCAAATGCAGTTGGAGCTGACTACATATCCACTAACTTGCAGCTGTGACTAGCTTTGTCAGCACTTCCTGTTTGTGGATAGAAAAAAGCATTTCGTAAAATCCGTTCTTAGTGTGAAGTAGCACAATTTAAAAAGGCGCGTAGATAAGGGGATTGTGAGATTGCTACCTCTGCAATCTCATTCGACTTTTTGTAGAAATGGGCATCAGCAGAGATTGTTCAGCTGTCAAGTATCATCACTCGTCTTCCCACCACAGTTATAGCTGGTGTCAAGACAAGAATCTAAACACTCTTACAACATTTCTGAACGGTTCCAAATGGCTTCTGAGATAGCGAATTTGTTACACGAACATGTTGAGAGGCGTAGAGAGGGACCGCTTCATCGGCATTGACACTGTTTCTGCCTAGTTCAGATGCCAAGATACAACTTTCCCATCCGACTCCTCGCCACCAGCAAATCTGTTTGTCATGCTGGCTCCAAACACGACTTGGTGCTAATCATCAAGAACAGCGTTCTCCGATGGGACAGCCGCAACTCCATCCGCGAATTCATGCGCCTTGAGAAGCAGCGGTTCCCCAACCTCACTGTCGGCTACGTCTTCAGTCTCGGCGTCCCACGCAGACACGGTGGCAGACTGTTCGACCGCGATGGGCATGTCATGAATCTCACTGGTCCTGATGGCGATCAAATGCAGGCCTTCGAGGGCAAGACAGATGAGGTGATGGCGCGAATCTATGAGGAGATAGCAAATTACAGTGACATCGTCATGGCGGACTACGAAGACACATACTACAACCTCACCTTCAAAAGCGTCACCAATTACCGTCACACTTCATCCCACAAAACTCATTCTTATAACAGTAGAGTTAATGAACAAAATAAATTGTACACAATATTTTCACACAAAATGCATGGATGCAGTGTGGACCAACTTTGTAGGATTTCAATCTCACCATAATTTTTAAGGTAGATGATGCGTGGGATCCCTTTGCTCAGACATAGCGATTCTCCACTCCTGGCTTTGTAGGTGGGTTCGCATTCACAATCGCTAAGTGATGGAATCACAAGTGCTTGATCAGCATTTAATTATCAATACTGAAGGATTCGAAACAAGAGGAGGTGAGAATATAGTACGACACAGAGTATTGTACTGGCAGAGCAATCTGAGACCACTTTTTGGAGTGTCGTCAGACGATTTTATGTGTTTGTTTTATTGCGGAGAATTATTGAAAACGTTGTAATGTGTTGTAGCAGTGATACATGTTTAAGAGGGAACACCTGATATGAATAAGTCAGAAATGGTTTAGGAACGAGTTTTAGCGTAGCCGCCTCGACAGCATCGGACCGAAGCTCACAAATGTAGTTGTGTCAAATGCGTCAATCACTTCCGGTCAAGTGTGTCTACTAACGACAGCACGACGCCATATCTTCTGCGGTATGCTGGTCTTAATACTGCTAGTTAGCGCTCCATTTTCTCCACTTCGCCTACTGACGTATTTAAGCAACCAGCGGGAATTACGCCAGACGTGCTGTGTGCAGCACTCAGAAAGTGGGGTTTTCGCAGAGAAAACGGGAGAGCTCAATTTCTATTGTGCCAGTTCAGCTTGGTTAGACCTTATAAAAGTTCGTTAAAGCTTTCGGTGCACTATAAAATGTGTTTCATTTGTCGATCACTGCTCGACTGTATTCAAATTTCACTAACCGTTTTGATGGGCACGCAAAACTCGAACAAATTGCTCCATCCCACACTGGCAAAGAAATGTCCTCCTTGTAATCTTCGCCTTTCACAGTTAACTAATCCATAGGAAAAAAACCTACGTCACAACATCGGCAAAAGCCAAAATACTTCGTTTAAATGTCTCTCCCACTACTTCACCGTGTGAAGGTCTCCAAATTCCTTTCTGACGAAGCAAGTTGCAGAATTCGATGGACTTACTTATTCTGGGCTTCATTAAAAATCGCTTCGAATGCATTATTTAGGAGGCATTGCTGACTTCTCAGAACTGCACTCCCATTTAAATCGTTCACACAAAGCCAATTCCCAACCGGATGAAATTCGTCACGAATCCACTACTTTTCCATTGAGTCCCCGTTTTCCTTACTGGTCAGATTATTAATCCTTCGGTCCTAGAAAGAGAACAATTCTGGATCATTTATGGATCGACGTTACTTAATTTGTATAAGTGCTTTTGTATCATTCACATATGTCTTCCATTCTATTACGTATGATAAAAATAACAAATAAAATAAACGAGCAGCTATGACTTTGTAAGTGTGAGTTCCGACATTTTGCGCTCTCCTCAGCAAATGTGTTAACACATGAACCACCTTGTTTACCATTTCATAAAATGCAACACATATCACTCCGATGATGTGTTACTATTTTCATGGTCTCATAATCTTAGCACAGGCTTCATAAGCCAGTCTTCTTGATGATTCAAATATTGCCTCATTCCACTGTTAGTCACAATGCATATCTTTGAGCTGTGGTGATTATCAACACCAAATTCAATTCTCAATGGGAAATCCCACTCTTAGGCCGCTATAGCGATGTCATAAAATAAGCTAAGAGAATCTAAAGAATAACAACTCAAAAAGGTACAGCAATCTGGATTATTATAGTACCTCGTGTTCTGAGACCAAGTCGTTAAATCTCGCAACTGCAACTACATGACCACTCGCTGTCACGATTCCAACTTTCACTATTTGTTTTAGCTTGTCATCAGAGACACTCCTTTCATCATTTCTAAAATATCCCACTAATGTAACATGTAATTGGGACTCCTGGTCCACGAGCAAAAACGCCTCTTTTAACCTCTTGTGGAGGACCCGTCCATTGGGGACTAGCGAGCATTCTAAGGACAGCCTTCACTAATCCCTCCTGTACGTCACGATTTCGTCTTCACTTATGGCAACTGTCACATTCATTCCATGACAGAGCACCTCATTTTAATGCAGAGAAGTTTCACGTCAGCTTGACACTCCGTTTTAACAGCCTTTCAATCGAGCGTATCAACACTTGGGTAAAACTTGGCGTTATTAAATAACTTGATAATGGTGTGGGTACAAAATAGCGACATGACATGCCATCTGGGGAAATTCACATGTTGACAACAGTGAATAGATCATGTTAGGCTCTAAAAAATAGGAATAAGGAAAGGTTTAGGAAGCGGATATATGGCTCCGAACAATGAGACATGACTAGCTGCTCTTCACGGACCGCATAAACAAAGGTGCGTCTAAATGTGCAAAAGGAATTCACAAATTTCAATCAAAGAATACGACATTTGCAGTCTGGCTAGGCCAGCAGTTTATTTGATCTTCGCACGCTGCCTTATAAAACTTCAGTTTATTAACAAATTCTAACCGCATAGTGTGTACTTGGCTGCCTAGTGGTAAGCCTAAGCAAGCTCGCTGGTGAGCATTCAAAGAACTTTGGGTTGTTTTCGAAAGCACTTTTGAAAACTGAGTTGTGTTGGCAATTTATTGTTTAAGTTCTTAATTAAGCAGCCTCAAATGATACGAATTCCATGGAAACAGCAGCAGCATCCCTCACTATGTGGATCTCAATAGCTGCATTTGCAAAATAAAGTTCCACTTATGACACCACACCACTCCTGGCTACGCTAAATTAACACTCACGATTCATTATGCGTCACTTCATGGTATCACTAACTATTCTAGGTGATTGCCTTAATTCAGATATCTGCATAGTCGCTGGTAGGGGGCTAGGCGAGATTGAGAATAATCAAAAGTCTCGATTAAGTTGCGTGTGCCAAAATTCCTACATCAACTGTGAAGTCAAGATCTGAGAGAACTCAGTCCCTTAAACGATTGAACACTCAAACACTGCTTTACCAAACCGCAATATCCTGCGCACTGCTGCCAGTGCTTTAATAAACTTAGCAATGCGCAATTAGATGATTTTTGAAGATATATGCTCTCAAATACCAAAAATTACCCCTATCCTGTCCCGCAACTTAGTGGATGACCCCTCATAGCTGGTTCGTCAAGATGGTTTTTACTATTTGCGTTGTTGAGTTGCCGTTGATGACCATCTTATCCTTATCCCTCATTCTCTCATTCAGGACGTAAAAAGCCAATTTAGGATTTGAACTTCCCTCGGTTGCCTCACTTGTAGAGTTGCTCGTCTGAATGGGTGGGCACACCGACGTGTGGATTGGACCAACAACAGACAGCTCAGTGGCTAAAGTACAGTTTACGGGTAAGGTACTACGTTAGAAAACGACCACGAGAAAGGGAAACTTGCAACCTCCCTAGAATTAGTGCAAGGCGAAGATGGCCACCAGGGCAAATAGCACAGCACAGATGCCTGCAATCATTTGTTTGTTTGATAAAATGTCTCAGAAACTTTCGTACACATTAGTAAGGTGTGCAGCAAATGCTCTGAGTTTGGCCTGGTCCACTTCTCAAATTATGGTTTTCTACACAAAAATTCATGAATTGTTGTCTATATCGTTACAATAGCTCCTTATGATCACAAACATCTTAGTGCACGAGTTCCCTGCTGGCCTGATTGGTGATGTGGGCACTAAAGCACGCACAAGAGTACGACAGTTGGAAGCACGTGACAGGGCGAAATGGTCGCTTCCTACCACCGACACAAGTACCATAGTAGACGCACTTATCCTGAGGAAGTTAACACGCTTAGCACGTTTAGTAGCACAACCCTTGTGAGGTCCATTTCATGGCTGTCAAGACAGCTCGTTTACTAGCCACATTCAACAAACTCATGTCTGATGTTCCTTCTCCGATGTGCATCACTGCAATGCCTTATGTCAAAGCTACCAATGCTTCCATGAAATGGAACAAATAAATGGAAGTGCTCAACCACCCTTCATAACGTGGCCTTAGATGTGTGCGATTGTTTGCATCGTGTTCTGTTATGCATCCCCCAATATAAAACACTTAGCATTGACAATCGGATGTCGAATGAACAAGTATGACTTCACTCAGTCGCGATTACAAATGTAAACCCACCTACAAAGCCAGAGATGGAGAATCACTATGTCCGGGCGAATGGATCCCACGCGTCATTCATGCACCTTGCGTGAAGGTATTGTTTGCATTTTTTGTTTACTGACTCCATCATTATGAGAAGTGGTTTTTGTGTGATCAAGTCGGATAATCAAATGCTTGTATAATTTGCCACTCCACGCACTTCTCACAACAGTCACCAAACTCTGCTGACCACCTGTGCCACACTCCCAAGAAGCCGCCGTCAACGTGTGTTTTGCGTGTGGTGGTCTGCACACCTATTTGTTTACCAAGAATTGTCATCCTAAAGAAACTTTCACCGCTGGTGCGTGATCATTCTCTGCATGCTCTACCAATAGAATCCCTTAAGCTCCACCTCATTATCAAGCATTTTGGCATCGGAGGAATACATTATGTGCAAAGGAGGCTACTGCACACTAGCGATTTAAGGACGGAGTAATCGAGGCAATGTTCTACAGACAAAGCTTTGATACTAACAAAAACACGCGTCAAAGTCGCATCGCATTGGGTGATGGCAATGACGTGTTCTGACGAGCATTTCAACCAATAAAGTCATCGAGGAAACCTCTCTCCACCATCTTTTGAAGATCAACAAAATTTGGGGTTGAAATCTTCTCCAGCTCCTTCCAACCCACTACTTATTTAAAATGTTACCGACTTTCACATACCACTGCCATTTTTCACTGCAAATATTTAAGCGTCCATTAGTACCAATGTTTAGATTTTTGCGTTGAGGGACAGATTTCGATATTCCATTCACTTCAAAGTAATATCCGCTTGACACTGCCTACTGTGTTAAGTCCTAGGCACTTGATAAGGGTTCGACGTCCCATTGCTAGTTCCGATGACTAAATTAGCGTTTTCTTGAACTAAGCATTTGAAACGCATCAGCGCCAGTCAACCTAAACAGTTAAGGCGCCTATACTTTAAAGATTGAGTGGCTCTTCAACTCAACTCTGTTGCGAGCTCCACCCTCACATGTCACCACTCCGAAAACCAAATCCGTTTCCGCCTCCAACTCTATTGAGCCTTAAACAACAAGAACAATCTCCTCGATGGTTGCAAAAGCGGGTCGATTGTCCAGCAGCCCGTACATTCAACAAATAAAATAACTTAAGCACCCTTAAACCTTGGGTTCATTTAACTGTTCTTAGAGGTGGACCACCATGCGACCCAAAGTTGTGTCTGGCGAGCAGATGATTCAGTCTACAGGTGAGGTATTTTAGTAGACTCAACAAAACAGCATTTAGTAGTTTGTGCTTCCATCATCCCGTAGATGTAACTTAGACGATAGAACATAACAGGTTGACCGCAGGTTAGCTAGTTGCTGTTTATGTCACGAAAGCTTCTTTCAATCAGTCCAAATATTCCTTTAGTGAGCACATCTGACCAGCCTGGGCTCTGCTTCTCATCACCACCGCCTTCTAGTCGCCCTCTAAATTCAACAACACAACAGATTAACGTCTGCCCATCTCTAACTTGCGCCATTTTTGACTCCCCAGAGTTACTGTAACCTTCCGCTTATTCATTAAAGCAAAAGCACTCAACTGTGTCTAAGCAGACTGGTCGTGATTCTACACCACACATTCCCTTGTAAATTTCTAAACAAACAATTCCTATTGTCGTAAAGATCGGTTCAATCACCAGCATGAGTCAACTTCCACGTTGACAGTGGTGAATCAGAAGAATGGTGCATCAGTAGGTGATTGAACGCACTCAGGTTGAATTGATGGAGGTGTTGTGTTCTTAAATTAAGAAGTCCATTAGCAAAGTTGAGCACCAAGTTTACTCTTATGGATGACTTCTCACCTGGACTTTGGCATTCATGACTAAACTCATGCGTGATACTCCTTGGTTATTGTTAACAAAGAGCAGCACTTGCACCTCAACAGATGTTAACCCATTGAAGGCGTTTGACTAAATGAATCTCATCACATTAGTCCTGCCCCTTACCTTTCCAGCCTTCTTGAAGCTCTAACGGAGAAGACTTTAGTTAGAAGAGCGGGACAGTTCGCCATGAGTGTTAAGTTCTCTGAACGCTGAACCGAAAACATAAAGGAGCCGAATGCGAAAAATTTGAAAAGACTTATTGAGAACTCGAACAGTGAAGTGAATGAGCAAAATGAAATTAATAACAGAAATTGCCGAACTCGTGCTCATTCACATGACATAATGAGTACGCAAGATTGACAAATGTGCACGCAAACTATTTGTTTACCCAATAAGAACTGTAATAAGAAATTATACCTAGCGAAATCTCATATAAGAGAGTGATAAAGCAGTGTAGAGATGTTCAAACAAAGTGTTTACTTAGAGCCACCATAGCTGGTCGTCTCTCCTTATTCATCTCCACATAAAGGTCATGGCTAAACATGCTCTTCTCATCAAACATTGGAATTTTCAGTTTGTAAGCAACCATTCCCAGAAACACGTCTTCCGGAGCATAGTTGTACCGAGTGTAGGCCGTTCCAATCGCTATGTCGTCAACTACTCCAGGTCCAATCATCTGAGCAAAGCCACGTAGATATGGACTCATCTTATCCCATGGCACTTCACGGTAGGATAGGTACAATTTCTTCAGTGGTGACCGATAAGCCATGTCATATGTGGCCAAGTAGCCAAAGAGGGAGTTGCGTCTCTGCTCCTCAGGAACGCGTTTCATAAATGCATCCACCATGGAGAGGTTCACGCGATGATCGTCGTCCATGGTCATGAAGAGTTTGACGTTGTGCGCTCCACAGAAGGCGGACATCCAACGGTAATTGGTGACGCTTTTGAAGGTGAGGTTGTAGTATGTGTCTTCGTAGTCCGCCATGACGATGTCACTGTAATTTGCTATCTCCTCATAGATTCGCGCCATCACCTCATCTGTCTTGCCCTCGAAGGCCTGCATTTGATCGCCATCAGGACCAGTGAGATTCATGACATGCCCATCGCGGTCGAACAGTCTGCCACCGTGTCTGCGTGGGACGCCGAGACTGAAGACGTAGCCGACAGTGAGGTTGGGGAACCGCTGCTTCTCAAGGCGCATGAATTCGCGGATGGAGTTGCGGCTGTCCCATCGGAGAACGCTGTTCTTGATGATTAGCACCAAGTCGTGTTTGGAGCCAGCATGACAAACAGATTTGCTGGTGGCGAGGAGTCGGATGGGAAAGTTGTATCTTGGCATCTGAGGTAGGCGGAAACAGAGTTCACGTCAGGGAAGACTGCACACGATCTCTCATGAAATCATTTTAATCATTTAAGCAATGTAGTTGAATTGCTATGATTCTCGTCCCTCCACCTACTCCTACTGTGATGAGATTACTTTCGAAGACTCTTAAATATGGGGTAATAGACGCTAACGTTGTAGCTAAAAGTGCATATTTCTGTGAGAATATCCAATGAGAAATGAGTCGCACATACAGTGAGGCTTAACTCGATCAATTAATCCCTAGGTATGAATCATCTTTGTTTCTATTAGCCCTGAATCCGACTGCTACATACGTCCGACTTCCTGTCCTTATTATTAGTCGCTCTTTTGTGGCCACATTTGGCTTTCAAACCAAAGTCAGTGTGGTAACTTCGATTAGAGGTAAAACGCGACTCCTGTGGAATGTGATATATCTGTTTGAGAAGAGTCTGCTTAATTATATACTTACACAAGCCTACACTTGTTTACAACCTTTAGGTTTTATGACTGCAATTTCGATCTCAAGATTTGGTATGGAGTAATTAAAGTGTGTGGAGTCACACGTCACTTGCTCCCATCATCTCCAAACCACGACTATTACATAACATACGAAATGATTGCACGCTTTAAGCCACGCTCACATCCTAAGTGGATAAGGTCACCACCGAAAGGAATGTTTCTTGGTGAATAAACGGGTGTTGTAGCATGTTCATGATGTTCAGTAGTGCCTCTCGAGATTCACTGAGCTAGAAAAAACGAAAGTACACAAGTGTACCAGCAAACTTGTGTGTCGGAAAGCCATAGGAAGGGACGACTGTCCAAGAAATAAGAACTAAAGGCAACTTAACTTACATATGTAACTGGACTGCCGGCTTTGATATCGTTCACGAGTTGTTTCAAAGGGACATCTTGTGGATAAGTTTGGTACACCTCCGGATATTTCACCGTCTCCCACATTCCTCTTGGAAGTTCTGCAATCTCCTCAAACGACACCACTTCCTCTGATTGTGCACCTTGGAACAGAGTCTTTAGCGGGTACCGTATGTTTGCACTGTTGTTGGATGCATTGACACCTGGTCGGACACAAATGCTGATGTCGAACCCACTGTCCCATTGGTAAGTGTCATCCACCACTTTGGGAGGCCACTTGCACACCAGTTTTTCTATGCGACGAACTTCTGGTTCATTATTATGCCGTTTGAAAGTACCGGAATAGTACATCACTAATAGGATGCAGGTGGGTATAACACTGAGTCGCCCCCAACTTTTTAAGCTGCAGCGCATGTTTGTGAATCCTAGGTTGCACCTACGATTTAACTGTCACTGTTCTGATTAAATAGTTTTTGAGTCACTTTTAGATAGGTCCATTCAAAATGAGAACAGGTTTGAGTGTTAGTGGGGATGTGTGGGTGTGTGCATACGTGGAGATGGGTATGAATGCGTGTGTGTAAGCAGACACCGACTACACATGCTTACTAGGATGCTACTTGCCTTTACGTGTTCAGACTAATAACAGTGCGGTGATCGCAACTCTTTTCCGGTTTGGCAGGAATAGATGGCGGGTGGCTTCAGTCATTGGCTTGTGACACCAACATGACATCCTATTTCGCCATCTAGCTTAATCAGATTTGGTCATTTACCAACTGATTGCACTTTTACTTTAAGCGGAGAGCCATCATTTGCTATTTGCCTTTGATTTAAGGCGCATGTCATAAATTGCACTTTTGCAAATTCACATAATATTCCTTCGTAGAGCTAAAAGGAAGAACTATACCTAAATGTTGAGTGATAATTTCCTTATCTGATTTAAGGGCGAATTATGCAAAAGAATGGATAGCAATTGCTTTTTCTGCTCAACACAGTTAGGTTCTCATCGTGTGGGTATTATGTGGTGAAGCGGTGGGATCTCTCGTAGCATTGCGACATTGAGGTTAAACCCACCCTTTTTAAGATATGACTCTGTGAATGACCAATGACATTCGCCAATTTGATGTCGACATTTAGGATGATTCAGTCTGGCGTAAAATCTTTTACGATGCTTTTTATCCACATGTCTTTAAGCAAATGTTTTAGCACGATTATCAAATATTGATGACTCTTTGCTTGCACATCGTGATAATAAGTAAGGAGTGCTTTTGATGGTCTGTCACCATCGGACTTCTGTGGAGTTGCCACATGAGAGTGGGATACTTTTAAAAAGGTAGTGGCCATTCTATTTTCGGTGCCAAAACTAAGTTGCACCAACACTATTGGTTATACTAAGTACCTCTCTCACCAGGCATCCTACGCTTCACAGACACAGACCTACAACCCAAACACTTAGTTTTTTTTGCCTGTCAGTGTGCGGTTGACCACAGACAGAATCAGGTACGATGGTAATCGTTCAAACTATGCATGGTGATAGGCACATGGAGTTCGTTCGCTGCAGTTTGTCTGTAGGTGGACGTTGTCAATGTCGCTTTGATGCAAAATCACCTTTGCATAATATTCGTTCCCATCGTCCGAATATTTTACAGATGTCAAGGAAAAAATCGTCCTTTTTCCGACAGGTTTTGTACAATCGAAGGTTAAGTCAAATGTACTTTGCATTAATTAAATTTACTTTGCTTAGTCTATGGAGCCAGTTTTCTTCTAAGGGTGTGGTACTGACTGTAATAGAATCAAGCACTTTTTTGGGAGCATGGAGAACACCTGCCTAAAGATAAAATGCGGATGCCATCGATGTATCTCAAAGGCGTTTGCATCGAAAAAGAGTGGCTTAAAGGCCTACAGATAGCCATAGGTGCTGATACCGCGGGCTGTGTAAGACATAAGGCCATGCTTATACTACACGTAATCAAGCTAACCCATACTTTAGTCACGATTTAATCTCTTAAATCGGCAGTTTTGCAGCCAGTTAGCCTTATAAATGATGACGGAACGCGACCGCTGGTTTGGCGCTATCTGCACAGCCTCCCTCACCTCCACTCGTCCCATTTCCCTGTGTTCTTGTAGCACTGATAAAGTATAGCGGAGTGGAAAATTTTCACAACATTGCGGCATCAAGGTTGAACCAACCTTTTTCTTAATATATACCCGTTCAAATATTTTCGGAAATTAGTGTACATTTAAATGCGGGATTTTGTGCAAAATTTTCAAGCACACTATTTTGCAATATTTATGCTTGAAATTTGATAACCTTCCAAATGTTTATTTATTGTCAGTTTTAAGTAGACTTTGATAATACGCGTTGCTTGGCGCCTTTAGTTTGTGTTCTTGAACACATCTTGCTGGGGTGAGCACCAGAAGTAATCTCGACCGCTTCAATTATTTTTCTTTCAAGCATTTCCACAATGGTTTCTGAGTGATTTGAATGAGCCGTCATCATTTAACTTATGCGCTACAATTGATGATACCGAAGCCAGTTTGTAGACAGCAAAAATATTTGCTGTTGTGCAATTTAATTACATTAACTAGGTGTTCCCTGCTTATACTTAGGCTCTTTTAACGAACGGACTTTTAATTTGACTAAATTTAGGTACCTACCAGATCGTTCGTACCTGTAGCGTCCCGAGACTCCCTTTAAGGTAAAAGAAGGCAGAGTACTGGAGGTAGAATACATGTATTCTGGAAACAGAGGACTTGGGGGCTGTTGGCACGACCCGGAGGCCGACCAACCGGCTCAGTACAATATGGCCACCCAAGTGACCGAAACCGGCAGTTCAAACAAACAA
>LWMK02000009.1:508587-704351 GCA_001693075.2 Taenia saginata | reverse complement strand
CTCTACATCTGGGAACAGGAGAGAGAGCTTACGGAGGATGCTTGACCACAACGTCGCAGGCCTCTCTTGGCAGTTCCACTGGAGTTGGAGTACACGGCTAGTGTCGCTTCAGTTGTTAATAGCTTCCCTGTCGAACACGAGGGCGAGGGAGATGCCGAAGCTGGACTTCGATCTCAGCCCTTCTGCTACGCGATACCAGAGGATCTCCCATCCATAGCATATGCACTTCTTTCGCACCGCCAAAATTTGCTAGAAGCGGCATGGAGCAGGATAAAATCCATTAAAGTCGGGTCCGCTTTCCGCTGCCACCAAAGTAGCGTCCCGAGACTCCCTTTAAGGTAAAAGAAGGCAGAGTACTGGAGGTAGAATACATGTATTCTGGAAACAGAGGACTTGGGGGCTGTTGGCACGACCCGGAGGCCGACCAACCGGCTCAGTACAATATGGCCACCCAAGTGACCGAAACCGGCAGTTCAAACAAACAATGTATTACAGTACCCACTATGCTGAGCAATTGATGATGTGAGATTAGACCTATTACGAGACGACATTACCTTGAAGACACTATTTTGGCATTTCGATGGCATGTTGCACAAAGAAAACCCACTATTATTTCTACCACCTTCCATAGCATCATGAAATCTTTATTGGCTGTTACCGATGCAACTTTGTTTTGTACCGACAGCACTTTGAATGAGTCGAATGGGAAACATTGGGTTGACATCTAGCAAATCAATCCTCATGATGTCTGCATGTAGTTGTTCTTGCTTTGCCTCCACTTTCCTTTTCTCGGCCATCTTTTTTTTGGCAGCGGATTTTATAAATAATTTATGGGGATGGATTCTCATGAGGCAGGGTAGCTTTCTCTTTCAGCACTGGACTATCGTAATTTGACAGGAGCGATGTAATATGATTAGCCAAAAAGTAATTTGTTGCACTTCATGACCTCTGAGACCCTTTATTAAAATCTTTAGGAAGTTTTACTTGACTGATGATCCTGTTGCACTCGAGACAGCCGTGCCTAGTTGTAGCAGAGATATACACCTACTGCATTGACCTCACTCGGAAATTGAGAGCAGTTAGTTGCCTCAAGTACGTGAAGTGAAATTTACTAGTACAGAAGCAATTTCTAACTCAGTTACTCTCGGATCTCCAGTTACTGAGCACGCACACCTTAACCGTAATTTCTTAGCCCACTGACTACATCGATAATACCAAAATCTGCCCTGAAGTCTCCACTCTTAACTACCTTCTTATGAGCTAGGCATAAATCAGACAGAGCACGCCTAAAAATAGCATGTTACAACTAGTGGCGAAACGGTTTGCAACAGACTCATTTTAACTGCTTAATTTTGAGTGGCATGGTGATGATTAACGATGTGGTTTTAAATGAGTTGAAGAAGGCTCTGTGAAAAATGGCTTAATGTGATGGAGGAAAGACTAACAGTGTCTACATAGTTGTGCCGAACGATTTCTAAATAAATTTCCTGGCATTGTGAGATTACTGAGGCCAACCAAATCTTCCACCTAACATGCATTTGTAACCTCTTATCCTCACATCCGACAATCACAAAGTCAAGGGTTTCTGCCTACCTAGCCCTCAATCTAGCTTGTGTTTGTAGAGGTGGGGTGTTACAGCAATCGACGCTCCTTTTACTTTTAACTCGCCTCTCACATTTTCGATCAAATCATGTACTAGCAAAAGTCGCGTAACCAATATTAAATGACACTTGCGATTTGGTTGCTTTGTGTATTTCATTCGCACCAATGAGTGTTCAAGGTCCAGTGATACAAATTAGGGGAAATTGAGCCAAGGATGTGCGATAACTTGGAAAATAGTTGGTTATGCACTTTCTACCCATATGTGGATAAATTTACCAGTAGTCAGCCATGTTCTATGAACAGTTCAATGATACTCCTAAGCCATGAAAATGACTTACTAAAATGTGTTTTCGTGCAAAGTGGGCAGAAACTGGTTCATATAGTGGGTATGCTGAGTAAAAAGGAAGACTCGGCCGCCTCATTTTCCCATGTCAGCGGTGATATCTTCGGTAATCTTATGAGCTGAAATTCATTGTGAGAAGGAAAGAAGATGGTAAAACGTGTTGTTACCATGTTAAAAAGCGTTCCAACTTCCAAGTCAGTCGTATACAACCCTAATAAGTTTCCTATCTCAGGTCCCACATGTTAAGTGGTAAATAGGGCGAAACAATCATATTGGCCCTTTTGAACCTTTCCCTTTTAACTGAATTTGCCAATGATAACTCGTATTTTGGGATATTATATCAATTTTCTACGCACTTTAATTTTACCGTTTTTGCTCTTAACCGATCTCTCTAATTCTTTAGATAATCCTTTAAATTTTATGAGCTTTACCATAAAAAGTCACGATGAGGCTCACCATGCCTCATACTGCTAGCCTTTACTTATTCAATTATCAAAAATAGACCGTCTTTTTTAGAAAGATACATTACTCAAAAGTGGGACGTAAATAGTGCTGGGGCATGAGAGTGCATTCTGCCAACTTTGCGTGTAGTGTGGGAGTTGGCGTAAAAGATCCACACAACTGGGTTCGATACTGCAGCACAAAGGAGCGTAGGATAGTAGAACACACAAGCCCCGTAAAAGTCTGCGTCAAGACAGAGCCACTGCCAACGTATATCGCATAACACGAAAATCCATGCCACCAAGGCAACTGCTCATTTGCACCTAAAGTTTAGTGAGCATTTAAATGCCAACCAACTTGGATACGTTAATGACAAAGTTAATGCCGCATTTTGGCAGGATTTGGTGAAAGGTACTCATCCGTTATTTGTGGTTAAGTTTGCTGCTTCTGCAAATAAAGAGAATCGTCAGTATGGTCTGTTGGGTTAACAAGTGTCTATTAGATCTACAAGCGGATTAGTAGATTGGACTGACGTCGGCAGAAGACTGTGATCCGTACTTCTATACGAAGTAGAACAATGCGGGGTGCATGTTAAGATTTGCCTTTTTTAAGGCGAAAGGATATACGGTGGTGACAATTTTTAACATTCTGAGTTTTCTACCGAATTCTAAGCATTATGCGCTACTTGTCATGTACTGCACTTTACATGTCACAAGTTAAGGAAAGAGCCTTTTCTAGCTAACCAACTTTTGGTCTGATTGCGGTCCTAAATTGAAGGTAAAGATGGAAGATCTGTCTATTAAAAGGATGAAGAGCTGACTCACTTCTGAGAGAACTCAGTCTCTTAAACGATTGAACACTCAAATACTGCTTTACCAAACAGCAATATCCTGCGCACTACTATCAGTGCTTTAATAAACTTAGCAATGCGCAATTGGATGACCCTCATAGCTGGTTCTTCACGATGGCTTTTACCACTTGCGTCGCTGAGCTGCCGTTGATGCCCGTCTTATCCCTATCCCTCATTCTTTCATTCAGGTCGTAAAAAGCCAATTTAGGATTTGAACTTCCCTCGGTTGCCTCACTTGTAGAGTTGCTCGTCTGAATGGGTGGGCACACCGACGTGTGGATTGGACCAACAACAGACCGCTCAGTGGCTAAAGTACAGTTTACGGGTAAGGTACTACGTTAGAAAACGACCACGAGAAAGGGAAACTTGCAGCCTCCCTAGAATTAGTGCAAGGCGAAGATGACCACCAGGGCAAATAGCACAGCACAGATGCCTGCAATCATTTGTTTGTTTGATAAAATGTCTCAGAAACTTTCGTACACATTAGTAAGGTGTGCAGCAAATGCTCTGAGATTGGCCTGGTCCACTTCTCAAATTATGGTTTTCTACACAAAAATTCATGAATTGTTGCCTATATCGTTACAATAGCTCCCTATGATCACAAACATCTTAGTGCACGAGTTCCCTACTGGCCTGATTGGTGATGTGGGCACTAAAGCACGCATAAGAGTACGACGGTTGGAAGCGCGTGACAGGGCGAAATGGCCGCTTCCTACCACCGACACAAATACCATAGTCCATACTTGGTCAATTGCCACTGCATTTACTAAGCTTTGAATGCGGTTGCAATGGTCCACAATGAAGCGATTCAGTGCAACACACGTCTGAGTTGACCATCACAAGTTGTCGAGAGATGTCAGTAGACCTAGTGGAGAAAACGGAGGCCAGCATAAGCATTGGAAAAACCATGGCGCGCCGTTGTTAGTAGACGCACTTATCCTGAGGAAGTTAACACGCTTAGCACGTTTAGTAGCACAACCCTTGTGAGGTCCATTTCATGGCTGTCAAGACAGCTCGTTTACTAGCCACATTCAACAAACTCATGTCTGATGTTCCTTCTCCGATGTGCATCACTGCAATGCCTTATGTCAAAGCTACCAATGCTTCCATGAAATGGAACAAATAAATGGAAGTGCTCAACCACCCTTCATAACGTGGCCTTAGATGTGTGCGATTGTTTGCATCGTGTTCTGTTATGCATCCCCCAATTTAAACCACTTAACATTGACAATCGGATGTCGAATGAACAAATATGACTTCACTCCGTCGCGAGATGGAGAATCACTATGTCTGGGCGAATGGATCCCATGCGTCACTGGCATTAAATAGTCTGATGAGATTGAAACTGTACAGATTTAGCCATCGCCGCGTTCATGCACCTTGATTGAAGGGTTGTTTGCATTTTTTGTTTACTGACTCCACTATTATGAGAAGTGGTTTTTGTGTGATCAATTCGGATAATCAAATGCTTGTATAATTTGCCACTCCACGCACTTCTCACAACAGTCACCAAACTCTGCTGACCACCTGTGCCACACTCCCAAGAAGCCGCCGTCAACGTGTGTTTTGCGTGTGGTGGTCTGCACACCTATTTGTTTACCAAGAATTGTCATCCTAAAGAAACTTTCACCGCTGGTGCGTGATCATTCTCTGCATGCTCTACTAATAGAATCCCTTAAGCTCCACCTCATTATCAAGCATTTTGGCATCGGAGGATCACATTATGTGCAAAGGAGGCTACTGCACACTAGTGATTTAAGGACGGAGTAATCGAGGCAATGTTCTACAGACAAAGCTTTGATACTAACAAAAACACGCGTCAAAGTCGCATCGCATTGGGTGACGGCAATGACGTGTTCTGACGAGCATTTCAACCAATAAAGTCATTGAGGAAACCTCTCTCCACCATCTTTTGAAGATCAATAAAATTTGGGGTTGAAATCCTCTCCAGCTCCTTCCAACCCACTATTTATTTAAAATGTTACCGACTTTCACATACCACTGCCATTGTTCACCACAAATATTTAAGCGTCCATGAGTACCAATGTTAAGATTTTTGCGTTGAGGGACAGATTTCGATATTCCATTCCCTTCAAAGTAATATCCGTTTGACACTACCTTCTGTGTTAAGTCCTAGGCACTTGATAAGGGTTCGACGTTCCATTGCTAGTTCAGTTGACTAAATTAGCGTTTTCTTGAACTAAGCATTTAAAACGCATCAGCGCCAGTCAACCTAAACAGTTAAGGCGCCTATACTTTAAAGATTGAGTGGCTCTTCAACTCAACTCTGTTGCGAGCTCCACCCTCACATGTCACCACTCCGAAAACCAAATCCGTTTCCGCCTCCAACTCTATTGAGCCTTAAACAACAAGAACAATCTCCTCGATGGTTGCAAAAGCGGGTCGATTGTCCAGCAGCCCGTACATTCAACAAATAAAATAACTTAAGCACCCTTAAACCTTGGGTTCATTTAATTGTTCTTAGAGGTGGACCACCATGCGACCCAAAGTTGTGCCTGGCGAGCTGATGATTCAGTCTATAGGTGAGGTATTTTTGTAGACTCAACAAAACAATATTTAGTAGTTTGTGCTTCCATCATCCCGTAGATGTAACTTAGATGATAGAACATAACAGGTTGACCGCAGGTTAGCTAGTTGCTGTTTATGTCACGAAAGCTTCTTTTAATCAGTCCAAATATTCCTTTAGTGAGCACATTTTTTGACTCCCCAGAGTTACTGTAACCTTCCGCTTATTCATTAAAGCAAAAGCACTCAACTGTGTCTAAGCAGACTGGTCGTGATTCTACACCACACATTCCCTTGTAAATTTCTAAACAAACAATTCCTATTGTCGTAAAGATCGGTTCAATCACCAGCATGAGTCAACTTCCACGTTGACAGTGGTGAATCAGAAGAATGGTGCATCAGTAGGTGATTGAACGCACTCAGGTTGAATTGATGGAGGTGTTGTGTTCTTAAATTAAGAAGTCCATTAGCAAAGTTGAGCACCAAGTTTACTCTTATGGATGACTTCTCACCTGGACTTTGGCATTCATGACTAAACTCATGCGTGATACTCCTTGGTTATTGTTAACAAAGAGCAGCACTTGCACCTCAACAGATGTTAACCCATTGAAGGCGTTTGACTAAATGAATCTCATCACATTAGTCCTGCCCCTTACCTTTCCAGCCTTCTTGAAGCTCTAACGGAGAAGACTTTAGTTAGAAGAGCGGGACAGTTCGCCATGAGTGTTAAGTTCTCTGAACGCTGAACCGAAAACATAAAGGAGCCGAATGCGAAAAATTTGAAAAGACTTATTGAGAACTCGAACAGTGAAGTGAATGAGCAAAATGAAATTAATAACAGAAATTGCCGAACTCGTGCTCATTCACATGACATAATGAGTAGGCAAGATTGATAAATGTGCACGCAAACCATTTGTTTACCCAATAAGAACTGTAATAAGAAATTATACCTAGCGAAATCTCATATAAGAGAGTGATAAAGCAGTGTAGAGATGTTCAAACAAAGTGTTTACTTAGAGCCACCATAGCTGGTCGTCTCTCCTTATTCATCTCCACATAAAGGTCATGGCTAAACATGCTCTTCTCATCAAACATTGGAATTTCATTGGAATTTTCAGTTTGTAAGCAACCATTCCCAGAAACACGTCTTCCGGAGCATAGTTGTACCGAGTGTAGGCCGTTCCAATCGCTATGTCGTCAACTACTCCGGGTCCAATCATCTGAGCAAAGCCACGTAGATATGGACTCATCTTATCCCATGGCACTTCACGGTAGGATAGGTACAATTTCTTCAGTGGTGACCGATAAGCCATGTCATATGTGGCCAAGTAGCCAAAGAGGGAGTTGCGTCTCTGCTCCTCAGGAACGCGTTTCATAAATGCATCCACCATGGAGAGGTTCACGCGATGATCGTCGTCCATGGTCATGAAGAGTTTGACGTTGTGCGATCCACAGAAGGCGGACATCCAACGGTAATTGGTGACGCTTTTGAAGGTGAGGTACGGTAATTGGTGACGCTTTTGAAGGTGAGGTTGTAGTATGTGTCTTCGTAGTCCGCCATGACGATGTCACTGTAATTTGCTATCTCCTCATAGATTCGCGCCATCACCTCATCTGTCTTGCCCTCGAAGGCCTGCATTTGATCGCCATCAGGACCAGTGAGATTCATGACATGCCCATCGCGGTCGAACAGTCTGCCACCGTGTCTGCGTGGGACGCCGAGACTGAAGACGTAGCCGACAGTGAGGTTGGGGAACCGCTGCTTCTCAAGGCGCATGAATTCGCGGATGGAGTTGCGGCTGTCCCATCGGAGAACGCTGTTCTTGATGATTAGCACCAAGTCGTGTTTGGAGCCAGCATGACAAACAGATTTGCTGGTGGCGAGGAGTCGGATGGGAAAGTTGTATCTTGGCATCTGAACTAGGCAGAAACAGTGTCAATGCCGATGAAGCGGTCCCTCTCTACTCCTCTTAACATGTTCGTGTAACAAATTCGCCATCTCAGAAGCCATTTGGAACCGTTCAGAAATGTTGTAAGAGTGTTTAGATTCTTTTCTTGACACCAACTATAAGTGTGATGGGAAGACGAGTGATGATACTTGGCAGCTGAACAATCTCTGCTGATGCACTTTTCTACGAAAAGTCGATTGAGATTGCAGAGATAGCAATCTCACAATCCCCTCATCTACGCGCCTTTTTAAATTGTGCTACTTTACACTAAAAACGAATTTCACGAAATGCTTCGTTCTATTCACAAACAGGAAATGCTGATAAAGCTAGTCACAGCTGCAAGTTAGTGGATATGTAGTCAGCTCCAACTGCATTTGAAAAGCATTAGCGTTTGCAGTGATTGGAGGTCATCTTTGGAGTGGTGATGACAAAAATAATTAAGAAAAGCATAGGATGATGTATTCTAAAACGGCCTAGCTTAACGCAGGATTCCAGGTACGCCATAACTGCCTCGAGATTTGAGGGGATTCACATGCTTTAACAACTTTGCCAGTGCTTTTTCATTAAGAAGTTCCCTAACTTAAACTCTTTTTCATTAAGAAGTTCCCTAACTTAAACAGCTAGTTTTGTTTAAAAAACATGCGAATTAAATGCATACTGGAATTATGCGTTCGACTAAAATCGCATCCACCTGATAGATGTTACCGTCGATAGGTACCACAATGTTTGCGCATTCATTTCGAAGTCAGCAACGTTTGGAGAAAGTCACTGACACTTTCTTTACTGCTTTGCTGCCAAAACATGAAGGCCTTACTGGATTGTACAGAGGGCCTAGCGTTTGTGGTTACGTGTGCTGAGAACTATCGAACCCATTTAAAGTTTACCCACGTCAATTAATCATGAGAAGGAAATGGTGGTCAAAGGAAGGAAAAAGGACCATCGGACTTACAAATCTAACTGGATTGCCAGCTTTAATGTCGTTCACGAGTTGCCTCAGAGGGACATCTTGAGGATAAGTTTGGTACACATTCGAATACCTTACTCGCCTCCATACTCTCCTTGGGAGTTCACCAAGGTCTTCAAACGACACCATGTGCCACGGATACGATCCTCGAAATAGACGTCTTAGGTAGTACAGTTTATTATCGTCATTCGGTATTGCATTGACAGCTGGTCGGACACAAATGCTCATATCGAATCCACCCATCCATTGGTAGCCTTTGTTCACGGTTGTGGGGGGCCACCTGCACGTCGAGTTTTCCACGCTGTTCACCATTGGTACATCATCATACAGTCTTAGAGTGTTGGCATAAAGCACTACTAGTAGGATGCAGGGGGATGCAACAATGAACGGACCCCCACTTTTCAAGCTGCAGCGCATGGTTGGGGGTAGTAGGTTGATCTTGCGTTCCACCCGTTACTGTTCCGAGTAAATAGCTTTGCGAGCCAATGTTACATAGGTTCATTTGATACGTGCACAGCCTAAGGGATGCGTATGAAGCATTACGTACGTGTGTGTGGTGTGTGTGTGGGCGTGACGGTGAGAACGTATGATTGAAAGCATAGAAAGAAAAGTGTTCACCTCTATGGTACTCACTTTTGTGTGTGTTCAGACATTTGATGAAGCATCAATCCCAACTCGTTCGTTGGTTGGACTACGCAAAGTGGCAGTCGACTTCAATTTGTGGCTTATATCACCTACTTGACCTTCAAAACAACCAGTTAGTAGGTGGCTGAAGCATTATTGGCCAACAATTGGCCAATCACATCATTTCAACCAGGAGGGCATCAAGTGTTGGCTATGGGGTGGGGTAGTGCGTGTTTACCCCTCGCCCGAATCTATCGACACTCGCCGTAATCATCAGTTCAAGGTATCACATGAGCTACCTACTTGTAGATGAACTAGTGGTTTGATTGGCAGTTAGTAATTAGGTTCTGTATCGACTTAAAGGTGAATGTGACTGTGGGTAAAATCTAATGTCTCTTCTAGTTAACNCGCCGTAATCATCAGTTCAAGGTATCACATGAGCTACCTACTTGTAGATGAACTAGTGGTTTGATTGGCAGTTAGTAATTAGGTTCTGTATCGACTTAAAGGTGAATGTGACTGTGGGTAAAATCTAATGTCTCTTCTAGTTAACACAATTGTGTTCTTGTTGTCAGAATAAAGTTTGGTAACGTCAAGAGTTTTTTACCATGCAGCGGCAGCAAAGGCTGACCCATAATTTCCAAACGACACCTTTATATACCCTCCTAATAGGCGAAATCCAAGTACGGTATTCCCCTCAATGCTTTCAGAATACAAGCTGAAAACCACTAATGCATGAATATGCTTTCGAGCGCCCAAACCAAATTACACTTTGGGGTGACTCATAATTATGGATACTCATCGGCATTCTTTCTCCTCCGCATATCTTTGGTCGATGTCGGTGGGGTAGCCAGCAAACACCGAAAGCTGGCGACGCCATGCTTGAACACTGCTGCATTTTACGATATTAGGATAACCTTGTAAGCGGCACAAGACACTGAACTTTACTGATTCTGGTGGCTTCAACAACGAACCCACAAAATATCATTATACACCTCCCAGACACCGTCCATCAACTAAAGCGTCATGGCTGTTTCGTGTTAAAGCACGCAGGGACGTAGACGGGACCATCTCCAAACGGTAATTGTTCCAACAAGCCGAAGTGGTAGGTGCGTGAATCTTACCCGTGTGCTCGTCTTCACCTCGATGAAATCCCAAATTTGCATAACCTCCGATCTTATCTTTCGGCTATACTTCAAACATCGAGGAGGTACTGCGTAGATCAGATGATCAGTGATTTTTATGCATATTAATTTTAACTTTTTCGAATTTGCTAGGCGGGCATTGTCAAATGTACTTAACACCAATTGGATCTGGTCAAAATGCTGTCGTTGTCTACAGAGCTGATCCTCCCCCTAGGGTGTGTTATGGACTGTGGTAGAATGGGGCGCTTATGTGAACATGGAAATAAGCCACAATGCACCGCAAAGGAGCATCGATACCATGAGCTGCATAGGGCGTAAGGCCATTCGCAGACACAAGCATTTTCAGACTTAATGTGCATACCATTAACTTCATTTCTATTTTTAGGTGATTACTTCCGAATTACAACGAGCATGTGAATTCCCTGGATTTGCATTACTGAAGCCGATTTAGCGTATTACATGCCTGCATCAATGGCATCTTGGGTAACGATGAGCTATCAGCGCGAAGCGGTCGTTCCGATGGCAGTTTCAAAATTACGTGCCCAACCACCATTTTCAGTTCATAACCACTAAGATGTCACTACGGTAAGTCAGTCTAGAGTAGCAGGCTAAAAGTCATAGTGATTGGAATTATTTTACGCTGATTGTCACCGCAGTTCTAAACAAAAAAGTTTTGTGCGTTCCCCACCCCAGCACCCTCCCCAATGAATGGCTGAAATCACGTGTTTTGTGTGCGCTGATGCTCACTATTATCTTAAGGTCATCAAATGGGAACGCACGTGGCCTGGTCTCCGGTATTCACGCTGAGACAGCTGAAATCAACGACACAATCGTGCGTCATGCCACCCACTTGCCCACTAATGCGTCGCAAAACAAAGAAGTCTGTATCGGAGTGCCGTCTACTGGACACTTAACAAAGACAACACCATTTCATAGCGGAGCCAAGCAGATAAGAGATAGATATTAGTTATTCCAAGATCTAACGATTTCCAAGCACTAATAAGTTATTTAAGGGAGTAAAATTAGTGGAACTGTGCCTTTTGAGGTGAGCCGGGATAGTGAGAAAGTTGAGTAGAAGAAGATATGCTGGGATCCTTGATTTAACTCAAGTGGCTTTAGATACCCAGCCGACGCTAACTCTTGGGAGTTTTGGGAGATTATGCGCAATGCCCACGAAAAATGTTAACCTCTTGTACAGTTGTAAGCTTAATATTTTCAAGCGTTATAGCAAAATTACTCGCCCTCATCATTTTCTTATATGAATGGCTGCCAAGGCTGTAAACTGGAAACCACTGTTACTGATACTGACACTATTAGACGCATTATCTACAGACCTACAACTCTTACACCATTCCATTTCCTTATTGCAGGTGCACTGAGCGCCTCACTGCCTTACGCCATTTGCCCTCTTCTGTGCATATTACTGTGAATCAAAACCTTGCTCAAAATATCCTTTATCACACCGCCTTGTCCGACAAACACACTACCGCTGCTGCTGCGTGTTACTTTAATTAGCGTTCGGCGAACTCACCACTTACTCTTGCAGTAAGTGGCCATTCAACGTGATTAACAACAGAGCCGCTAAATTGCACAGTTCCACTTTTTGACTTGTGGTTCGTTGACCCACCACAAAAGGCAATCATTTTGATGCACTCTCAAAATCACCCGTCAGCAATGATACCACGGCCTTGTGCAGTGTGCTTTGCTGCTTAGACTTCACAAGTGCATCTGATCAGTTCGTCTTCCACACATGGTGATGTGGAAGAATCACAGTGGTAAGTGTCGGTGGTAAATACTACAACCCCATACTCTAGGCATTTTTCATCCGAGAGTTGCAATTGGTTGGCCAAGCGACGCTCCGAACCAAATGCAAAACGATGATGAACTTGAAAAGTCTTCAAAACCTATTCCTTTTACAGTGCACTATTGTCACAGAGCTATCAAGGCACGGTCTCTACAAAAGTTATTTTAGTTTGCGTATTTGATCCAGACATGCTGTTGCTTCCCCGTCCATCAGCAGAACCGACCCATCATCGGTAAATAGAGCTCACACTGTCACTGGCTCCTGCTTGGGCGACTGAAATGGTGGGTTAATTATTGACCGCTGGTTGACTGGCATATTTGACAGTTACGTTAGTGCCACAGTGGTGTCACTCCTTATTAATCTCCACTAGGCTGCAAGTAAGTTAGGCTTACTGCATTAATAAATGTTTGAATACGTGAATGCAGGTGCTATCCGGGTAAGCACGTGCATTTTGGTGTCTACCTACGCTCACCCTTTTCGCACACACACACACACACACACACACACCCGCACTCACACTCGAACCTGTGTTTAGTTGAAATGACTGAAAATCTCAAGGTCAACCTATGATTCACTATCATTCGCTGCAGCTTAAAGAGTTTGCTTCGACTCACCGTTGTACATTCCTGCATCCTAGTAGCAGTGCTCCATGTCGGTACTTTAAGACTACATAATAATGAGCCAGAAGTTCGCAGCACAGAAAATCTGGTGTGCAAGTGGCCTCCCAAAGNACATTCCTGCATCCTAGTAGCAGTGCTCCATGTCGGTACTTTAAGACTACATAATAATGAGCCAGAAGTTCGCAGCACAGAAAATCTGGTGTGCAAGTGGCCTCCCAAAGTGGCGGATGACACCTACCAATGGGACAGCGGGTTCGACATCAGCATTTGTGTCCGACCGGGTGTCAATGCATCCAACAACAGTGTAAACATACGGTATCCTCTAAAAGCTCTGTTTCAAGATGCACAATCAGAGAAAGTGGTGTCGTTTGAGGAGCTTGCAGAACTTTCAAGAGGAATGTGGGGAGGTGTACCAAACTTATCCACAAGATGTCCCTTTGAAACAACTCGTGAACGATACCAAAACTGTAAATCCTGTTGCATACGGCAATTTTTTTTCCTTCTCTGAGTTACGGACACGCTATTTTACAGTTGCAAAAGTGTAATTTGGGTTAATTATTGACCGCTGGTTGACTGGCAGATTTGACAGTTACGTTAGTGCCACAGTGGTGTCACTCCTTATTAATCTCCACTAGGTTGCAAGTAAGTTAGGCTTACTGCATTAATAAATGTTTGAATACGTGAATGCAGGTGCTATCCGGGTAAGCACGTGCATTTTGGTGTCTACCTACGCTCACCCTTTTCGCACACACACACACACACACACCCGCACTCACACTCGAACCTGTGTTTAGTTGAAATGACTGAAAATCTCAAGGTCAACCTATGATTCACTATCATTCGCTGCAGCTTAAAGAGTTTGCTTCGACTCACCGTTGTACATTCCTGCATCCTAGTAGCAGTGCTCCATGTCGGTACTTTAAGACTACATAATAATGGGCCAGAAATTCGCAGCTCAGAAAACCTGGTGTGCAAGTGGCCTCCCAAAACGGCGGATGACACCTACCAATGGGACAGCGGGTTCGACATCAGCATTTGTGTCCGACCAGATGTCAATGCATCCAGCAACAGTGTAAACATACGGTATCCTCCAAAAGCTCTGTTTCAAGATGCACAATCAGAGAAAGTGGTGTCGTTTGAGGAGCTTGCAGAACTTCCCAGAGGAATGTGGGGAGGTGTGCCAAACTTATCCACAAGATGTCCCTTTGAAACAACTCGTGAACGATATCAAAGCTGCCAATCCAGTTGCGTACGGCAATTTTTCCCTCTTTTGAGTTACTGAAACGCTATTTTACAGTTTCAAAGTGTAATTCTGTGAATAAGTTTAAACAAACTTGGGAGTTTTCAGTGCGTGGTGGCTGCAGTTGTATCNACATGTGTTTAATTGAAATGACTGAAAATCTCAAGGTCAACCTATGATTCACAATCATGCGCTGCAGCTTAAAAAGTTTGCTTCGACTCACCGTTGTACATTCCTGCATCCTAGTAGCAGTGCTCCATGTCGGTACTTTAAGACTACATAATAATGGGCCAGAAATTCGCAGCTCAGAAAACCTGGTGTGCAAGTGGCCTCCCAAAACGGCGGATGACACCTACCAATGGGACAGCGGGTTCGACATCAGCGTTTGTGTCCGACCAGATGTCAATGCATCCAGCAACAGTGTAAACATACGGTATCCTCCAAAAGCTCTGTTTCAAGATGCACAATCAGAGAAAGTGGTGTCGTTTGAGGAGCTTGCAGAACTTCCCAGAGGAATGTGGGGAGGTGTGCCAAACTTATCCACAAGATGTCCCTTTGAAACAACTCGTGAACGATATCAAAGCTGCCAATCCAGTTGCGTACGGCAATTTTTCCCTCTTTTGAGTTACTGAAACGCTATTTTACAGTTTCAAAGTGTAATTCTGTGAATAAGTTTAAACAAACTTGGGAGTTTTCAGTGCGTGGTGGCTGCAGTTGTATCATTCTTAGGCTGCCCTACGCAATCCAGTAAGCTCTTCACGGTTCGCAGGTAAATTAGTGCATTAAATATCTGTGGTCAAGTCATTAATTAACTCCAATTGAATGGCGTAACACTCGAAGAATCAACGCGGAACTGCCCTCACGGTAGTGACTTTAGCCGACTAAGATGCGAGCATGACTAGAAGCGTGCTTGAATGGAGATAAGTGTAAGTGGTTCTTAATGTTACACACTTTCATTAATCTTTGCCAAATCTCAAGGCCGAAATTGCAGTCGTATGATTTACCGATTCCTTAAAAGTGATTGAGATCTACAGCCAAGTGTAATTTTGTGCATTTGTCTGAATAGCTTAGTTCTTCCTTGGCCAATGTGCCAAAATCTGCAGAAGTTATTGTTTGCCTTTAATCAAAGCCCTATTTTAGCCGATGGCAACGCACACTTTTGTTGAAAGCTAGTTGTTGCCGCCAAAGTACGTCTAATGAGGAGGAAATAAAAAATTAGGCATAGTAAGTGTTCAGGTTTAGCATCTAGTGAAAATGAAGTTGTTCCCCATTATTGAAACGTAGTTGCAAGAATGGACAAATTGTTTGTTGAGGGACTAACGAAAGCAGTGGAGAATCAGAGCTGCACCTGGTTTGGTGGATCTGGCTGAGTAGCTTCAATGCAGCGATTAATCAGATCACGCTGCCTTCCACTCTTTTGGGTCGCATTATTTCAAGGTGTCAAAGAGTGGAGAAAGGCTCAATTTAGAGATGTTTAGACGGTGCTCAAATGTGATGATAATGGTTGAGGATAAGCGCAACAAAGTTAGCCATGTGAGGCTGTTCACAATTCGGTCGCTTGTGCTCCAAGAAGTAGTCTAGGAAACAGAATGGAGTACCTGTCGAACAGTTCATCGGCTCATTCATAGAGCTTTTAAACCACATCTCAGTGCGTGATCGGGTTCGGCATTCCATGTTGAAGAACAGAGCGACTGAAAGCCTGGACTAGTTATCAGTGCTTAGTGAATTGTCCCACCGGTAGATTGCACCAGCTACTGCAAAGTTATATAAATAGATGGATAGGTCGACTTCTAGTTAGCCAGCTCAAAAGACGACCAGTTTTCGGACTTATCCAGCATCCGCTGCTGCACGGTCTACATCAACGAAGAGATGAACGACCACAATCATGGGCACCGGAAACCAAGCCCATGATTCAAGGCTGTTGATGGGATTTATTAGGATACTAAACATAGCGTTAGGTAACTAAGTTAAGAGTGTTACGTTTGAGGCGCACTGGTACTAATCGTTATAATGACAAAATATACACTTCGACTCTCGACCTAAAAATAAGAAATGCGCCAGAATTTTGGGTAAGTGGTGAGCACTGAGCAAGGTGTTTGGGGGCGACCATGAGGCAGGCATTCTCTTCTCTAACGTGGTTACACAAACTCCTTTCCTAGCACAGTGGGGCTAGTGAACAGGCAATTTGGGTACATCGCCTTCACATAAAATGCATGAACGAAGTGAGAGCCAAATTAGTAGACAGTCTACCTCTTCTGCTGTATATAATGCATTCATCTGGCCACAACGACTCTCCATTCTCAGGTTTGTGCGTTTATTTATGTTAGCAATAGCGACACGCGCTCAACCAACATCCAACGCTCACTGTTGGAGAGCCCAAAGTTGGAGGAGGTGAAAAAAGAGCACGGTATAAAATATTGTACAGATAGATTCAAGTACCACCGTGTTTTAGGGAACAATAAGCGCTTTTATGCACTCGCCCCAATACATGGAATTACTGGGTATTTTGCAGCTGTTCATAACAGTGGTGTCTGTTAAAGAAGGACCACTTGATATGGATTAGTGAAATTGACTTAAGAGCGTTGTGGAGTTGAACGCGTCAATCATCTCAGTGTAGCGGCGTCTACTAATGACAGTGTCTCACGATTTGTCTTACGGTATGTGAGCCTTGATATCGCTAATCAAACCTCTCTTTTCTTCACTAGGCTCAGTGACGTCCTTCAGCAAAAAGTGGGAGTAACGTCTGATGCATGATGTGTAGCTCTTGGCAAGTAGGCTTTAGCAAAGGAACCGACATACTTGACTTTTGCTGTGCCTAGCCTCCAGCCTGATACAAATGAGTTCAGTAATCAATTACACTCGATTATTTTCTACACTAATTGCTCTTTGCGAAGAGGTTTGAAATGCACTGCGAAACGTGTTTGATCCTTTGGCTTTGGCTCATTCTCATTCGCCCTCTCTCCTCACTGCAACTTCAGCACTCTCCATCAAGCCACTGGTCCGTCTGTATTGATGTTAACTCGCCGCTGATTAGGGATGCATTTACTAACTTGACGCAATTCCCCAAACCTATGTATTTGCGCAATCACTGCAAGCAATTTTCGGCCCCCATAGAACAAAACCATTCTTTTCCAGAATTCCGCTCTTTTCACAGCCAAGTCATCCATTGTGGATCCAAGACTATTTCACAATGTCGGCGGTGGCAAAGGTGCTTCCTCCCTTCTCTTGCAAGTGTTACCCTCACGACCACACTGGTAATGTCTTGCAGCTGGGTAGAGATCTCCAACTTCCTTACTGATGCATAAAGTAGTGGATTTCAATGCAGTAAACTACCGCACGCTTTGTTGAAATTTGCTTAGCATGGAGTCTCTACGAGGTGTTTCCGACTTCTGTGAGTCACGGAATGAAATTTCTTATGCCTCTACAGCAGTTCAGTTGAACCCTCATTTCGCTTCAATTTTCAGGNCAACTGCGTAGAGATCTCCAACTTCCTTACTGATGCATAAAGTAGTGGATTTCAATGCAGTAAACTACCGCACGCTTTGTTGAAATTTGCTTAGCATGGAGTCTCTACGAGGTGTTTCCGACTTCTGTGAGTCACGGAATGAAATTTCTTATGCCTCTACAGCAGTTCAGTTGAACCCTCATTTCGCTTCAATTTTCAGGATTCCCAATTTAGCTCCTAAAAACAGGAGTAATTTTCATCCTGTTATTGTCCATGATTGCCTAATTTTTATGACTACTTTTGTCCTGTTCGTTCCT
Organism: Taenia saginata; assembly: GCA_001693075.2. Lineage (NCBI taxonomy): Eukaryota > Metazoa > Platyhelminthes > Cestoda > Cyclophyllidea > Taeniidae > Taenia > Taenia saginata. The sequence continues at coordinate 686,481 of LWMK02000009.1, read as the reverse complement.
GTCTTTCATTCTAGTCTACACGATAAAAGAGGTCGCAAAAATTAATCGAATCACTGTGGTTTTGGAATTTTGGGGTTTGATGTTTTCCAACTCCTAAATGAATTTGTTCACACACTAGCCGTCTTATTTACCCCTTCATAAAACGTAAAGTTTGTCATTTCGATGCTGTAGAACCATTCAAACGCAGAGTTATAGCGAAGCTAGTCTTCGAGTTTTTAAACTTTAGCACAAGCATTATAAGCCACTCTTTTAATGTATCTATTCCGACCTCAACGCACTACTAGAAACTGTGCTGATCTCCCAAATGAGGTGCTTGTCAACAAAAGGTGGAAATCTTGACGGCTAATTTCGCTCTTACATGTCTTGAAGCTCATTACAAAAAGATAAAATTGCAGAATTCTTTCGTCTTTCGTAAGTTTTCCACCACTTTTTATGACTATTTACTTCTACCACCACAGAAAACTTCAACACAGTGGTCGAAAGTTCCATAAAAATCCACCACTTCCGTTAACATGCCTTTCATTTCATCTCAGAACTGTAAGACAGTTGAGATCAACCTAAAGCTTGCCTTAATTTGACGCTCTGCATGATCGTTAGCAGTGCCAAAATCCTTAAATCATAACTGTTATGCCGAGATTTGAGTGAACTCAGCCTCTTAGACCATTGAACACTCAAATACTGTCATCAAATCGTAATATCATATGCACTACTATCGTTGTTTTAAGTAGCTTAGTAATGCGCAAGCAAATCAATTTTCTAGATACATGTTTTGGAAAAACATGAATTACTTTTGCTTCAACAGGCAAATTACCTCAATAAGTGAAGGTGGCATGTGAGCCACCTCGCGTCTCGGTGGATGGCACCTACAGCCGTTCCGTCATGGTAGCTTTTCACTTCTTACGTCGTTTTGTTGATGTTTACGCTCATCCAATCCTTGCCCCTTATTATCCCCTCAAGATCAGGGTCGGCCAATTCTAAGACTTAAGGTTCCTTCGATCGGCTCAATTGTAGACTTGATTGCCTGGGCGGATGAGCATACTTATGCGTGAATCTAATCAACAATTGACCGCCCTTTGGCCGCAGTACAGTACTCTGTTGAAAAATGACCACAAGCAAAGGGAACTTGAAGAATCCCTAAAATTAGCATGAGGCGGCGATGAACACTAGGACAAGTAGCACAGCACCAATGTCTACAGTCATTCCTTTTTCCATTAAAGCGTCTTCGAAACTCTTCGAATAATTTATAAAAGGTCCTGCTTCCCCTCTAAATTTGTTTTATCCTCCCTCTCAAATATTGGCTATTTGCGCAGAAAAGATTTTCGAAACGTCGTCTATGCTGGTGAAGTAATGTCGGATGACCACAAAAGTATCAATGCACGCGTTCACTGCTGGCCTGGTTGGTGGTGTGGACACTAACCCACGCACGGCAATGTGGCAGCCAGAAGCGAGTGAGCTCCATCCTACCGCTGTCGAGGCAGCTTGTCAAGAGTCTGTTCCCAATCCAGGTTTGACAGATTAATATCATATGCTTCTTCGTCGATATACGTTATTGCCATGAATGAATGCAAAATGCCCATTTTTTATGCAGCCAAATAAATGCATACAAGTGCTTGAGTACACTCTGAAACATGGTTATGCTTTATTCTATCGTGCTCCCTTCCATCTCCTCCCACTTTAAAGCCTTCCAGCATTGATCATGGAAGGTTGATTGAGCGTGTGTGGTTTCATCACTACCGTTGATGTAAATGCAAACCCATGCATCAAGTTNGCATGTGTGAATTCATTACCACCGTTGATGCGAATGTAAACCCATGCGTCAACTTCTCTAAAAAATTTTGTCCCCTTTTATTTTCATGCACTTTCTGAGGCATTGTGTTCAAGTTGTTAGTTCACTGGCTTCATTGTGATAAGAAAGGGTTTTTGTTTGACGAAATCGCCAAGTGAATATCTGTGCCATTAGCCACCCCCAAGCCATCCACATAATATCCACCAACTTGCCATACTCCTACCTCATTGTAACAGCACAGCTTTGCACACACTGCAGCCACGGTTTGCCAAACATATCTTTGTACTCTCCTCCTACTAAGTAATATCCATGTGATACAAGCTTCTGTGCTAGGCGTTAAGTATGTGATGGAAGCTTGGCTACCCTGTTAAATTCAAGGACTGGAACAGCATTTCCTTGAAATGCACCGACGCTAGTCAGCGCATAGAATTAGAAAGCCTTTACTTTTAAGAGCGTGTGATAACCCAATTTTACTCTGTTGCGAGCCCACTTTCACAAGACACCACCCTAACAATCAAGTCCAATTTTGTCACCAACTCCATCTCAAGTTTTGGAAAAGCAATTAGTCTTGCATTTTTCCGCTTAATATCTCCAGCAAATTTTCCTCCAAGTGCGTTCAAGTGAGTCTGTTACCAAACGGCCTGCTCAATCTACCGATCAAGTAACCTAAACATTGTTTGATGCAGTGGACAACCTACCTTCCCATCTTCCTCTTTCCTTCCATCCCAGTAAAAACTAGTTCAGTCTAGAGCTGAGACATTTCATAAGGCACAAGAAAATAGCGCTTCCGCTGGTCCTATCCTAAATAACTTAGGTGGTAAAGACTGATTTAACAAGCTGACCACTAGTTAGCTCGTGGAACTTGGCACTTCCAAAATCCACTTCCAATTAATCTAAATATTTGCAATGAGCAATTCCAACCGTCTCGTTAACTGCTCCTCCTCATTCAACGCCTTCTAGCCACCTTCAAGCTTCAGCGTCACAGCAAATCAGTGTCTATACATACAAAAACCGAGTTGTATATGGCTCCTCGGATTTATGAATTGATGAGACTTAGGGGTTACTGTGGCCTTCTGTTTATTCATTAAAGCAAGAGCACTCGTTTATTTCTCTTTAGGCTAGTCGTGGTTCTACATCACACAATCTCTCTTTAATCTTTAAGCAAACAATTCACATGTTCGAAAATGTGTTGTCTACACATACAAAAACCGAGTTGTATATAGCTCCTCGGATTTATGAATTGATGAGACTTAGGGATTACTGTGGCCTTCTGTTTATTCATTAAAGCAAGAGCACTCGGTTATTGCTCTTTAGGCTAGTCGTGGTTCTACGTCACACATTTTCTCTTTAACCTCTAAGCAAACAATTCACATGTTCGAAAATGTGATTTTTTCATCAGACTTAGCTCAACTGCCGTGTTTGTGGTAGCAAACATAAGAGTGTTGTGTCTATGCAGTTGAGCAGACATGAAGATGAACTGTAATGGATTTTAGCGGAGCTGATAGTTAAGTTCGCTTTCATAGATGAATTTTTTTCATCTAACCTTTGACATTTACAAGAAGCCTGCTGCAGAATGCTATTTGATAACTGCTAATAGGGCGCAACACCTATACCTCATAGGGCAGATGTTAATCAGTGGACAGTTAAGTCTATTCGCTGCTAATGGGGGAGCTTTGACCGAATTAATCTCATCATGCTCCCTTAGCTTCCTCCGACTGAATAAAGTCCATTGAGAAATTGGTTCCAACCACCAATCGAAAGGTCGCCTGTGTTTGAAATATGAGACTATTTTCTGTTGATGTTACATTCTATGAATGCCAAATAACAATTTCAAGTGGATAAAGAGAGCAAATCTAAACGACTTATTTACAATACGAGACCTAGGCGGAACTTGGGCGTCGAGTTTTCCACGCTGTTCATTATTTGTACATCAGCACGTAGATTTGAAGTGCTGACATAAAGCATTACTAGTAGGATGCAGGAGGATGCAACAATGAACTGATCCCTACTTTCCAAGCTGCAGCGCATGATCATGCGTTATACTCGTCACTACTCCGATTAAATAGCTTTGCGAGTCACTACTAGATAGGCTCATTTGAATCGGGCACAACCAGTATGAAACCTATGCAGCAGTGAGTACGTACGTGTGGGTGTGGCCGTGACAGTAGGGTTGTGTGTATGTGCACACCAAAATTCAACCACTTTTATGTATTCAGACAATTGATAATGCATGATATCATACTCATTTGTCGGTTTGATTGCTAAAAATTACAGACAACTTTCCTGAGTGCCTTGTAAAAGCAGCATTGCTTTCAAAATAGCCAATTAGTGGAAGGCTAAATCATTATTGGTCAACGGATAGCCAATCACACCAGCCCTCTAACCAGATGGGCACCTCCTGTTGGTCACAGAGATAGTGAGTGTTTTCCTTCCAACCACATTCGGCAAGGCTCCCTGTAACTCACCATTTCAAGATGTCACGTGAAGCGCGTACTTACAGTTGAAAAGCGGTCATCGGTTTGGAGATGATTTTGACAGCGGTAATAAAAAGCAAATATGCTTTCCATTTAATGTGACTGAGTTATTATTGTAGATGTCAAATATTGTAAATTGGATAGTTTTTCACAATATTATTACACCAGGGTTCAAGATGTAATTTACATCCAGCACCTTATAAAGGGTCATTAATTACATAATTGGAACGCGAGAGTTACCATTACGTTTGCAGACTATTACCAAAAAATACATAAATATGCCTTTGAGTGCTAAATTGATGTAAAAATCTGGTTGACTCAGCATGATGATTGTTTCATAGCAATTTATTCGTAAATGCAAATCTTTTAACACATGCTGGTAGGCTTGTCGGCAAAAATGATCTTAACCGAACACCAAATGCTATCGACTCTAGGCCTCAGCATCAATGTCGCCAGTTTACTTCAGTGGGAAACTAAGACACCACATATCATCCAGAACACCATGTCCGCTTAGAGTGTGCAGCGGGCTGTAGACGGGACCACCTACGAACAATAATTGTTTTAACAAGGTGTGATGAGTGATGCACGAGCATTATCTAGCTTCTCGGAGATTTTTAAAAGNGGCTAGTTTACTTCAGTGGGAAACTAAGACACCACATATCATCCAGAACACCATGTCTGCGTAGAGCGTGCAGCGGGCTGTAGACGGGACCACCTACGAACAATAATTGTTCTAACAAGGTGTGATGAGTGATGCACGAGCATTATCTAGCTTCTCGGAGATTTTTAAAAGGAGAATGTGCTTATTTGTATTATCATCAATTCCTATCATTCAAACATATTTCAAGCGTCAGGTACAGCTAGCGAAATCGTTTTCGTAGCAAATAAAACGTTTTCAGACAGACAGTGCCTTTTTTCAGGTGCTCAATAATTAGTTTGTAAATTTATTTTAACTTTATCGAATTTCCTAGCAGATATTTTCGAGTGCGCTTTATATCAATTCAATCCACTTTAAAGGCTATCGCTTTGTATACAAAGCCGAACTTCCTACAGGAGTGTGGCATAAACCGTGGAGGAATGCTTTTGTGAGTATGAGATTGAACCACATTAAGGTTACAAGTGCTTTTTACAAAACTACCACCTACGTGCCTCAAAGAAAATTGCATCAAAAGAAGTAGGAAAGAGGGCTGTAGAATGCTGTAATTGCATACTTTGTGTACTGATACTCACTATAAGCCTGGGGCAAAGCAATTTCTATAAATATGCAAAAATGAAAACACGTCTGGCCTGGTGTCCGATGTTCTCACTCCTGCAGCCAGTTGGTGTCCGATGTTCTCACTCCTGCAGCCAGTTACCCATACGGTACGCACGAACTGTGNGCCTGGTGTCCGATGTTCTCACTCCTGCAGCCAGCTACCCATACAGTACACACGAACTGTACCACTCCCATGCTTACTCAACCCTCAGCAAACAAAGACATCTGCATCGAAGTGTCGTTTACAGGGCACGTGCCAGATTCTAGCAGAACCAGATGATTGGGAGATATGCTGCCAAAGTTTTTGTAATTAATATTGTGAGATCATTTATTTTGAGGGAACTATCAGTGTAATAAAAGCGGAAACAAACAAAACCAACCTCTTATCACCCTGCTGCCATGGAATCCTTCTGCGAATAGTCAAACATAGTATACGTTTTCACCATTCTGTCTGATGAAGGTACTATCAAGGTGGCTGTTGTGTGCCACCTTAATTACCGGTGAGTAGACTGGCAAATCACTCCAATGGTATCCACTTCGCATCCATCATAAATCTGCGATGGAAGAATTTCAAGTGAAGAAGGGTATTTCTAAACGTGTTAGACGCAAGTGAGAATGCTTCACTGTCAAAAGTAAGGTTTCTTATTGCACCTTGTATGAGATGTACTGAGCTGCTGCACCTTTACCAAAGGATGCAGAATGTGTTCAAGCTGCTCTCACTGTGATACGCTTTCACACTCGTATAGCAGACAGGCTGAAATCGCGCAAGAATTTAAAATGAGAAGGGAATTTTTAAAAGCACAGTGGGGAAACCGTTGAAGGAGGATGGAGTCATTATTTGCTACAAGAATGGTGCAATTATCATTGGTTAGTTCTTGACTCCTCCCAAACCCCATTCTCCATACCTCTCTACTGAAATTATAAGCAATGAAGGAGCATATTCTTCAAATGCCGAAAATGTTGCGGATAATCACTTATATAAGGTTAGTGACCAAACACACTCAAATGCATTAGCGTTGCACCTCTATACAAGGTTCTGAAGGCGGAGATGTGTAGTTTGATAGCATTACAAATTCTCTCCCCCATATCTATTATGGGAAGTCAAAGTTGAAGCTTCAACTAGGGAGGTGTATTCTGTGGAGGATTACTTACACCACTATCGATATTAAGGTAGTTTCCAAACTCGTTGCCAATGGTAAGATCTTAGCTTTTTTGCAACCACCAAGACGAAACAGAAATGGCCTTCAATGCATAAAAATTAAAATGAACCTCTTCTACTCTCTACGTTAGTCTTCATCCTCGTTGTTATAGAGCCATGTGTTCCTTTGTAAGTCTGTATCAAAATTCCTTTCGAAATAGTTTTCTTCGCATACATCGATTGCAAGTTTCTGGCACACTCATGGTGCTTTACTTGAGCTACCCTTACATGCACACAAGCATCTCAGACACCATCGCAACTTGTGCGATATCTTTGGAGAAAACTTAATTCTGCAGATGCAGAGGTGTTGTCTAGAGTGGATCCATTTAATGCAAATAACCTGTGGCAATGGCCAATAAACTGATCTAACATTATTAAAATAAAATTAGAAAAGCGAATGCTATTGACATAATCTGCGAAATGAGGATCTTTGAAACTATTCCAACGACCAGATCGAAGTAGCAGAGTGTTGATCTTGACNTGACATAATCTGCGAAATGAGGATCTTTGAAACTGTTCCAACGACCAGATCGAAGTAGCAGAGTGTTGATCTTGACGCTATGAAAACATTCGAAAGGTGCAAATGTAAAACTGTAACAAGATGACGAAGGCCATACTTTAGTTTAGACAAACTGCTAAAGATCGAAATGATACTTAACAGTGGGTGGAATCTGTCCTCGTTTCATTAATGCAGCCAGCATCGTTAATGATCTCTCCTGCGGTCTAGTCCACGTATACACTCAAAACAATCATAGTATTCTGGTGGTAAGGCGGTGTCTAGAAAATACTTAGTGGTATTTAGTGAGGTGCAATTAATTTATCAACGTCAAAGCCAATTCTGCGCACAAGTCAGTCAATCGAGCGTTTAGTCTACGAAAAGCGTAAAGAGCATATTTACGACCGATGAAATATGATTAACAATTTATAAGGCTTTGAATTTAGTCATTAACCACTACGCTTTTGAATAGGTCGACTTAGCTTAGCCTTTGTTGCTGTTACAAAACATGGCAGAATCCAGCCCTACCTTAATAACAGGGAAATAATTTCAGCAACTTTACCATTAATGGCGCATGAATTTTGGCTTAAGTTGAAAGTCATTTCAAGCCCTCCTACTTGTTTTATCGCACACATTGCTTTGCATTCAAGGAGTATTTCAAGGCCAATTTAGGAAAAAAAACTTAGACTTAACTCTTACAAACTGAAAATCAATTAAGTTTTATTAACCATTGCTAGTTTTACGGTATCAAAATTTATCCTCGCTAGGCGGAATTCAATGCTAAGTTGGCTAATAAAAATTGGGTACTGTTTTTCGACAAGAGGCGAGGAGTCGCCTCTGCACAACCCATGACTATCGCGTTGTTTATAACGTCACCTCACGAACTCTAGGACTACGCCCCCGAACTTTAATAGGATATTGTCCAGCTTTAGAATAGATTTATGCCTAGTTCAAGTCGCTTAATCCACGGCGGAGAGTACTGCACCGAGGAGACAAAGGTGCAGAACCGCATTTCACAAGGCACGGAAGCAAAGAAAAGCCTTTTTAAACCTTTGATTCCTAAAACAGTTTTCATGCCAAACACTTGAGTGACGGGCGAAAAGCTAGTGTCGCGAACAGACCGTTTTGATCTTCACTGCAATGGCTTAAACTTGTTCTCGACGTAGAACTGCATATTCGTAATGAGCAGGTGGAAAGATTAACTTACGGATGACACATTCTCCTCTTCCCACCTACCAATGAGGACAACAAGTCAATGACCTCATCGATAGGCACTAAGGGGCCTTGGTGGTGGCAGAAGCATCGACAGTATTGTCCTTGTTGTCTGGTATGGTAATAGCCACCACTACACCCCCACCGGCCTTGAATGGCCGCTCATCGGCCGCGTCTTTGTTGTGTCATATGAAACGAAGATAATAGATTTAGGCAGCGTTTCAAGAGGAAGTATACATAACTTGAACAAAAAGTCAGGTAATATAGACTCACAGTGAGAGAAATGCAATCAAATTCGCGGCTCCATAAGGGAAGCTTCGTCTGCGCGACGTTGAATTGATGGAAGTCCGCCCTTATGTTCCTATTAGTGAAGATGTATTTAAATCCTCATCTGCAGTGAACAACCGATTTTTTCCAGTCTTCTTTCTATCTGATTGAGAATGAATGCTTGAGGAAGTGGAGGGCGTGCGATTAGTTCCTGACTGGTGAGGTTAATCTGAATGAGCCTGTTCTTTCCTACTGAATCAATTTCACATCTTTTGTGGAACCTTTTTTAATAGATTGAAGTAATTAAGTCCCACACGATGACCTGCNAGTGAAGATGTATTTAAATCCTCATCTGCAGTGAACAACCGATTTTTTCCAGTCTTCTTTATATCTGATTGAGAATGGATGCTTGAGGAAGTGGAGGGTGTGCGATTAGTTCCTGACTAGTGAAGTTAATCTGAATGAGCCTGCTCTTTCCTACTGAATCAATTTCACATCTTTTGTGGAACCTTCTTTGACAGATTGAAGTAATTAAGTCCCACACGATGACCTGTCTCATCTGTCCATTTAGTCGAAGTAACAAACTCCTCCAGTCCATCAACTACTACACCAGCATCTCCACCGCAGTGCATCTTCTGGAATAGTCAAGGAAGTGTAGTTTGTAGGAAACACTACTTCTAATTGTAAAACAAAAGAATTCAACTTTTCTCGAATGTGGTAATCCTTGCCTGGAGTAACAGCAGGTGACTGTAGACGGCTTAGAACCTTCCATCTTTTAGTTGGATGAACACGAGTGCTCAGCGGAGTCGGCTGATATTTCCGGTTCGAGTAATTGGGATGTGAGGACTGATCATTCTCAGTTCTTAGAGTAAATCCGTACACATTTTCTGCAATAAATCGCGAGGCGTTCGTCGATTTTTGGAGTAGGGTACAGTTTACAGGTGACAGGTAGGTTCCACCTTGTGGTTTTTACATTGTACCCCTACCGAGAGCAATATCAGTAGGCGTTGAAATTATCCTTAGGCTTTATTACATACGTACAGATGGTTGGTGAGACATTCAGATTCCAGTAAAGAAAGCACTAATAAAACTACAACAATGCAAGGCATAGTTTGTTCCACCGTTTCTTCTGGATTACCGATGGCTACAGGTCATAATCCTCATCACAGCAACTGTGTATGCCTATTTACTTGCTGAATTGGGGAACAGCACCATGGAAAATTCTTGTTAAGATTTGCATCCATCTCTCGTAGTGAAAATGATGCACCGCTAAGCTGTTCATTTCCTCACTTTGTTAGCGCCTCAGTTTAGTGCATTTTTTCAACGCTAGTAAATGCATCATGGGAAGGGAAGCTTATATGTTTATAATTCGGTACTTTCAAGAAGTTCCATTTGCAAGTACTAGTTGAAAAAGCAAAAGGAATAACCATTTAGTCATTGGGATTTCTAAGCAACCTTAGCGTTGTGGAAAGAGTTGAATGCAGAAGTATAGTGCAGCTTCCAAAACGGAATAGCCAAAGGATCGACACGATGAATAAGTGTTTTCACTGCCCACAAGAGAGACAGGAAATCAGTCAAAGAAGAAATAGAGTTGTACTAAGAAAAGTAAGCCCATAATTTAGCCAATCGAGAACCACACTTAAAATCTGGATGCGGACTTGCCTTGAGGAAACACAATGTCATTTTTAATAAGCATCAGTTCTTCTTGACCAATGTATTCTTCATTAATTGGCGCTATTGTTAGGGCATTCCATAGCGCCTCCTCAAATGATACCAGAACACAAAAAAAAGCTTTAAGCGCGATCTTGGAGAAAACGAGTCATTGAATTTATAATAATAGCATTAGCTTCATGATGGAAAAGTGTAGTCGGTAAACCATTCTTACCAACGTTAACACATAGGTGTTCGCGACCGTGATTTGATACAATAGCAAGCTAAAGCTTTTAAACTACAAATTTCCTCATGACTTCTACTGTCACAAGATTTTGGCGCCTCCGGAAACGGATTCTAAATGAAATGACGAAGACGGTTCTTGGAAATCAAACGCAGGGCCTTACTTCAGTTAAAAAGCTTCCTTAAAGGGAATAAAACTCCCTCTTATAGGTGCCCTATTAGTTCCACAAAAATGCCGACAGTGTCGGACATCAAGTTTGTAGGTTCCTCAACTTGTTTTCGGTATGTCTTTCAAAGATCCGAAAAACCAGCGGACCTCAAGTCAAGTAAAGCAGACCATTCACACAGATAAAATGTCTGAACTTTAGAAAAATAAACGAGAACATTATGCCTTTTCCAAAACTCATCGGCAGACCAGTGTCAATCCAATTTGAGAGGAGTTATTTGATAACGCGGATAAGTAAATGATACATTGCTTATTTCAATAGTTTTATTTTGGATTTGGCATAATCAGCTACGGGAGTGTATATTGGAGGATCTATTGTGCGTGTTCGGCAAAAGACATTTTGTTTGCATTATTTTACAGCCTTATTGAATCATCAGTATATCTTGNGCTAATAAAACTACAACAATGCAAGGCATAGTTTGTTCCACCGTTTCTTCTGGATTACCGATGGCTACAGGTCATAATCCTCATCACAGCAACTGTGTATGCCTATTTACTTGCTGAATTGGGGAACAGCACCATGGAAAATTCTTGTTAAGATTTGCATCCATCTCTCGTAGTGAAAATGATGCACCGCTAAGCTGTTCATTTCCTCACTTTGTTAGTGCCTCAGTTTAGTGCATTTTTTCAACGCTAGTAAATGCATCATGGGAAGGGAAGCTTATATGTTTATAATTCGGTACTTTCAAGAAGTTCCATTTGCAAGTACTAGTTGAAAAAGCAAAAGGAATAACCATTTAGTCATTGGGATTTCTAAGCAACCTTAGCGTTGTGGAAAGAGTTGAATGCAGAAGTATAGTGCAGCTTCCAAAACGGAATAGCCAAAGGATCGACACGATGAATAAGTGTTTTCACTGCCCACAAGAGAGACAGGAAATCAGTCAAAGAAGAAATAGAGTTGTACTAAGAAAAGTAAGCCCATAATTTAGCCAATCGAGAACCACACTTAAAATCTGGATGCGGACTTGCCTTGAGGAAACACAATGTCATTTTTAATAAGCATCAGTTCTTCTTGACCAATGTATTCTTCATTAATTGGCGCTATTGTTAGGGCATTCCATAGCGCCTCCTCAAATGATACCAGAACACAAAAAAAAGCTTTAAGCGCGATCTTGGAGAAAACGAGTCATTGAATTTATAATAATAGCATTAGCTTCATGATGGAAAAGTGTAGTCGGTAAACCATTCTTACCAACGTTAACACATAGGTGTTCGCGACCGTGATTTGATACAATAGCAAGCTAAAGCTTTTAAACTACAAATTTCCTCATGACTTCTACTGTCACAAGATTTTGGCGCCTTCGGAAACGGATTCTAAATGAAATGACGAAGACGGTTCTTGGAAATCAAACGCAGGGTCTTACTTCAGTTAAAAAGCTTCCTTAAAGGGAATAAAACTCCCTCTTATAGGTGCCCTATTAGTTCCACAAAAATGCCGACAGTGTCGGACATCAAGTTTGTAGGTTCCTCAACTTGTTTTCGGTATGTCTTTCAAAGATCCGAAAAACCAGCGGACCTCAAGTCAAGTAAAGCAGACCATTCACACAGATAAAATGTCTGAACTTTAGAAAAATAAACGAGAACATTATGCCTTTTCCAAAACTCATCGGCAGACCAGTGTCAATCCAATTTGAGAGGAGTTATTTGATAACGCGGATAAGTAAATGATACATTGCTTATTTCAATAGTTTTATTTTGGATTTGGCATAATCAGCTACGGGAGTGTATATTGGAGGATCTATTGTGCGTGTTCGGCAAAAGACATTTTGTTTGCATTATTTTACAGCCTTATTGAATCATCAGTATATCTTGCCACTCCATTTATTTTGAGTTCCTGGATAGAAGACTCACACTCGGACAAGAAGAGGGGCGTTTAATGAAGTACGGCAAACCTTTTTGGTGGAGCGCTTGAGTTCGAGTGGATCTATTGAACTCATAAGGTAGAGGACACCGATATAATGTGAAGATTCTACTGCTGCACGTAAACTGTCCAAGAACAGCCTCCTTATAACCAATTTAGGAGTGGTCATGCTCATTATTGCTAGGGCAAGAAATCGGCTCTTGCGCAACCTCAAAATAGCAGGTCATGGGTCAATCAGGCTTAGAGTATGCATGCTGTGAACGTTTGTAATCAAGGCTGATTGTTGTGCTGCGAGCTGAAAAGGGAGCATTCCCGAGCTCATAAACGACGGCGTAAGGCTGTGAGCGGAACGTCTGTAACATTCATTGGTTTGTCCTAGTGCTGAGAGCCTGAATGCGCCGCCACCACAAGCTATCAGAGCGCAAAATAAATAGGTTGGAGCCTCGAGTTGCATTGTTTTGCTATAACACTATTTTGTGTTTGATTTTAGCATCGCGCTGTAAGATCTTGCGTGGGTCTTGTGATGGACACCATAAGGACCACGTTTTTTAAAACAAGAGTATTGCAATTATTTGTTTCAAAGAAAGCTATGAAAGAGGTAGAAATGAGCCACAAACACCACACCTCATTCGTAGTTGGTTTGAGGACAATTGCCGCAAGAATGGGGTGTCTTGGGTTTCACCTGTGTCGCATTGTGAAGCATCAAACGTGGCATCAGATTTCATCGAGATGAGTTTTCATTGCACCTGTAGTCACCTATGTTGACTATACGACCAAAGAATAACGAAAGAATAAGCTTGGTTTTTACCACATTAACCAATTCGTTGTGATTTGTGGATAAAATTAAAAGAAGTCCTTGAAAAAGTACCTTATTATAAAGTGGTGCATGAGATCACTCGTTNTGCATGCTGTGAACGTTTGTAATCAAGGCTGATTGTTGTGCTGCGAGCTGAAAAGGGAGCATTCCCGAGCTCATAAACGACGGCGTAAGGCTGTGAGCGGAACGTCTGTAACATTCATTGGTTTGTCCTAGTGCTGAGAGCCTGAATGCGCCGCCACCACAAGCTATCAGAGCGCAAAATAAATAGGTTGGAGCCTCGAGTTGCATTGTTTTGCTATAACACTATTTTGTGTTTGATTTTAGCATCGCGCTGTAAGATCTTGCGTGGGTCTTGTGACGGACACCATAAAAAACACGTTTTTTAAAACAAGAGTATTGCAATTATTTGTTTCAAAGAAAGCTATGAAAGAGGTAGAAATGAGCCACAAACACCACACCTCATTCGTAGTTGGTTTGAGGACAATTGCCGCAAGAATGGGGTGTCTTGGGTTTCACCTGTGTCGCATTGTGAAGCATCAAACGTGGCATCAGATTTCATCGAGATGAGTTTTCATTGCACCTGTAGTCACCTATTTTGACTATACGACCAAAGAATAACGAAAGAATAAGCTTGATTTTTACCACATTAACCAATTCGTTGTGATTTGTGGATAAAATTAAAAGAAGTCCTTGAAAAAGTGCCTTATTATAAAGTGGTGCATGAGATCACTCGTGTGTCTGCATCTTGTCCTATTTATAACCGGAGTAATTAGAAAGCAGGATACTCAACAGGGACGTCCATTTTTACTGAGTTTTAAGAATAGATTAGGAGTGTTTTCGGCATACTTGGCTGCCGACTGACTGCTAGGGGCGCGACATGGCTCCCATTCTGAGGTATTTATGGCTCGTCAAAGGAACCTTCGTGTTTAAGCTATTAAAAGAACTGAAGGAAGGTACAAGTTTTGAGATTTTCTAAGCTGTTTGGGAATGAGTCAAGACGGAGCAACCATGGCAGAGGCAAAACAGAAATATTTTTAAAAATTGCTACCGCTCTCATTATGAGCGTGCTTTGAACTCTTCAGTGTAATTTTTTGGAAATAAGCTAAATTATTTTAATTTCAACTCATGGTTTTGGCTGAAAAACTTTACAGAAATCGCAATCACTCTTCCCCGAACATCCACTGTAACTGTCATCCAAGTTGGTTTTGTTTGTGTTCCTTGCTTTGCCAAGCATTCGTGGAAGATTAATGAGGCATCCAGTGCAAAGTAAAGAGAAAAGAGAAGTGATAAAAATAAGGTAACTTTTTCCTCCGAAGAGGTCTCCATTTTCTCATTTTTCTTTGGCTAAGCATTGTGGTCGTAGACTAATCATTTTTACGCGAACAATCATTCCTTTTCGGGCCCACCGAAAAGGTACAGTGCAGTTAGGTTAACACAAGAATTTGAAATGGTCATAGCGTATCCAGTAGAAGATGAACTAGGAAAGATGGCAGGAGGAACATCTTGTACCATTATAGTACTGCTGCCATTAATCACTTTAAACTTAAGACTTTGGTTAATCCTTAATTTCCGCATGATAAAACTTACTACCAAATGTTGTCTTTTCAAAATTCACGGGACCACTCGTTCAATATGGGCTCAATAAGTAGGGGTAAGTAAAGAAACTGCATACAATTATTGAATGCCAAACTAAATAAGCCATTTTAATATGTTTTGTTCTTTAGTATTATATGTTGCCGGTCTCGGGGTCCAATTTGTCGGCAAATTCTCCTACACTTTAATCTTTACAATGATGTCAAAACCTGCTCATGTTGCTCCTTGTAATGCTCATCTCTTACTCTTCAACTGCGTTGGCACCAACGCTTTGTTCAAGTTCTGAGCACTGAGCAAAGTAAAGATGAGCGACCAACGGTTTCAGCAAGTGATCCCATAAGATAGGTTTGATAACCTACTGTTTGAACTGCAGGGCATTGTTTATACCTTTGGGGGCGATTTAGTGTTTATAACATTCCATTATTTTCTTCTGTCAATCAAATTGTATTCGATTACTGCACGAAAATCAAACCGGGAATGCAAAGTTCCGAAGCCCCAAAAATGAGAATGTGGCCAGTAGATGATATCTATTCAATTTTAAAGGCATTTTGTTGTCTTTAGTTAAAATATACTGTTAACCATTTGTTGGAGCGCGTAGCCATAACGGTCAAATGAAATTGCATAGCGAAAAGAGTACAAAATACTCAAGGCTAGTGGAGATGTCTTTCGGTTTCATAAGTTAGTAGGAGGATAACCCACTTTAGTGCCTCAGCTGCCACTTTGGTAGCTACCTGGTTTCTTCTCCACCGCTTCTAATTAACATTGGCATCGGAGCTTTTGCGTGTCTGCAGTCTTCCTCCTTCAGCATCAAAGATGACATATGCGGTAACAGAAACAACGAGAGTAATGCCACACTTTATCATAATTACCTCCGATTAGGAGGCCAAAAACACCGAGGGGTTAATGGCTCCACAGCTGAAAAGGCGTCAATCTTTTTAACAAAAAGGCTAATTAGTTCAGCAATAGTTGTCTTGTTGCCTCAACCATGGTTAATTGGTGAGTTTCTAAGTAGTTAGAATGATTCTTTTGGTGCATGCGGCCTTTGCTAATCACAAAACTAAATGCAAGACTACATCAAGAGGAGCAATTCATGTGTTTTCAATAGGGATGAGATGAAATTGGTTAGTTTCTAACCACTTTGCCAGATAATTAGTTGAGAGTTACGTATCAATCCCCGTAAACATTTAACCGTTCGGTGAGATTTCGCCCCAATGTTTTTGATGATTCAAAAAAATCGTTTTATCTGGGGAGCATTTGTACCGCCAACCTTGCTTGTCTCTTGCTAGTTAGCTAGCCAATTCGTTGTGTACCACTTAATCGTGATTAGATATACATGTACAAGCACATGCTCGTCTTTGAAAGAATGTGTTAAAATGAAGGCAAAAGTAACCAAAATAAAATTTTAACATTTTGTAAAAGATCAGCTTCTAGGTTTGCAGCAAAGAGAATTAAGATTTTGATTAAATTTAGCATCAGAAAAATGAATTCTTTATTAGTTTTCCCAAGAAGATCAAATTCAATCGGTGATCCCATGGACCAAAGTAGATATTTGACAACAGAAGCCTCGTTGAAATATGTGATCGGCACAACCAAGAAACTTTAATGGTCCCTCAGTAGGCCGAAAGACCTGCTGTAAGAAACTTAACTAACAAATGATTTTGACCCTAGAATTACAAAGCTTAGCCTTAGCCACTGTAGCGTCTCGAGACTCCCTTTAAGGTGAAAGAAGGCATATTACTGGGGTAGAATATATATTCTGGAAACAGAGGGCTTGGGGGGCTATTGGCATGGCCTGGAGACCGGCCAACCGGCTAGTACAATATAGCCAGCCAAGTGACCGAAACCGGCAATTCAAACAAACAAAGTATTACAGCCACGTTCGCTTCTGTAATACTTCTACTTCTAAACTACCTGTTTTTTCATGTGTTAAGATAATAATCATCAACTGGCTTGAACATGCTAAGTATGCAATGGCCAAAAATAGGCCATCCATCCTGTTCCATTCGACAAAGTGACGTGAGGTTGTCCAACAGGTAAGCTCAACGATACATGACCTGAAGTTCGGTGTTAATCACTAGAGCACAGTCTTCTGCGATGATGTGCTAGTTTTCGTTGTAGATGTAAACCAGTTATTCGATCAGCCGCGTTGTATACAATCAAAAGCGGTCCCTAACACGTGAATCGCAAATCGAATTGACTCAGAGTGGCCATTTTATCTGCGAACAATAATCGGACTCTATGGACGTGCAGAATTCGTGAGCAATACCCTTTAAGAAGCAGATTCTTCGACTTTCTGTCTGTGGCACGTTTTAACTGCCTACCGCGCCTTCACTAAGTATGATTTAACCAATTTCTTTTGCTTTGGTGCCACACGTAGATGAAGTCAACAAGATTTGGCTGGCACTTGAGGGAAGCTTAAACTTTGGTTTTGATGCTTGTTTGAGGAGGTTTTCCCCCATTTTTTTCAAATATTCTCGTATCTTGGATAGTGAATGACAGGGTGTGATATTAGGATTATAAAGGCAGTCCTGTCCATTACTTTCGAAGGGGATTTCCCATTAAAACTTCCCACGGCTTGTAGTAGAACCGGCCGGATATAGGTATTTTTTATGGCAGTGTTGCCACGCCGATCCAACCAAATGTTAATCGTCATCCTTTTATAATGAAGAGATTCATTTATAATAAACATGTATTACCTTGAAAATTCCCAAGGAAGAGAATTTCTGTGTCGATGCTTAATCACATAATACAAAGACTAGTATACGCTTTAAACCAGGCGAGGTTAAACCATCCAATAAAGTTAAAAACTACTATCTGATTCCAATATTTATGCTTGTGAGTCGTTTCTAAGGAATTTGCCACCAATTATTTAAAAAAGTTGGAAATAAGTAATGCGTAGCTCTAATAAAATGTCCAATGGTTAAAATTGTTTGTATGTTTCGACATAGTTTACCCTGGTGATATTTTGCAGCCTATAAGTATTGAAAAGGTGCACGAAACTACCGGAATGCAGTGTGAGGCATAGACTTTTAAGTCAGTCGCCTTATTAAAATGCAGATCGTGGTTTGCTTCAAAACTATCCATTTTGCTTCACAAAAACTAGACACGCAATTCGTTGGACGGCTTTTTGAAAAGACGTAAGAGGAAAGCTCTTAGCACAACTGATCCAGGTAAAAAAAACCCAAGGTAGGTGTCTCGAGTTGAGGAAGGACTTATATTCATTGAAACGGTAAATGGTTGCTAGTAGCCATCCACCAAGATGGTTAAAAATTCAAATATTAGGAGTGATCCCCATTCGTATATTGTCGGAATTAACACGACTGGTTAAGCAATCCATTATTGCTCACGCCGACTACATATTTGTTGAAAACAACGACACCAGGCGGATGAGTCCTACACTTCATCCATTAATTGATGTCAGC
This sequence comes from Taenia saginata, assembly GCA_001693075.2. Taxonomy (NCBI): domain Eukaryota; kingdom Metazoa; phylum Platyhelminthes; class Cestoda; order Cyclophyllidea; family Taeniidae; genus Taenia; species Taenia saginata. The sequence goes on along the minus strand of LWMK02000009.1, from coordinate 667,978 downwards.
AAGTATTCCAGCCCATTAACTTGTCCCTAGGTTCTGTACCAACATGGAAGGATACGGCGCTAATTCTAGCTTGGTTTCGTGTTTTGGAGTTTCTTTATCTCTCGAATGTGCTATTGCTTTGTTCAAACGGTCTACTTACTTGCCCACAAGTCTAAGGCATCACCTCATCTGTGGAAGACTGTGATCTCGTTGTCGGTTCATAATTATATGTGGTAGGCTGTAGATATAGTTACTAACCATGAACGATTCTCGTGCTGAGCCAAACTATTAGGAATGAAAAATCGCTGGTCGCATCGGTGTCACCTGATTTAGCTTGTGATTGCATAGGAACTCCTCCTTAAGTAGTATCAAGCCATCCGAATTAATTAGGAGAAAGTTATTAGAAGACGAAGGTTCTTTGACCTTACAGCAAAGTAATCCTTAAAGGGATTTAATGATGATAGCTTAGAGTGGAAAGGCAAGATGCCCACCGCTTGTCAGCCCCATTTTTGCATCTTCCCTATAATTTACAAACAATAGTCACCATTAAACGGCCATGTTAATAGGTACAAATAAGTGGCATCATTTTGAGCATAAAATTAGTTTATAAACGTAAGTTGGGATTATTTTCCCTTCTGAGATAAAATTGACAGTTGTAGTGAATGAATGACTCGTTTCTCGGTGAACGAACATCTCAAGAAGTGGTTTTCACCTTCGGCAAGTTTGCTCCTTTGTTAACTTAGTCACTCCATATTATCAGTGCATCAATCATAGCGGCGTAAACTCAAAAACCCGCATTATAAAGGCAGAATAAGCTCTACCTACAAGAACTTTGTGTTTATTTTCTTGCCCAAAAATTGGTTATGAGCAATTACTTTCGTTTAAGTGGCTTTTAAATTCCCCTAGCGTAGAATTAGAAGCTGCTATCGCGGTGTCAAAGAAATGTCATCAAATGACAATAAAATTTGAAGTTTACGGAAATGCAGAATAGGCTTTTAAAATGTCGACAGTAACGGCATTAGCAATGAAAAATTGCGAGTTATTTTGCCACCGAACTGAATCGGTATCACTGTATGTTGCTGATAATATCATCGCAGAACTATTTAAAAGGAAAGAAAATAGGGAAAGAAAGCTGTTTTCCCTAGCTATTTTACTAAAATGTGATGTAATCAGGAGATCGTAGGCGATTACTAACAATAATTATGAGGACTTTGTGTGGACGTTTGCTAGCAGGGTAGCAGAAGAAAACCGACATATATAGCCTGGATATTTGATTTTCCCAATTTGGCAAAATAGAGCAAAGACAATTATTTTTGAACGAAGAAAGCCTTAAAACCGCATAACCACTTGAAACTTAACCAGTCGATTTTCGGCACGTAATTCTGTGCGGCTGTCACCTATTTGTGACGGTAATGGCAATTATGCTAAGAGCAAGTTGCTTTGATTAAACGAGTGATAGAATCCTAATTTTGGTTTACAAAGAGGCTTTCTATCTGATATTTATTAACTCTCCTCAGCGTCACTTACATATCTATCGGTCAAATCAAAAATTTTCGAATCACCTTTGAAAGACTAAATCACAATGCTGCCCTTAGTGCTATGAATGATAAACGTAGAGTTCTGGAACCTGTTTTTTCGTTTTTAAGAGCATACGGTAAGGGGTGGTGTCGATAAATGTAAGAATGCCTGCTGAATCTCGGAATTGTTGGAAAGAGGAACTTAAAGTGGAGCCGTGCACTTATTATAACCATACTTCCCTCTACCACAAGGGGAATTCTCACGACGCTAGGTCAGGCTAAGCAGTATCGCAATCATTTATCTCAGTCTAAGAGCTCGAAACCACATTTAGAAGCCCGCTCAAGACTTTGAGAAAAATAGATCCTTCAGGACTTTTGGAGCTAGCATTGATTCCGACGATGTTAGACGATATTGAAATCAGTGGACAATTTGTGATCATTACATTGCAGAAATGTGGGCGGTTTCATGCAGAGCTGATGTTTTGAGTTAAGTCAGTCAATCCGTTAACCAAATGTGGCATGACCCGATTGCTAGCGATCTCTTTCGAAGGCAGGATTGTGGTACACCCATGATATTAACCGTCGCATTATCACCTGTACTAAGTGGAGTCGATAGGAATGTTGGAGCCCATTGCTGACTAGTGTTAAACTTAGCAAGTCAGCTTTTCGTGTAACGTAAGTATTTTTACTTCTATTCCAGAGAGCCACGGTTTTAATTCATATAAGTGAAGCGATTTGGTGCTAATTTATGCGTACATCAGCCATATGAATGATCTTGAGAACTCCTTCCACCAATGTCTGCAAGTGAAAGATATTTCCCATCCAATGAACAAGTAAGTTCACACGTTCATCCGATTCAACAGAAAGCAACTGCAGGTGTAAGACATCTATGAGAGGAGAACGGTCTTATTATGAAGCGGTCCGCTTAGCCGGACCACTGACCCAGTAACCCCACCAACTTCTGCTTCCACCGTGGGTTAATCCTTGCCATATGCAGACCCATTTTGCATAATTTATGATTTTGCTTTGCAAACATCCTACTTTCACATAATTTTCTTTTTTTTATAAAAGATATCCAATGTTTGGCGATTGTGCAAGTGCATTCCATAGTATCTTCTTTAACATACTATTGGAAGCAAATAACTTTAGGTCGGTTAAATTCCCCATAGCACAACAGCATAGGGAGCTTTTATGTGTTACAAATTAACCATCTATTAATAAAGACAAGCAAAATCAGCTTCGCTTTTGGAGGCCAGCTGTGGTCTATGCAACAAACGAACGTATCGGCTAAGATTTTCTTTTCAATGATTACAAACAATGTAAATTTTGATGTGACACTCCTTTGTGAAGGCGTTAAACCTTCTGAGTTCTCCCCGGCTGATGCCCTTATTTTGCATTCATGTGAGCATCCCAGTTTTTATTATTACTCACTGCTTCAAAATGCATTCATCTATGATAGGAGAGCCTAGCCATGTGATAATTTGGCGAAAAAGAGAAAAAAATGGCCTTTTGCCACGGTGACGCATTCATTGTGCTTTTTCCAATGGGAAAATCCTATTTTATGATTCAAAGGGTGTTAATTGAATCCGCCTCTTGCATGTGTTAATTTAAGCACTAGCTTCTTAACAGCTCGGATAAAATACAATGGACAATCCAATCTATGAAAATTCAGGCCCTAACAGAATCAAGGACAGTTTTTGCAACCGTGAGGCTGGAAATCTTTGGGTAGTTTCTGTACTGGTTATATGGGATTTGAACCTAAATTTGTCAATTTTTTGCTCATACCTCTTAGAATTTCAGGGTTCTTAAATGAAACTGTGCCTACCTACCTATCGAATACATCCATCAGAGCATTTTGCTGCATGATGTGCTGAGTGTTTGCTCGTTACCTAATTTAGTAATCCCATAGGAATTTTTTGGTTTTTAAGGGTAGCAGCCGCAGCCCTTTCAAAGTTGCAGGGCTTAGCTTTCAAGCATAGCTTCCCGAAGAATATTCTAACCATTTTATGCTAAAGAATGAGTTACGGATCCTATAATGCATTGTATGTTTGATTGCTAGGCGGAGATTATTGCGTCAAAGATCTTCTTAGAGTAAGCATCCAGAACCGAGGAGAAAATACTACGGGCTACCATGTTCATGATCGCTCCCCGAACAGTCTCAATACATAGTGTATCGTTAAGGGACGAATTATTGGCTAAGAACGGCTTGCTAGCCAACGCTGAGTAACCAAAGAAGATCTAGTGGTTTAAGGTCCATTAAAATGTAGTGACTTTTTTACTCATGACATAAAACCTTTGGTTACATTCAAACTCAGTCATACCAAAGTGTCACCAGCATATGTATCAGTGCATTCTCAGGCTAATAGATAGCTAAACATAAATGTACTGATCCTGACATTAAACAAGTGCATTAAAAGGTGAGATGTTCCCTATTTGGAACTAACATGAATAGAACAAGAGATTTGGTCATTAAGCATGAAGGTCATGGTTTCATTGGGATTTTAAGTTTTATAGCTGCACCAATCCATCTTACACCTTGTAATTGTAGAGACCCAAATTATTCACAATTATGCGGATACTATTTGGTCTGTGGTACAGCAGAGAAGAGTAGTATTTTGAAGAAAATCCTAGGCAAATTTGCCGGATACTTATTTGAACATTGCATTTTTTGGGAGGAGTGTTGTCTGGTTGGAGATATTACATCCAATGCGATACTCAGACTAGTGCCTTGGTTGATGACTTGCGCAGAAAATTAATAGGTCATAAGTGGGTTCGATAGTGCAAAATTTTCTTTGCGTTGAAGAATTCAACTACTGGAATGAACTAATTACGAGCCGCTTGAATGTTTTATTGTCAGCATTTTGCGTAAACATATTGGGTTTAGAGTTGCCTTATCAAACATTTCTTGTGCCAAGCGATTCTTTTTACCGTTCCTTGATGATGTGCAGAATTGGTGCTATTTTCGAGTACAACGCGAAACACTTCAGCAGTGTTAGTGGCATACTGTTGGTTATCAAAACTTCCCATCTGCCTCTTGAAGGTGATCCTTACCCAATGCAAGAGGTAGACCCGAGATGAGACCAGGACCGTGACGAAGAAGAGGAAGACCTTGAAAGCGACTGCACTGAATGTGTTCAGGGGGTGATGATGAGAGGACTTTGATGCGATTTCCATTTCGACAATGACAGTTAACTTGATCTAGGTCAAATACTGCCTAAACTGTGCTCAAAGTAACACTACAAATGGACTGTAAATGTATATGGTGCAATGACTGGCTAAATGGGTTTAAACGGCACGCATCCCTCGGAGGCTCAATCAGTGGGGAGCTATCGGCTGGATGCCATCTGAAGGGGTAAACATGCACATAGGAGAAGTGAAATTTATGATTTGATGTCTGCCATCAAATGACTGTACCTACAACTTATAATTACAAAAAATGTATCTACTCCCTTTGAATGTTAATGCGGGATGATCTTATAGTCACCTTCACTAACGGTCAAATTTAATTTTAACTTCTGTGTGGTCAGTTGACTGGAACAAAACTGCAACTTCACAAATTATTTTATCATTTTGCCTTCAAGATTTCGTTGCAAAATGTTTGTAGACAAAAGGATCGAGGCTTGACTGTAAAGATGTACTCGGTATCCTTCTTTCTAACATATGCTCAGTCTTCACAGTTTTAATGCATCACTAGACTTCATCTCAAAAATGTTAGCTTTAACAATTTTGATTTTCTACAAAATAGACTCGTAAATTAAACAGATGGGCAAATTGGTCAAAATTGTGCCATGCCACGGATCCTAATTCTTAAAAGACAACATCCTAAATGATCCCATAAATTTTGCAAGTAAGTATTGGATCTACAACTAGTTCTAGATGCCAAATTTGAAGCATGGGATTAGGAAGTGTCATCACTGAAATCGCTGTTCCATTCAACAAGGCAGCATTTCATTTTTAGAAAAAATGTGCTTTTGTGCAATAGAATTCAACCAGAATTCTTAATTACGCATTTTCTCCTGAGGGTCAAGCACACGGTGGAAATCTTTACATACCTCAATTCAGCCCCAAGATGCACGGAAAAACTTATGCTTAAAATTTACCCGAAGTGAGTTTATAAATCAAGGGCACCTTTTTATGTGTAAGTAGCCCTACACAGACAACCATAGTACACGTCTCCAAAACTTACTCCACAAAGACCTCATACCTTACATCAAAGATACTGATCTGACTTTGGTCCCATTCTCGTCCTTCGCAGGACCCTGTTGATATTTTTAAAGGGGATAATTACCACTTATTTTGGCAATGGACAATTACATCCTCACAGTTGGGAAACAACCATTTAAAAAGTGTGGTAGACTAAATGATGGGTTCATGGATGTTAGCCATACAAGTGCACATTAAATGTTGAAAGTTATAAATCTATCATGCTATAATACAGTTTTGTTGACTTCTTCTTGAGTCAAGGCATTTTAAGCACTCCTTAATGAAACTATGATGGAAGTCTTGAGCTTTGTTTAGGTGGAAGTAATAATTTAAACACACTAAATTTGCTAGTTTTTTCTAAATAAATGCAAGCATAGTTTGGAAAACCTATTCTTGCACCTAATCCGATTCTCCGAATTACGTCTCCTTTTAGGATCGTATTGCGATACTATGTGCTGAAGACTGGACACGATGGACAACTTTTCTTACATTCACCTTTAACAAGTGGACCACTGTGAGAATTTTTCAGATCGCTAATCACAAAAGGTCACTTTTCTATGAACAATTGGTTCACATAGATACATACTCACTTACATCTCATTTACGTGCAGTCAAAGAGGAATTTTATTGTGCTATATATACATAATTTCTTCAAAGTATGCTAGTGTTATATGATGTTATAATGTGATTCTGCTCAAGCAAAGTGATAACCTCCTTCCAGTCAGCTCCGTTTCTATCTCAGTCATAAACTGGCAGGTTAGTGTGTGACCACGAGCGCCATCAAGATAACAAATCGAGCGGCAAAAGGGCAAAGAGTTCAATACGGATGTTTGCAATGGTCATGACCTTACGTGCCTACTAGCACATATATAATTTAATGCTATCTGACAGTAAATATGCATTGGAATGTTTAGGAATGCCTAGGGAGGTAGTTCGATTTTCAAAGTGGTAGACTTTAATTTACAGATGAGCATTCCAGAAGGCTGAAAAAACAACCCTTTTAGATTTGCGGTTTAGTTTAGCACCCACGTTTATCAACTAATGTCTACCTTATACTGAATGCATCTTCATGGACTTGAAATGGCATTGTAAAATAAATAAATTCTTCCGGCTGACAAATTAGTTATAATTGTCTTCAAAAAAGGGTTGTGTGAAGCATAGCTGAGGGGTGCGAAACCGTATCGAAGTGAATAATGAAAACAATCATTTGAGCAATTCTCGCGCAGCAAATAGGCCAAATTTTTGTTTTGAGAGTTAACAGAGTGGTAAGGTTGTGTAGGGTTGATTTATACGTCAATAATTGTATCAAGCAGAATAACTAATCATAAAGACTTTGACAGATATTGAAGAAAAGACGGAGATATTTTTGAATGTTTATTTCGGAGCATTTTAACGTCTTCCTCCTGACATTGCACAAAACGCTATCCTTGAACTAATGGTGCGGTTTTAAGATAGCTACAAGATGAGTTATTTTAGAGTTTGTAAAGATCTACGGTCACAATTAAAATTAAAATGTTGTCTTATTTAATATGATGCAGATTTCTGAGTTTCGCCCAGCCTAAAAAAAGTTATTTCACTTTCAAAGGTTCTGAATAAAGGAATCAAAAGGCGGTAGGATTTTACTTCAATGCACCAAATATAGTAGTGTTTTCAACTTTAGCCACATTATTCTCATTTTGCAACCAACTGGGTAATTCACATGTTTCGTAAACATCGAAAAGCTTCACACAGCAGATAAGGAGCAGACTCTCTCTACACACACGTTTGTCCCTACTCTGTGATTTCCATACATAACCCAAATTATTCCAATGTGGAGTTATCAATTATTTCAGTGATGTGGTCCCGTCACTGGGTGAGGGATGAGTCAAAACGGGAAGAGGTGGAATTATCTTATCCCGGAGTGTCATGTTGGAGGCTTGCGAGTCTAATTGCCCGTCCGCCCTATCTGATTGCTCGTCAGAAGGACGTACATATGTGCATTTAAGTGTTTGCTCCCTTTCCTTCCGAACATGTCATAAAATGCTACCACATTTTCCTCGGCACCAATCATTGGTGGACGCGATGAAAACAGCAACATTTTTCTTGAATGTTTTAACAAAGATAGAACAAAACACCTGGCTACGAGTTTCAAAGGATTTTGACAGTCAAAATGTTTTCTTAGACATAGTTCGGTATATTTGCATTATATCAATTAAACTGCGGTCAAAATCCTAAGTTACTTTTCTGACATATTTCTTTCCATGCCAATAGAAAATTCGTGTTTTATTTTTGGATTAACCTCAAAAAATGTTAATAATTGCACTTAACAATAGGGAATGCGTATGAAACGCGAGTAAATAAAATAGTAGGGCATTAACGAGGTGAACACATTTCCGTGCCTCCAAATAACTCAGTCAACAACAATTTACTAGTTAGGTAAATTTGACTACCATTATTTGACACAAAAAGAAATTTTAACTTGTACATTTTTGCTAACAAAATGGAAATACTGTTAGGGGTTGCGGCCTACAATTTCTGTGCCTACAATTTCATTTGATAGCGTATCGCATGGACCGCATCCTCATAAGATTTAAAAATTTAAGAATTTGTATTGCAGGCGATTTGGTTCTATTTTATAACAAAATCGCATGACTGCAGGATGCTCGATGAACCTGGTTATTGCTTTAAACAACTATTGTAGCTAAATCCTCTCCTGGACGGTACACAAGCCTACGACTTCCACTCTATGCAAGATTCAGTCTTCGGCAGTAGAATAAGCCACACATTCATTAGTATCTTACGTTTACCTCAACCTGTCTACATCACTTTTATTTGATTTTAAGTTCCAACAAAAAGACGGTCATCACATCAAAAAATACAGAAAGAGTTTGTGGGTGTCGTTTTTTGATCCTAGATTTAAAAATCAAATTTACTCGAGAGCGAGTTTTGAGGATATGAATGACCTTTAATCGACCACTATGGGGAGCCTTGGCTCCCTTATGAATAAGTTTCCTTGCGCAGACCCAAAATATAGCACAATTTTGGCTGCGTGGCATTAGTAGTCACGACTTTAAGGAGTAAGAGGGCGAAATAAAAAGGAAATTTTATGCCATCAGAGTGAACACTAAATTTTGAGAGACTTAAGAGAGCCAGCTAATGTTGGAATTAATCTAACTTAATCCCCATTTCGCCTTATTGCTTCCTGTTTGTTCCGATTGTCGGTCCCGGCTCTCTCTGTGACTCTAGTTCCGTGGCAAGCGTCGCAATGACGACCCAGGAGAGGAAAATCAGCTACGAGATAAAGGTAAGGTTCTCAAGATGATTTAATCTGCCTTCTATGCTTTGTTGGTCCCAGTTCTCATGAGTACGATCAAAGTGTTTTGAAGGGAATGTGCGAAAAGTGTTAGTTTAGGTTTGGTAGCATTTTAATAGAAATTTTCCCCAAACTTCCTTACGACTTCATTGCCTTCTTAATGTCCTATCCTTGAAAAGGAAATGTAAATATCAGATTTCTCTGTAGCTATTCTTTAAGAAATATTCAGACACATCCCATAATTTATTCTTATGTAGCTTATAACTAACTTTTGATCTAATTAAATCTTCAGTTATCATAATCGCCTTATCTTGATTTATTTATCAATCAACGTCATTGATGAATCACAGGTAGATCAAGAAATATTTTAATTACTTCAAATTTGAATTAAAGTCTCTTTCTCCCTTGACATTTCTTCCCTGTAGAGCTAAGAAATGTTAAAACTAATTTATAATGACAGGTCAATTAAAGAGGTGGCTGGCGATGTGCATGAGCTCTTAATAGCACCGACGACTTCCTTTGATATTCCCCGCAATACTTAAATAATTAGCTTCGGAGCCACCTCTTTTATTACCAGTCAGGTAGGCTGATTGGTAAGTGGATAGGTGGATAGTTAGAAGTGTATGTTAGGTGATTAATCGTCCAACTGGATGGGTATGCGAAAATACAAATAAAACCAAACACCAGATGCTCCAAGCGCAGACAGTTATGTAAATTTAATTTGAAACAAAGTGAAACAGAACGACATTTTAGTCAAGTCTGTGATGGGCAGTATTAACAATAATTCGCATTTATGGCCGACTTCCTAGAATGAGCGAAAGGTATGAAACACTCCGAAAATGGAGCTTTCTTTTAAGTTACTCTTTCCCATTGAGAAATGCCGACTTCAATCTTTTTAGATTTAAACAAAGCCAATTTTCTTTATAAAATCAAAGGGGCAAGTCAAAATATGCAAATCTTGAGCATTTTCTAAATGCACGTTTTTTCTTATCGTCTATTTGGTCCGAACTTCAAAACAACGGGAATTCCGACAATTCGACCGTTATTGAATCCTCAAATAATACAAAACTTGCTTTATTTTAATAAAAGCTCTGATTGGCTTCCCATGTAGAGTAGGCAATGCCAAATAAGATTCCTTGTCACCTGACTCGGAGTTCGGCCGTAAACTTTAGTGTCAAGTTGGATTGAAACAACGGGAACTCTGGGAATCATTTTACTGCAGCTAATCAGGAGTCTAAGCGAAACACTGTTGTAGCTGTTTTTTGAAATCATGGAACTCGCACTGTGCTCTCGTGAGGTAATTGAAATTAAGGTAAACAAGTTTCAAAGTCAACATAACTTTTGGCGCGATCTAGTAAGAAGCACCAAAATTAACTGACTGGGCTATAAAGGAAGGCATTAAACTCTGGGTAAACTTAATATAGATGGACTGCACATTTCGCTTTGATGTGTTACACAACCAACGAGAATCAACTAAAGCTTGCCATAATTAAGAATGATGTATGAATCGAAAGCTGTTTGATGAAATTTATGCAGGGTCATTTGAAGGAATCCTGTTAGCATGCATTCTAGTGTCTGCGGCATTGGTTCAAATGCCACTGTCCTCAAATTAAGTAAAAAATGTGTGCTAAAAGGTGCAGACTAGGATTTTACACGCTGAAAGACTGTTCATCTGAAAATTGGTCCTAAGTCTTCGTGTAGAGACAGCCCTCTTTTGTCTGCTAACCATACATCTGTGCCGATTTCTCGGTGCAGATTTGGTAATGACGCTTTAACGAATGCTACCATAGCATCAAACAAGCCTGTTGGGTGACAAGTAGTTGGATCGCACCACCTTCTTTGCTGAGCCGACGTCGCTGATTTTCCTTCCAAAACGTTTTATTTGTCAATAAACCTATTTTCAACACTACACTTAATTTCTTTGTCTAAAAAATGTTTGCAATATCAAGCGTTTGATCCCTAGGTTAAAAGAGAGAAGCAGCAACAATGTTAAAGCAGGACTTTTGCATGTCTGAACACAGTTTTTGTATATTTCTTCTCAGTAGTTAAGGATTCTCATTGTGCAAAAGCAACGCTTAACGCCCTGCTTCAGCTTCAGGCGTAATCACCACGACTTTGCGAACTTATTCTCCTGCCGCCTTGCATTAGTTGTAAGGGCGGCCATAAAAAGGCCTTATTTGTGTATAAATTTTAGGGTCACATAAGTAGTGATCGAGTCCCCATGTCTGCTGGACTCCAAACTTGGTCACGCATACCCTTTCCTTAATCAACATGACCTCAAGCACAGCAAAGTTTAAAAAAGGCTACTGCTTATTTTTTCGACGAAACATAAAATCGCTTGTAGACTGAAATAAATTGAAATTTAAAAGCCATAAAATTTTGATGCCCCAGACATATTATCTTCATTAACAGGCAATGCTTTCCTCGCTGTGAGTTGTTTTCAGCATCAGACTTCATTTTCCTTGGAGCTTAATTAATCCTAGGAGAGACTGATCAGTTAACGATTATTCCACAAAAAATAACTAAATAATATTTAGCTTTTTAAATGTAAGCCATAAATTGAAACTCAAGCATCCTACGCAGTTATGAGACCTTGACTTTCTCGCACAATAAAAGCACTGCAACTTGCAAAACATCCATCTTCCACTAACTATACGTTGATTATCCCAAACTCTATCCGATCTGTTACTCTCAGCATGATGTTCCGTTTATCAGTTAACTACCTCGTAACCAGGTTTTTGTGCACTTTAAAAGCCAGAAGTAATAGGTTTTGCAATGGACATCCCATTTAAAAAGGTTTACTGCTTGCAAACTACGCCGTATGACAATAAAACACCGGGAATTGGTTAGTATGTGGAATGAGACCGCTCTAGCTCTATCCAGTTCTGTTAACTAACAATTGTTACGCACCTGATAGGAAATATGTTTCAAACCACGGTTATTCTACCTCACTCCATACAAGGAATCACGACTCTATATCAAGACTATGCAGCGGTTTACTTGGAGGAAATCATTGGTACGTTTGTTCGCTCAAGGCAAGCTAGAATACAGTGGCCATTTCCTAACACAAATTAGCTGGTCAGCAAGTAATCCAGCAGCGACGCATTTTTTGAAACGAACGTGAGAGGACAGAAGAACAAAGATTAATGTTCGGTTGTAACCTATCATTATTAATTAATGCATGGACTTTGAAACCCATATTAAACTATTATTTCTCCTCTGCAGATATGGGTGTTAACTGATTGCTCTATCACTCGCGTCACGCAAGACATCACTTAGAGTTATTTCTTGTATCTTAATCTTCAACTGTTTTAATTAAAGGTGGTAGTTAAAATTTGTGCTCTTTGCCAAACTTAATACTCTTATTTGCGAGTAACTCGGCACTCTAGTCAATCTCTTAAGTGTTGACTGAAAAATTCTCCTGGAGTTTAAAATCGGTTCAAAAGCGGGCAGTGTAAACTGGTAATAAACACAAGAAAAGTTAGTTGATATTGGTTTAAAATGAGAGAAACTCAGAATGTTACACGGTAAGACCCACAGTAACTAAAAGCCTGTCCGTGGTTTAATAGGCATTCATGCGGACCTTCGCTGGCATTACCCAAGGTCCTACAAGTCGCAAGCGCCCAACTTATCGAGGTATGCTAAAAACCACTCGACCTTACTTTGACGTCCGATGCCACAGATAAAATCCCATTCTAAAGACATTCCTAAGCACCATAGAAAGGTAGTCTGCCTTCGTTGCTTCTTGATACTTTCAATAAAGGACGCAAGCTTAACTAGAAAATCCGCTGTCTACTGTAATTTCATCCCTTTAAATTGAGGAGTTTTCCAGCTGAATAAGTAGATCACTGCTTTTGAGATTTAATCTTTTAGTAGGCATTTAATAACACCTCTATAAACGCAATTAGCATTTATGTTTCCTCTTTCCGCATCAATGCCTCTCTGTTCCACCTAGGCAGATGTCTCGGTCATGAAACGTAATTTCAAACTATACTCCAAGGAGTGCCAACCCTTGGTTTGCTTATAGATTTAACGGGAGGATTAACAAAGAAGTGAAAGAATTCGCAACTGAAATGCTACTGGTAAATTTATACAAATGAACACTTTCTTATTTTAAATCTGGTGTGAGTACATGCCTTTATTTATTCATTTTTAGCTTAAACAGAAAAGAAGAAAAATTGGAATTCTTCAGCGACAAACACACAACTTAGGACAAGTGGAACATATGTGATGTTGACTGGATAAATGACAGACGTTGGTGACCACGAGAAGGAAAACAAGCGGATTTCTCATTCGCCATGTTTCTTCCCAGTGGTATGAAATGCCAGATGTTAGCTGAAGACTTGTCTAGTGTTGCGTTTCCTCTGAATAAATACCCTAATTGTCTGCATCATATTGATAAATTTAAACGTAACAACACAATTTTTCTCAGGATTTCTAAAGAAAAACCTTTTCAATGTGGCCTCATAATTTTACCATTTGTAAAGAAGGAGAGAGGAGGGTAGATGGAGGTAGTGTTAGTATTTGTGGGCGCAATATAGTTGATTTTCAAACCTTTGACACAATTTTTCCGCCTAATGCCGAACATTAGGAAGCCATAGGAAAAACTATTTTGCCACTGAAAGTTTACTCCGATAACACTTGGAAACAAGTATCCTTTTAAACCATTTGGCGAAATGTGAGCCAACTGAAATTGTTTGCTACTGTTGATATTACGTGAGGTGTAGGAAACCCTTGAAGAACCAAACGCCACCTTTCTCTCCACGACTAAACTTGCCTTGCAGTTTTGTGGCAAGAAGGTATGAAGGATTCGTTCTGGCTAAACGACAGATGTCTACAGCGGCCAAGCTTTGGCATTGACAGTCAGATTTTGGCCCAGCAGCTGCACACACATCATCCAAGCATGTCAGGACTTTGACTTCTTAGTCATCAAGGGTAGCCCCTTTCGACTTTCAACAGGAAAGTATTCAGATAGCTTATCCATGTCTTTAAGTGCTTTTAAGCTCAAATTCTATTCAATTTTTATTTTCGAGCAAAGCGAAGCGTCTAGCACTGCTAGTCATTGTAATCTACTCAAAAACGAGGTCGCTCATGATGATTGCTTTCACCAGACTTGTAAAAACTTGGGTCCACGTATAAATTTGACAAAAGACAAACTTTTTGTGGATATGGCTGCGAGTCCTACAAACTGCCTGAATGTTTACTAAAATTAGCGCCGACATCCTAAGTTGGGAAACACCGATTCGCAAATTAGGTCCCTTAATATGGAATAGCCCACCATCGCAATAGCGCCTTCCAAGTATTATGCACCAGTCAATGTCTGTAAATTTTACTGCGACAAGTTTTTCACTCATGCTATCATGAACTTCGTGTTGATTAATGTTGTTTTGACTAGCAAATGATACATGCAGTGATTACTAATGTGGGGATGCATTCAACATTCACTACTATTTAGGATGGCACTGCAGTAGCATGCAAGTTCAAGTTCAGCTTGAATTTCCCGTGCATACGGGTTCTGATGTTAATAGTTGCGAAGTTAAACTGTTGCATGGCAGTTGTTCTCTTAAGTTTAAGGCAGTTTTTTAAGAAAACTGAACTTTTGCACGCAAAATGTTAAATCCTCTCCCTTTTTATCATTAGTTTGAATTTCTGCTAGCGGATTATGTGTTTAAATTCTGCAGAATGTGGGCTCAAGCGTCAAATTCTACAAGCAGTATTTCTTTAAGGTTGCTAAAAAACCCATTTACTTTTAATGATGCTTCACCTGCAATTGCTTTGCAAGGATGAATAGTGGCAATTTTTGTGGTTTGTCCATTTAAACCAATTTGCAATAATTTCACCACTTACTTTAGGAATTTAGCAACCGACTAACAAAATCGAGGGGCCTGTTTAAGTTAGGACTCGCTAATTGATGCTACAATTGTGGAACCCGAGTCCTACATGAGACTGTAAAAGATCGTAGAGGTGGACTTATTATTTGCATGTGGAATGAATGAGAAGCTGTAAGCAAAGATTCTGAAAATCTACATGGGTAAATAAATGCCAACGCACGATGGTGAAGAGCAGCAAAATGATGTAAAATATGGCCTTTTCGACTTTGACTTATAGCTAAAGTAATTCCCAACGCAATTATGCACTAAATGCGTTAGCTTTTTGGCATTTAACGACAAGGATTTGAAGTCAGATGAAATGCCAAACTGCACAGTGATTGACTCCATGTTGATATGATTAGTAATGTAAGCTTTACAACAATAAGCTGTGCTAACAACTGCACGAACTGTTTGGGATCATCCGACATGCATAGGCTTTGATATTAAGTTTTAAAGTTAGTAAATACAGCCAAGACTGATGATGAGTCGGGTTAAGAGGAGATTTCTTCCTTATGTTTTCGCTTGAATATTTTTGCGTTTTAATGACAAGTGAGCTTGACCTCTCAATGCTAAAAGGGGACTTTTTTATGACCATTTTAAATGATCTATGCAGACTGACTAACGACGCCTCACTTTTTTTTCTTTGCAATACGTCTCTTGCATTCAGTCCATGTGGATCAGATTCTATACTAAAGTACCGACCTTCTCACCAAAATTCTTACGTTTATGGGTTCTCAATGGCTTTAGTATGGTTTCAGCTTAATTTTTTAATCGTTTTTACGGCACTTGAAGTTAAAAGCGAAGTTATTGTTAGGGATGGTAGCTGAAAGATAGCCCACTTCCACTATTACCGTATATGGTGGCATTCCAATGAGGCACAATCGCAGTCACGTTGATGATTACAATTTCTACCTTTCATAAATACTGTTATTCTCCAAAAAATAGCCAAATAAACAGTTTGAAGTGAGGCCACTTTCTTATGAGTCACGATGACTGTATGCTAAGCTCTGTCTTGTCAAACCAGAATTGCAGACTCCGGGTTCCTCAACTTCTTAACTGGCAAGCTAAGTGCCTGTCTGGCCGACTTACTCATCGCAGACGTTTTTTTTGCTTCTTGGCGTCAGGCAGAAATGCGCACGTAGGTTGGTTTTAAGTCTTGATTTGTCACAGTCATCAATTTTGCCGATTTGACATTGACAAGCGAGATTTAGAGTACCAGTGTGATTAAAATAATTAACACTCAAACATTCTCTAAGCAAGTTTGAAACCGAAACCACAGTTTGATCCAATCCGGTAAAAACTGTAAGTAAGATTGATTTAAAGGGGATAAAGTATTTTTAGCTAAAATGAAATGTGCTGGAACTCACCATGTAAAGTGCGTAATAAAGTGGTTTTATCCCACCCAGAAGCTTGGAAGGATGCTCCGCTTTGATCGGGCAAAAATTCAAGATGATTTGTTTTGAAATTGGCATGCTGACATAGTCAAGTGGATCTAAAGAAGCTCTTTAATAACTGAATCGTGAAAAATATCGAATCGGCATTCAGGAAAGGTTTTAGACATAATAAAACCATCATTATTGTAATCGCTGGCCCTTTAGCCTCCATAAATCGGTTGTTATCCTGATACCTGACAGCCTCTTCGTACCCATCTAGTTCTTTGCTTTTTTATCGACATTACTAATTAAGTACTCAGAGCTGTGCCTGTGGCTGTGGTTATATCACTCATCTCAGAGAAGCAAAAGCTCAAAAAAGCTACATTTAGGAACATTGGTTATAGAAGAAGGACACCATCAGAGAAGGTCTGGACTGAAGTATGCTTAAACAGAAAGAGCTGCTGCAGCTTCGTCAACTTAGGCTACCTAGGCTTTACACTAGTAACCAAATTAAAACAATTATAAATTGTTCAATCAAGAAATTATTGTGGATTTGCTGCTAACACAGTACCCAAGTTATAAGATCATCATGGATTATAGGCCTTTAGCATACACCGCGTGGAAAACATGACTTGCAGAAAAGGCATAGCATTTAACTAGCAGCACTCTCCGTAGACCACCAATTTACCTGGTGATTTATTCAAACTTAGGGGAAGGCTGATAGGAGTCGAAACAGAGGAGTGATCAAAGGAAGCGCTGAGTGCTTTATTTAAATGAAATGGATGAGAGCAGTACAATAAAATAACACTGAACCATAGATCGGCGTAATACGATATCAAAAAATTGCTCTTTTAGAGGATAGAACAACAATCGGATACATTTTATAGCTCTTTTGTTCACGCGTGTAGTGGTTTATGGAGCACAAGATTAAATCAAACATGTGGATTAGATTTTAAAATTTGTCTGTGCTTGAAGGTGCTACGATGTAAGCGAAGAGCGATGGCTAGTAATAGACGAGGTTCTGATTAGAGTTGCGTCCAATTAGTTAAAAATCTGCGTCCTCAATGACCAAAAATAATGATGTACCACATTCTTATTTAAATCACCACCCCTAAAATAAAACAGAGAATAACATGAATGAATTAAGCTATGTGTTTTACAAATTGCTATTTAAATGGGCTCTGTTTCGCTTTGTAAGTTAAGGCGTCCTTCAAAATGTATAGCCCTCTATAAACACTATTATCCCTTTCTTAAGTTGGGTAAGGTTCCGTTGTTGCTTATTTTATAGGACCTACTTGAATCAGTTAACCACCCAGTTAGAGCAGTGGTTAGATCTAGATACCTTCTTAGGTCATGTCTGTACTAGAACATACTTTTATTGCTCGTTTGTTAATGCGAACTTTATCGCGATAAAGAGCATCATGAATTGTGAAGATGTAACTGCGATGTTTCAAAGAGCACAAATTGTACATTACTAAAATTAGCATTATTATAAGGAATGCTTAATGTAAACCAGGATCGCAAACACATGGAGACAAAGAGAATTTATGCTTTTTGGGACAAGCTAAACTTTTGCACTTTGATTCCTATTTTTATTTTAGCACATTTCGGCCTTCGGCTAGTATATAGTAGGCTTGAGCGTGGAATTCGCTGTTGAAGTGACTAACATATCCTTGATCAACCCACATGCTTTCAGGTCTCAGCCTCTCTCACCTAATTCGGAATATCACTTCAACTTCTGTAATAAGAACCCATTAGGTGCGCATGGTTTAAATACTTCCATAGCTAAATTTGCTAACATTTATGTAAGCAACTATCCTTCTGATCTGTGCACAGTCTTTGTGGTCAGTGTGCTGCACTTGAAGCCTTCCAGGTGCAAATTTATCACTGCTTGATGCTCCTTGCAAACACTACCTTTATTGTACACTGCTATCTTGATTAACGGTGAGTGGGTTGTTCTGCTGTTCTGAGCCTCTACAGTAGTAAACCTTTTCGTAGCCATCGAAAGGGGCTTTAATTTTGATATTACTGTTATTACTACTCAACACACAATGCTGCACTCCACTATTTTCAAATAGGCACTCATAGTAGCGGTAATATAGTGCACTAGCTGCAAAAAATTAAGCACTGAATTCAAACACTGACATGGAGATTGAAAGACTTGGACAGGTAAACAGAAAAACTGATCCAGCATCGAAGTAAAAGTAGATTGAATGTCAACACATTAAAGAAATGGAAGATGAGTGGCACAGTAGTGCTTAGGGGTGAACTCCATAGCACTGTTGTGGTGGGCGACATATAGGATCTTAGCAGGGTCAGGATAGTCAAGTATGTAGTTCACACGAATCTTAACCCACAATGTACACGAAAGTTCAGCTATCCTAGTTGGCCCTGTAAATTGCTGCATTTAATAACGCAACTGCAATCAAAGGCTACAATCCTCTCCCATAGAACCAGAATCTGCTGCTTGCCGCGAACTTCTCTATCTAAAAGTGAGTAAGTTGGTCCTGCGAAGGAGAAGATGCAATAACCGTCTCTCAGAGAAATAGTATAATATAAGTGTAAAGGGTGCGCCTATTTTTTTTCGATTCTAAAGCAGAGAATGGGAGGTTGTTATGATTACTATGGTATGATTTGTCCTAAGAATAGGACTTTCGTGCCATTGCCTAGTTTTTCTCTGAGGAGTTGGTGGCTTCTTTGGATTTAAACCAAAATGAGACATATTTGACAATAAGAAGATTTTTTCGGAGGTAGTAGGCTTTTGACGGTCAGAAAGTTGAAAATAATGGAGAAACACCCAACAAATGCCTACACTTGAATGTATGCAGGCAAACGGTTGAATGTGATTAGATGTCTCTTCAAGCGGTTGTAACGACTAGGTATAGCCAAGTTTACCCAAACTCGATGAACTTTTGGTTGCCTGTTATTACAAAGTAATCTCGAATAAGCATCAAAGGACGCACTATAGAAGTACAAGGAATGTCCATTCACGAGTAGTAATCCACAAATAGTTGAATTTGTTCGGTGGAACTCAGTAGATCAGAGTAAAATTTTAGGCTTCCGGTAGTTAGATGAACATCGTTGTGCACTTAAAAAGTACAGCCTTAATAATTGCCTCTGTATGCATTGTCAAAAGATTTGTCAGGTGATAAACCTTCGAAGCTTTGTTGTCCCACCGTTCTATGCCTATCTCATACAGTGAGATCTTGGGTGCGATAAAAAAATTTGGCCTTCCTTTGGAGGAAAAATTGTAAAGGTAAAGTAATGAACACATTAAAATATAAACGTTTGTGATAAAACTGGGTAATTCTATTTATCTGCTTTATTGGCACTAAGACACTTGATTTTTTTTTTGCCACTGGTAACAGAAACCTCATTTTTCCAAAGTGGAAGTTTTGAATGAATGAACACGGGTAGAGAGGACTAATGTAGCAGTCAAAGAATAACCAAAAAACTTAATTCCATCTAGAGAAGAAAATACTCTTCCTTCTGGACAGCAATTTTCAATGATCAGGACTAGTGGGTGAAATTATAACAGTAACAAAGGAAAGGGAACCACAGTTTATTGCAGGCAAATCATGGCTAAATTGTCTTTTTTAATGTGATGCAACTTTGCTTGTGTGCTATATTGACTGTGAGCTAGGTACCCCATTTTTGAATTGTTAAGGGAAACCGTACTCAGGCGAACGCATCATTCCATCAGAGCCACATACCACAGTCCTGGCTCATTCTCTTAATAAGCACTGAAAGTGCGATGTCTTTTTGGGCCTCCGAAATCCTCGAATTATCTTTTTTGGTCTAAACGCATTGAAGAGGTTTTCCAACGGTCACAGGTGTCAGACAAATGGTAATTAAATAGGTGACCGCATGAGATTTGGCTAGACATCCAGGAGCTTTATAAACGATTTATTTTATTTATGATATTATGTAAGCAGCTTAATCCGGACAGGTTTGTTTGTTCTACCAGTCACTCGTTAAGTAAAGGTCTTAAAAGCAAATTATTTTATGCATCAATTTATGCATAAAAACAACACAAAATTAACTTATATTATTATACTGCTTTACTTGATTGGCTCTCAGGCTAATTAAACTTAAATTTGATTAGGCAATAGTTTAAGTAATCCAGACAGCGTTGCCAAGTTACCTCGACTTCCACTTATGGCCCGATCTATTTCAAATTACAAATAACTAAACAAAATAAGGACAAGTTAAGGCACTCTTTGAGATGCGGTGCAAGCGCTCAAAACTAGCCACGAGGATTTCACTTCTTTATGATTTTCCAGTCCTCGTATTTAGACTAGTTGGCTTCTTGGGAAAAAGACAAAATTCGAAACATTTAAACATCTTGGCAGCGTTTCGTGATGATATCAGTTAGGAGTGGACCCGAAAGGGCTGTAAAATGCGCTCTAAATCCAACAGTAAAACGCACCTGCGTGGCTACTTTGGAGTTCATTTATTTTTCATGTTTGTTCAAAAGATGTCCTACATTTCAAAGGAAGCCTCCTAAGAAAATGCAAAATGTGTTCGCACATAAAGCACTTTTTTATCGTCGCTTGAAAGATTTGCAAATGAGCTGCTTTGCACCAAATGGCGCTCCATCTTGAATAGAGTATACTGCGTCCCAGGGAGGAGTGGATAAAGCCATAAAATTCGGCCAAAGTGAAAAGACAGTGGAAGGACGGCTTTGGAAATAATTTAAATGCTCATAGGTTGCTAATACAACTGATTATTAAAACGTGTTTATAAAACACCTTACGCTTTGCTGCTGCAAAATGGTTTCAATGCTCTGCGATTTGAGCACTATTTTCTCCCTCATTTGGCAACTTATCCAAATTTTATCTGTAAAACTTGCTCGAATAGGGGATGATAGTCACGCTAAAAATGGACCAGAATGATTTTTTCCCTACCAAATTAACTAATAAGGTGTTTGAAGCCATTGCAAGGTCACTTAACTACTTTAAAGTAGAGGGTCTTGCAGCTAAGTGTTACCATGTTTAGCCGCCTCATCAACTCATGTAGCTTAACTGAGTTAACGAGATTCATGTTGAAGAAGTTTAAGTGCAATGCTGGAGGAATTTGAATGCGCATCAAATGTGACCGCATTTGAAAAAGGACCTAAGTTTTCTTGCGCAGAGACTGACCTACCGCTAATTTAAAAACACCGCCTTCGAGACTCACCTTTTTCGCTAACGCCGACAAAGGATCTAACTCAGCAAAATCGTGGGTTTTCACCACAAACAACCCGTTTTGTGGTAGGTAAAGTAAGGTCTCTTTTTGTGTTTGTGGTCAGTGACGAATTGGACGCCTGAGGCTATGCTCAACTGCTTTCATCTCTTCACATTTTTTGCTTTACCTCACCCTACTCTACTTCAAAGCGTAAGAATTCCACTTTACAATGACGTAAATTAAGAGATCCAAGTGAGTCTCTGACAACGAAGGCAGAAGTTTACCCGCTAATAAATTATTTATTCATTCTTCCGCCCAATTCGATGCAAACATAGCTAGTGGGATAATTCATGTGTTCATTTGTTTAGTGATTAGAAATCAGGATAGTTGACTTTGTCCTTTTAATTGTTTGAGAACTGATAATTCTGTCACAGAACATTTAATCATACTGAGTGATGTAGCAAAAATGTGCGCAAGATGGACATATTGACTCGAAATAACCCAATTTGGGGCAATTTTACTGAATAAATATTCCTTTTTACAAGCTGCCCTTTTGTCAAATTTCCCATTTTCATCTGCCACCCCATGCAAGGATGAATTATCCCCACAGGAGGCGCTGAAGACTAAGAATGCAAACGAATAAGCCTCTGATTCACGTTGTGTGGTGAATTCGTCCATTCATGGTGATTAGGTGATGTGCCGACGACTGATGACCATTTCGCCACTTTATAACTTTGTTTGATGTAAATAGAGGGGCTGATATCCGATTCATGCATCACTTATGTGTCTTTAACGACTTAAGAACTGTCGGTGCAGCATTTAATGCGATTGCTTTGATTCGTACAATCGTGTTGGAAGACGTGTTCACTTATGTAATGGATTCAATCTGCGTGTTAACTCACGGCCACCTAAAGCTTTCTTAAAGCGAGATGGAGTGGAAGCTAGCTTCATGCACTTCACAACTCTTCTTTGCAGATAGAAATTATTAAATAGTGAAGGTCCTTTTCCTCCTTCCTTTGTCTTTATCTCCATCTGTCTCTTTCTCAGTCTCTGCTTAATGTGATGTAAAGCCAGCAAAGATTTGGGGGCAATTGTGCCATCGCTGAGTCTCTATGCTTGTGCAAATTTTGCCGCCAAATGAGGTGACATTGGACAAATTGGCAGTGAACAGGCACGTCTTTTGTTGTGAATGCTCAGTAATATGATAAGATTTCCACTACTTGCATAATTACCTCCAACATATGAATGAATTGCAAAATCTCTCTGCTGTGTTTTCCCATTCCTTTTATCATATAGCAGAGCATCAGTGCCAGAGCCATCTGGCAGTATTTGTTTCCTAATTTTTGGATCTCTCCTCATCCTTCTGATGGTCAATTTATTCCTCCATGTCGCTTTAAAGATTAATTTAGCCTGATTTTTGTGTCCTCTTCACATAGCCCAACTGATCTCAGTCTTCGTTTTGAACTCGATGCAACTCCTATGTTATTGCAGTGCCGTTTCCTCCTCTTAAGTTTTGACCTTCGATGAGTTTCGCTTCTTGCCTTCATTTAAGCAGCTCCTGTGTTTCATCTATCAGAAAAACACCATGCCTTTCACATTCGCATCCGCTTTACTACCACTCTGCTTATTAACTACCAAGTCATTAAATCTCTTTAGTTTTAAACTTCACAAGGCAGACATTAAATATTTTAAGTAAAACTACATTGCTTCGTGCTTAGGTAGGGCGAATTATGCTTCTGAATAAGGTTTTCGGTAAAAACCACAAATCTCTTCACATTTGTTGGTTCTCTTTTGTGAATTAGGAAGCACTTCCATTGTTCTCCCGAGGTTACCTCTTAGCAGCTAGAAGCCACTCGGCCTACTTATTTTCGCACCTTCACATTTCTAGATTTGGATTTTAAACAGTCTAGGAGTAATTGCCAATTTACTGTCGTTTTAAAAGGACGCTAAACTTTGCAGGAAGCAAAGTTTTTCAAGTTTGCCTATTTTGCCTATTATCTGTCCCATCCTTAAATATTCCAAAAGATAGCCACTTTCATTCATTGATAAAAGTTAATTTAAATAAAAATTATGCAAATTAAATGAGCTATTTTCAAAGCAAATATAAGTAAAACCTTTTAAATGTCTTAGATTTTGGGCTTTTGTTGCAAATAATTTGCCAGGAAATACAATTCAAACGTTAATTAGGGTGTCAATGACACCGGCAGTTGTTCAAAGGTGCCAGTAATGTACACCATACTCGGCAAATAATTCTGCCATTTTCAATGACAGAAATTTCTTATCTAGACATGCAATGTCATTTCTACGCCGCAATCCTTTTTTCTCGTGAATTTCTCTTGTTTCCTCTGCCGGAGTCTTCCTTCTCAACCTGTGCAGACACAAGATGAGTCACAGCCGTGAAAGAAAACACGCTCTTTTCTGCCAATAAACCTGTCCCATGATAAAAGGAGTTCTTTCCTCCCGGAATGGGAATAAAAAGACTAGCAATTTGCTCATGCAGATTAAAAACTACGCACCTACAAACGAGCGGGCGCATTTTAATTAAGGTGGTGACTAGGCGTGCTTTCGCCTCCCTTCCTCTCGGATTTTGGCTGCAATTACTGCTCATTAGAGCAATGAGTAAGCCCACTGGGGTTGACAAAAGCTACTGAAGATGAAATGAGGTCCCATCGGACCTTGAGGGTGGGAATTGTGGTTGGTTCTATCAGATAAATGTTTAAAATTAATGCAAATCTATTAGCACACATTTAGCGGACAGTTCCGGAGCAACCATTCAATTGATTTTTAAGCTCAAAAGTGGCTAACGAGTTTTGGCACGGCATCTAAGGTCTAAAAGCTTAGTTAATAATAAAAAGAGTGTCAGAAGAACATTTTGTCATTGTTATTATTTATGCTTTTATGCTAACAAAATTACTCCGATATGAGCGATGATTTGGCCAGGTGCGATTAGCTTCTTGATCCCCTAACGTTAAAACACATGAACTACTTCTTGTTACAGGTCAGTCAGAGAAAAATCCAAAACGTGAGCATTGCCGCTAAAGCCCATAAAAGGAGTAAACAAGTTGACATTCCCAAAGATTTTGTTGCCATCTATCAGTGAACCGTATCATATCACGTAAACTTCGCCAGTATTCAGCACTCTGCATAACAGTAGTGCTATACCCCTTATTTTTATAAAAACGGAGTTACAGTTTCAAAAGCGTTTCATTTTTTTTATCAACTCAAGTGATCCGTTGTCTGGATTATAAGACATGAGGTGATTTTAGGACTATCTATTTAATAGCACACAATTTATAAACTCAATCAGGCTTTTGAGAGACCTTTGCAACTTTGATCCTGATTTACTATTCACAAAACAGGAAACTTTAAACGGAACTTGAAAGAAAGGGTAAATAACAGGGACTTCTGGTGTTCACAAACAAATTCACGCATTTTACAGGCCTTTAGAACTTCCCAACCTCGGAAAAATGTTTGCCTGAGTTGATTTTTAAGAGCTTAGCTGGCAGTTCAGCATAGCGAACCCTAACTTCAATGGGCATGCTGAATAGTAAGGCGTTTATTCTAAAATGAATGATCGCTTTGAATAGCCTGGCATTTTTGCCTACTGTGATTACCGGCAAAGTAAAATTCATCGAAACATTTTTAGCAGTTAGCTAATTGCAGTTCTTCATAAAACTCGTCAAGGCTATCTCTGACGAGCGGCTTAGCACATACCAAATTCATCTAGTTATCAGTGATCAGGCAAATTGAATGATAGAGTCATACAAAAGATTATAGTTAATCACTTGAATGTGTTTAACCGGATCACCATTCCTTTGAATCTAACGAGGCACAAGTGACAAAGACAGGGAAATTACTGGCTGATCCAATCGTTTAGGTTTGGAGCTCATGAAGTAATTATCAACTCCTCTGTGAGACTTTCATTGTTTAACTGAAAGCAATGTTAAGGAGTTTTAAAATACAGGTCTTTTGACAAAACATTACTGTGCTTTTGTCAGCTTTATCAGTTTTTAGTATCATGCCTCTCATATAGGCTTGAACTTCCTGCGCCACTTGATATGCGACCTTCGAAAAATACTTGCGATAGAGCAGCCTGTCTAAAAATATTTGAATCAAAGTAAGCACAAGGCATTGGGGATTCTGTTGGTTGCAGTTTTCTCGCCAGCTACCCTTTCATTTATAGCGATAGACATCCCTTCTGAGTTCCAGTGCATTGTCTTGGGTGGTCTAAAACATTAATGAGGACGACGAATTTGGTGACAATTCAGATTGAAAGGGAGATGCTTTCTAAATGTCGATGCTAGCATCTTCATCTTGGAAGGTTTACGTAGTTGCAGTTCATGAATCAAACCCACACCGATTGGTAGACGTGGGGATAGCAAAGGTGGTTCACGAAGAGGCGCATGGATATCATTAGTGTATGTTGCATCATAGGAGGAAAGAAAAAGCATATAATGGTAATAGTACTCCAATACCCACCACTGTTGTCGTCATCTACTTAAATTCCAAAGCAATAAATAGGTTCAATTTTAGGCAACTTGTGGTCCCAATGTCATACTGTGTTTAATATTGACTACCAATGATTGCCTTCCACAGTGGACATGTCCACTAGGGTTCCCTCGAAGGACATCTTAGTAATTATCTAAATCGTTCAAATATGGCGATCAAAGAGTCAAAGCTCCAGAGTTGCTATGATTGCTTAAGCTTTTGTTCATTCCCTCATGGATCGTATAACTTAGAAGGGGTGGTAGTGGCCTGTATCAAGACATGTCTATAAACGAATCCCATACGTAATGGCTAGGTGTTAGCAACTTCATCAGCTTGACACCATCTCATTTAATCTTAAAAATAACTAAATGGGGTGGTAGTCTTGCTCATGGGGTAATACATTCACCTCTCGGGAGAACAGAGGTGACAAATATTTTCTTGTGATTTTATAAATAAATTATTTAACCTCAAGGGAAGCCTTAGCACACTTTGGTAGTTGAAATGGTCATCCTGTTTCTAAAGCCAAACGGTTGCCTGAATCAGCTCTGATTTTATCTTACAAACGGGCCTTGTGAGAGAAGAAGAAGATTTATTTGTTGCTGTAAAACAGAACTGTTCCCGACGTATTAGTTGGTCTAAAATCTATCAAGTCCTATAGAACGTGTCCTTCTTTACTTTACTAACTGTTTGTAAAAAGGGATGAAGTTATGTCTGAACAATTTACGGTCCAGAGCCTAGACAATAATAACTTACGTTCTTCTTGACATTGAAGGGCAGTAGCTCCAATTAAATAATAAAGTGAAAGTAAATTAAATCTGAATACTTTTAAAAATTACCCATAATTTTTTCTTGTGGGCGAAAAATGGAATTTGTCAAGGACATGTAAAATTAACCAAAAAATCCTTCAAAATATTAGACGTCAACCTTAGTACCATGCAGATTTCATGATATTGTATAGAAATTTAGTAAAATCCACCAAAAACATTGCCAAGCCAAGAAGTGGCAATAGCCTTAAATGTTTGGATGGGATTTGTTAAAGGTTCTTCTCACCATTTTTTGCAAAGAAAGTGAGGATTCACAATACGAATCCCTTGTGTTAGCAGTCAGTTTCTGCCACCTTAAAGTGCTGTTCGATATGGAACCTGTTTATTACAAGGTTTTACACTAGGAACTCGAGTCAGAAGACATTCACATATACTTAACTTAATTTTTATGTTACCGAAGAACACTAAGCTCTTTTCCCTTAAATAACTGTCCCTTTAACCTTGTTTCAAGCGCAGCAATCATAAATCCTAATGCCGTTTTAAAATGGACAAGAAACTGAGTTTTATGTTCTGCAAAACGTTATTGTAACTCTCCAATTTTCAGAATCACACCAAAGAATGCCCCATGCCTGACGTTACGTCGCCATCCTAGGAATGGTTCAAACTCTTGCTAATCATATAGCTAGAGGTGACAAAAAATTTATCGGAACTCATGGGCAGGCAATCCTCACCTTTAATTCTCCAAGCGCAAAAAGTGAACGATCTTGACATACAGGTTTAAATTTGGCCAAAGATACATCCAACCCTAGTTGTTGAGTGTGCAAATTTGACATTTGCGAATCTTACCTCCAGGCTATGGGTTGATAAAAATGGTGAGTCGAAGCAGAGCCATTGTGGGTCTAAATATGCTTTCCTAAATCATAAATAAAGGGTGGAACCCCACTAAAACTAACTCAACAGATGTTTCAGCCCATAGTTGATAAATGAGTTAAATTCCTTGCTCCAAATACCGCCTAGCAAGGCATTGACCATGGGCCAGGCTATGCAGTAGACAGTAGATCCATTAAGTTGTCGCAATCGTTCCTGATCCTAAGGGCAGCTTCTTAGATTGTCCATGTCGTATTAAACACCGGCATTTTCCTTCCGTCAGAGAATAACACATATTCCCATTTGGCAGGGCTTCGGCAGCCTTAAAAGCTCTAACAATTTTGGGTGGTCCTTTCGGTGAGCTAAAATACATCGGCGACAAATGCATTGGCAGTATCAAAAACGAAAACAGAAGCCTCGACCACTTAAGGGAGAAGCCAGGACCACACATACCGATGGATGGGTCTTTAGACTATCCATAATTATGGACACACGAGAGTCCAAAAGGTGTCCGAATTATAAAACTGGCATGCTTGGTTCGAATTTCAGTGATTGCTTCAGGGAGCAAGTTTAGTTGTTGGGTTGAGTCAATTAGATGGCTGGTTACTTTTCATACCTTGCCTTTTAATTACCTAACTGAAGTTTAACCATTTCCCCTGCCAGACATTTTACAGGTGTCTGTGACGGTTTGCATTATCCTCTTTGACGTTTTATACCTAATGTCTTAGTAGACAGGAACCATGTTGGCATTTTTCTTCATTGTGGATTGACCCACGTAGCACAAGCGGAAGGCAGCTCAATACATTAATAAGTGAGATTTGTGGGCATCAAGGATCCAAATAACCTATGAGCGCACAATGTTATGAATGAGTAAATCAAACTGTGCTTAAGTTGGTGAATTCAGTGTTCGATTTTGGGCAATCCGTGCTCCTCATATCACCAGCCCGAGGAATGGCAGCAGCAAGACTTGAAGGAAATCATTTGGAAAAAAAGTTGGAAAGTGAGATGCTACTTAGCTAGGTATGCCCAGCATCAGGGATTAATATCATAGTCATTTTAAGGCTTCTCCTCTTCAATACTCGCTTTGTAGAGACTTATCCTCACAAAGTGTTGTGCTGCTTTGTTTTTAGAAACAGTCCTAAGCAATTTCTGTTTTATGTTGAAATGAGCTGGACAATAACCGTTCACATTCACATACTTTGCCCCTCAATGACTGAGTGGTTGAGTAAACAATGATTGCATAAACACTTGGACTTATGAGAGGATAAATAACCTAATGAGCAGGCAGTTTAAAAGGGCTAAAAGACATAATTGCCGCGAAAATAAAATCGTCCTAGGTCAGCAAAAATGCACTTTTACTGCGAAGAGTAGAGAGCTGATGCTAGTTTGATTAAATCTACCTTGATATTATTTTGACTATGGTAAAAATTCAACACAGCGAACCAATTCAGTCCAGTAAATCTATCATATATCCAAGAGAATGTTTTGGCAAGTGTTTGAAGCCAACAACATGAGGTGGAATGAGTATTTACTATGTTAAGATAATGCATGTTCAAGCTGCAATTGGAAAATCCCTTCTAGATCAGGCAACATTTAAGATTTAGCACAGTATAATCCCGTCGGTTCCAAAGGTTAACAATGGGCCCCTTTCAATGCTTAACAGGTAGGGCTGCTAAGACCAGCTACTTGAATTGAAAAACCAGTCGATTTCTAATAGATCCCTAGGAGTATTTATGCATTCAAGCCAAAGTTCAAGGGGCAGTACCAACGCTCGGTTACGGGTTGCTAACCTGTCTTAGTACTTGTCAAGCATCAACTTTTCAAAACTGCGCTTGATTAACCAGAAATTTCATAATGGAGCCTGCATCGATGAGCTGTCCGGATTTGGACTTTTCAAGTGTTGGACACTCATAGAACAAAACTGTGAGCTTCCGAAGACTAATGGTTTTTAAATGTGTGTAATAATTATTCACTTAAACTTATCTGAGTGCTCTAGGGTCTTGCTTGTTTGGAAGTTGACTGCGCAGGCTAATATAATTGCTATGTAAGTTTGTGTCTCCAGAAATCCCAATTGTGAGACGTTGCTCTATTCATGCAGTGAAATGCTGTCCACTGTCTCATCAAGTTGTGCCGAGACTGGATCATTACTTTTATGTTGGCCATCAGTACTTGTAATAAAAAGTCCTTGTCGCTAAACACCATTACAACGGCTTTTACTTCTCGCGTTAGGGTTTCAATTTATTAAATTAAAATGATTGTTTTAATTACACATGCGATTATTATGAGCTCTTTTAGTTCTCTTCGGTGCGTCCTCAATGATGGTGGCCTGCAGAAGTGGCCCTCTCGTGAAGGTGGCATAATAAAACACATTTAACTTGGAATTCTAGTCCCAAAAAAACTTCTTGACGTCATAGCAAACGTTTGCGTTCCTTATACTTCGTTTTCCCAATCTGATTTTACAACCGTTCATCGTCTAAAACCACATTTCTCCTAGATTCTTAGAAGCTCGAAATTTAAAGTGTCAATCTAATGATTGACGTTCATTCACGTTGCAACTATTCTCTTTCTACTCGACCCTCGTCATTGCTAGAGCTTCAAAGACCTACGCGATCCCGTG
Source organism: Taenia saginata (assembly GCA_001693075.2). Taxonomy (NCBI): domain Eukaryota; kingdom Metazoa; phylum Platyhelminthes; class Cestoda; order Cyclophyllidea; family Taeniidae; genus Taenia; species Taenia saginata. Next base: position 637,842 of record LWMK02000009.1, on the reverse strand, counting down.
ATCTGGGTCACCTTAAACCGGAAGTTACTGGGACAGATTGACAGCAAATTTCAAGAAAGATGATTGCACCGTGGTGGAGTTCAAATTATGTAATTTACTTCCGCTACTCCAGTATAAAAGACCGCACAGGAGACTGCTCTGGCGTACTACCGATCTGGTTTATCGCATAATGCTAAAAATTACTGCTCTTTGCATCATCCTTCTGCTCTGCAAAGGTGAGACTAAGCTCTCTTTATGATTTAAGCAAAATTTGACTTTAAGTCTGCCAAATAGAATTGCTTTTAAGTAAAATCTTTGGGAACCCCTTTTATTATTCCATGCATCGAAGTGAAAAAATAAGTTAATTTGTCAAACGCTCGAAAGTGGTCTCCAAAGTCTTGGTATTAAAGATAATCGAGTGCCTCCAACGCTTTCAACACTTTTGACTTTTACTTTACTTTTGGTTTAGGAAGAATAAACTTTAAGGCTTTGATATGTTTTCAGCTAAGCTAGTATTAATATAGTGAATGTTTAGCTTCGTTAACCTGTTACAAACAATATCTCATTGCATTTTTAAGAGACTACCTTGCAAAAATTTTAGTTGACACTAAAGATAATCCTGATAGGGTCATACTTTTGGCTTTCTTGGAGCATAACAAACACGCTTCAACATGTAAATCGACCTTATTTCTTTTTATTTTATGAAGCATGATTTTTACCCTTTCAAGTCGAATTAGTCATATGTTCAGTATCTTGCGGGATGAATTGTAGCTCTGGCGAGTTAGCCTGGATTTCAATTCATTCATGTCGGTTACACTTTCGAGCTTGAAAATCCTTGAAATTCTTCTTGATTTTCACAGTTTCATACGCTGTTTTTCCGGCTTGCTACGAACCGCACTCCTCTGGACCATGTCGAGACTACAGTGTCAACTACTACTATGATCCTCAAAACAACACTTGTCAGCCTTTTTACTACGGAGGCTGTGGTGGTACTCGCAACCGCTTTTACAGTTGGAAGGCCTGCATGTTCGTCTGCACCAGGCGCGACTATTCTTGGATCCTCAAACCTGAGTATTCTGATGAATCGTGGGAGGACCTAAATGAAGAGAGAAAGTAATGCAAAGAATGAATAGTAGTTCTTTAGTTTCTCGAAATATTTTCGTTTAGTGTATTGAAAAGTAAGAAAATAAAAAGTGGGTTGATAATTACACCCTTTTAACGCATGAGATGGACAGGTTAAAGGGAGATAAAGGAGTTCGTTTGAACTGAGTCAGTTGATGTATGAAGGAGTGGAGACTGCGGAATAAGCAGCTTAGTAAAGATCAGAAAAGGAGTTTTAAAAATCATCAACCCCATTTAACTTAACATTATCTGTTATTTCAAATTATTTCTTGCTGAATAATTTGAGTAAGCTACTGTATTTGGTTCTTTCCCAACGAAGTACAACTCTAATCTTTACTTGTAAGAGTTTTTGTTCTTTTAAGTCAGGGAATTTCAAGCCTGGCCCTATTTTGATTCCATTCATCTACTGTTGCTATTATTTTGCAAATTATAGTTGAACAAAAAAGAAGCAATAGGCTGCTGGAAGCAACCAGAAGTCTAGGAAAACATTCTTATTTTGATGTGGTGGGAGGTTCTACAAGTTTCACTCCGCGATCCTATACCCGGACATTGCAAAGCTTGTTAAAGTTTGAGTTATTTCTCAATTTCTCTTATTAATATCTTGGCGTGGTGGCGATATTAAAATGCAATTATTCATCCAACCTTAAGACAGGGCAGAATTTCGGCATGTGCTAGTGTACTCAGATTGTCAGCAGTTGAGTACTCCATTTTGAAGATTACATCTTTTTAATTACCTTAGATAATACTAGACCTTCCATAATCCCATGCAGAAGCTCACAGTGTGTCACACAGTAAGCATTCAAGGAGACGTTGTTTGAAAATCGTGAAGATTGAGATTAAAAGTAGCACCGTCTTTACATTTAAGGGTGCTGAATCAGATTTTCTCGGCTTTTTCGTGATATACTTTCCTTGCATTCCATCAAGAATGAGCGATCCAGGGTGAACAATTCCTGCATCCTACCAAACACACGCGAAAAGTGTATGGTCTTCGAGATAATTAGGTGGTATTTCGATGTGTGAAGTAGGAATCGCAGCATTTTTTGAAAATATTCAACTGGGTGTCCTAAAATTCTTCACTTTACAAGTTGATTACATAACTAACAATTAAGTAAAGGGTAGTTTATCTAATTCCTCTGAAAGAGATAAGAAGCTAATGGGCTTTGAAATTTATGATCTCGTGGAACTCAATCACCCGGCTTCGTTGATTCGGCCATTACTTCATCCTTGCTAAAGTATGCGTTAGGAAGTTGTAGTTAGCACTAATTTACGCCAAACATTTGTTTTTATTTATCCTAAACAACGCAAACATGTAATTATTCATTGCACAGCATCAGAGATCTCTCTGGGCGTAGATTTTTGTTTTACAGCGCCCAAGTTGATTTGTTTGAACCGCTTAGATGTTGTGCATTATTGGCAATAAATTGTTTGAAAATTAAAGACTGAACTCTTTCTTACCGCAAATAGGACATGATGCTATGGTGGTTGGTTTAAAAAAGGGAAAATTCATAGAGTTTAGCTTACCTATGATTTATCCGGTATTAACCAGTCAAATTTTTAAAAGTTTAAAAGTTTTCTGTTTCGAGTTAAAAATATTGATGAAAATATTGGCAACTTCCATTTTTACTTGTAGATGTTGCATGAAGTTTCAGCTACTGTCCACCCCAGCCATAGAAACCACTCTGGTTACATAGCTGCCGTTAGACAAATTTGTTTGCCATGCAAGTATGCATGTGGTTGCTCAACTTTTTAATGGCAATATGAGAGCGGTGTTACCCAAGACATAAGCGTTTTCGGTACTGAGTTCTCAGTTGTTAATCTTTCCACTACATTTTAAAATGCTTTATCAATTTCAGGGTTGCGTTGACTTAAAATTAGAAATATAGATATTGCAAGATAAAGTCTCCTACGCGTTGCATACTCAAAAGTTTTTGGGCCATACCTTAGCACTAGCACATCAAAGAGGCACTGAAGGTGAATGCGCAATCTCGACATATAAATTTCAACATTCATAAAGCTGCTCTGTGTGTACATCTCAACTACTAACGGCTAACTGTCTCAAGCTTCCAAAAACCAGACTTTCACAAGAATTGTTTCAATTATGTTTTAAACAATTTCTGATCATTTTATTGCAAACACCAGTTTTTGTAATACTGTTTTGAAAAAAGCACGGGGTAATTCAAGTTTTCAAATTTCCAAAATTGAAATTTTAAAATAAATGGGGATCAGTAAATTTGCTGGCGATTCTACCATATCAGCCTTACCTGGTGCCACAGTAGGTCAGATTACCATGAAAGAAGGACTTGGAGACCATGAGCAAAGCTAGGCCCATGACGTTAAACGGAAGTACAATCTTTGGAAACTGCTTAGTTCGCGTAAGTAATCACGTATCTAAGCAAAAAGTGAAACTATCATCTTCCTTGCTATCAAGCCCTACGCAATCGGTGGATCAAAATAGCTTGTCGGGCAAAGCGAAAATTATTAAATTTTCATCGAGTTGTCGGCAAGTTGTTTCACTCATAGCATTGTCTAGACCTTTGACTTTTTACGAATCATGCTAGGAAAATAACCAACTGGCATATTATGTAGGGGAAAAGATCACTAAGTAGAGCGAAATTGTGTACACAAAACTCTATTTCTTACTACGTTTGGCAATGCACAAAATAGATAGCCAAAGGTAGCTTCACAAGGTCAAAAATCAGCACCCATCCACCCTTGTGAACGTGTTCCCCATTTATTCCACTTACGGCATATCTAAATCCCATTTGGTTCATTGAAACAAGCGAACACAACGCTTTACGCCCAAATCTCAAGCATTTAGGCGCAAACCTCAATTATTTAAGCAGTGAATGTCTTAAAATTGTCTCACCTTGTTATTGATGGCCTTCTTGCAGAACATGGGGTTGTAGTAATTACAGTGATACCTTTCTCGTACCTCTTTAGTGCATCTGCACAATTCAGCAGACAACGGCGTTAAAACCCAGTAGTTACCAAAAAGAGTTCAAAGAGCGTTCCAAGTAGAACAACCATGTTTTCGCCATCATCAGTAGAGCATCTCGCGCTCATTGTAAAGTCATAATAGACGAGACTAGCAGGAGAGATCCAAATATGAAAATTAGCTCATCTATGGGCTTAATTTCTTTCGCTTTTGATATTTTGAGTTCTATAGCAGCCAAATTTAATGCATTATGCAGAAATCTTTTTAGGAGACGTATGTGGGAAATGTAATGGTCTCAAAGAATTCATCCAACTTGCATCACCAGTTGCTGCTGAGCAAGAATCCAACGTAGTGAAAAAAGTTCTTCTTAAAGTGCAAAAAAATATTAGCGATCTCATCTTATTTAAAGCAAAATCTTGCATAATTTTCAAGGTGTATCTAAACTCATAAGGAGTTGACATTACTGCATACTTAAAGTTGTTCGCTCCGATTGTTACATTAAGTCGTTGGAAAATGTTTGGTTTTGAATGATTAAATTTGCGTAGGGTGTTCAATAAAATATTGTTGATTAAATTATTCAACTTTTGCCGTTTTTGCAAAAATTTCTCATTTTTTGTGGCCACGAATAGACTTACTAAGCGTAGAATTTTAAAATTTGAGTCGCACTTGACAACAACCGCAAAGTCCGACCCACTACTGCATTTATCCTAAATTTTCCTGTAACTACAGCCCATGGAATCAATCATCTGAAAACTAACATTTCATCGAAGACAATTGCAACTCATGAGTTTTCTAAAGCCCTAAGAAGTAGCGGCAACGTGGCAGAAAATGCCTTGATGACGTTTAGGAGAGCTAAGAGAAAACTGGCATCGCCCAAAGGTCACGCCGGCGGGCAAAGGTACGACCTTTGGAGTTCCGTGTTTTTTCTTGGCCAAAAGCAGAGTCAAGCAACGTATCGGAGCCTTACATGATAACATTATGCAGCCACCGAAGCTTAAAAGACACATGAGTTAAGTTAATGAAGCGACCATAAGTAATAACGGGACATTTGATCTTAACTAAGGCAACAAAAGAGTAATGGCACTGCATGTCATTTAAGTGCATTTTGTCCAGTTTTATTTATTTAAACTGCTCAAATTCAACCATGGTTACGTATGATTTTGTCTATTTTAGTTGGTTTATTCTTAAGTTGTTCTCCGCAGTCAGGTATAGGTTGTATAAAGTGTTTTAAAGTCTTTATGACTTCCTTGTAAACTCTAGTAAGCAAAGATGGGAAACCTAATTCCTAAAACATTTGGAATTTAGTGAAAGAACTGTTATAAAATAGGAACCAACAGTGAAGTATCATCCACTGTTTATCGTAATCGAAAGGTTTACACTCTAGAATTGCGGACAGTCAGTTGATTGACCCTACCACAGTGTGGAATAAAGGGACAATCGGGAAACTTAATGGTGCAATCAAAATAACTATAGGTGAAGAGACGGCCGCACACGATATAAATATGCCCTGCTTGATAACGCATTTGTGTTGAATGAGATAGAAGCCTCAGTAACTCCTGACACAAGGCTCTCACATTAATTGATCGAAATTTTTGCCCTTAAGTTTAGTTTAGTGGCGTGAAGAGAGTAAAAGTGATCTAAGTTGGATGGCTGACTTAAGTCGGGGTCGCTCAATCTTAATACAATTTCTAAAAAAATAAAAAATAATAGCTCTTTGAATGTGTATTTTGCGTTTTAAGGTGTAGTGCTATTGGCCCTTCTGTTCTCGTCGGCTTTTAGATAAATATTTTTAAGAAATTAGATATTTATTTCACTCAAATCATAAAGATAAGCTATTGTTTTAAGGTTGAGAACTGCATTCACGTTATGTAGTTATATCCAGTCCTACTACCACACAAAAATGGTCATCGAGCAAATATTTGCTGCTATAGCAGGACTATTCTGGAACACCCAAATCGCAGTAACCTTTTGATATGATGAATGTATTTAGATGATTGTGCTTGCCGTTCCTTTAGATAGACTCCGCCACTATAGAATTATGTGTTCCGAGCGATAAATTTTTACCTGACAGTGGTGCTAGGGGAAGGTGCCCAGAGGCAGAAGCATGAACTGTCGCCTTTTCTTTGCATCCGAGGTGGCGATGGATAGAACCTTCACAACACACTACATTTAAATTGTTTGGTCAACATTCTGAAACATTGCGTCACCATTTTCGGGTAGGCCTTGGGGTCCGGAACAGCTGTTGGCTGCTGTTTTGATTAATGTACGTCAACTGGCTTGGGTGTGGCCATTAATAAGATGAGAGGAAGTTACTTGGTCCCTCATGCGCTACAGCCAAAGCAACAACCCCTCAAATGCCAGCAGTATTAAATGCCCTGATTTGACTTGGAATACCCTTTAAAAAAACAAGTTTTGCTGCCTATTAAGGCGATCGACGTCAATATTTAAGTGTTGTTAATGGTTTTAAACTGCTACTTGTGAATTTGCGCGATTGAATATTTATTTTTGTTCATTAATTTTGTTGTTCCTATATTCTCCTATTAATATCTTTGATGGCAAAAGCTCTGCTAAAACCCACTTTCATAGTTCCATCTCAAGAGTCGGGTGCCTGGGATCGACATCTCGAATTTTTTGCATAAAACTGACCAAAATGTTTCCACAAATGTCTTATGATGCGTAAAGAATAGGGTGTGTGAATTGTATGTGTGGAATAAACTTGGTTCCAGGGGATAGTGGGCCGGTGATATGGGGAAGGGCGATTTTTGAAATGTCAGTATAGAAGAATTCCCATTGACCAGATATAAAGACTACGCACGCATTTTTTGTTATAAAATCTACGATGATTTCATTACTTTAATGACAACCGTTTATTGAGTGATCGTGAAAGCGTAACGTCTGCAGCATTCCAGATTTTTTCCATTCATCACATTTAAACAAAGCAAAAGAGTACAATTTTTAGGTGTCGACAAGTTGTTCTGCATTACCAAGAAAAAATCATCCTTTCGAGTCTAATGCATCATCTTATGATGAATCACATCTGGAATCAAATTAATGGGCTAAACACGATTCGTAGGCCGGATTACCTCGGATCACACTTCTTTTTTTTAGGTAAATTTAATGGCTTATGGGCTTTTTTGAATAGGTAGAAAAAGGAGCACTACAAGGGGCAATTACGCATATTACTGGTTACAGTGTATTTTAAGAGTTTCCTATCCCTCCAAAGTTTCTTCGATTTCCAACTATTCAACTCAGAAAGATGCACTGCCACCGATATTCGTATTAGGACACCTGATATACACCCTGGAACCCCATTTGAACGGAAGAAAATATTTAAATCTCCAAGATTAAAAGATTCTTTATAGAACTTGTGAGTTGTAGTGCTCCATGAACAGAAGTTTTACGCGCGATATCTCTAGGAGCCTCACTTTATAAAATATGCGTTTAGTACGATTGACAATGAAACTAGAGACCTATAAACACCAATTTATGCTGCGACAACCCTATTATCAAATGGATACTTTAAATCATCGGGCGAATCTTACAGACTGTGGCAAAATAAGGGCACTCCTACTTTACGCATGCAGCATTTTGAAATAAAACAGCTTTTATTTGGTAAACAAGCGATTTTTAATGCAACACGCACGTTTGAATAAAGCAAAGATTGATGTAAAGAAGGAGGAACGTATGTTCTACATAAGAAGGAAGTTTGAACTCCATTCTGACAGATATTAATGAAAGATCAAGCAAAAGGGAGGGTAGACTCGAAAGAGACAGGTAGCTAAAAAATCACAGATCATGATGGAAACATTGGCTTCCAGGATGTACACATTTCACCTTGGAAGCATGGTAATTGAATGGAATTTCAAAAAATAAGCCTTAAGCTTCAACTACGGTCTGATTTTTCTTCGGCATCCAGTAATGTTTTGTTTCACTGATTATTAACGGATGGCATTTGTGAAGCGGGCTCCAACTTCTAGTCAGCCATTGTAGGAGTCAATCAAGACGGTGTCATTCTGTCATCTCTCGCAACATTTTTCAGGCTCTAACTTTAACCTTTTCATTTTTCGTTGCCTTAGGCCACCCAAACCATTTTAATAAACTACGTTATGTCCTGATTTAAGCAATGTCAGCAGAGGTAATTTTTGGGTAAAATCATTACTCTTTATCCTATGGACCTCAAAAACTTAACGCCGTGCATAAATTTCTGCGAATTCTGAATTATAATGACATTTTTGGTTGGCTATAAAACCTATATGGAGTGAAGCATCATAAATTTGGCGGTATATTATCATTTGGCAATGCTACCTGTTTAAAGTTCTGCCTTTATGACCTGATAGAAATTTTATGTGCAGTTCGTGTATCAGACCACCATACTTAATGTTTAAAACTCAGTTTGCCTTTTAGCTTGTAGTGCATGAAAGTCGCTTCAGCAGAAACTAGTAAGTTCTTGGAGTCCTTTCAACCACAATAAATTTTGCTTACTTTATTTACCTAGAAGATAAATTTGAGGCCATTTGGCCTGCGATTCCTTTCCGCTTCACTTAACATTTCTCTAGAGATAAGATAATGTAAAATACCGTGATGCTTTATTTTTTCACTCAAGCGAGATATAATGCATTTCAAAATGAAGTTATGTCAGCACGTCCGATTCTGCTGTTTTCAAGTTCTTATGGTTTCTTCAAAAATTGAGAAGCCATCTGAAAGACAGTGTCTCAAGTGTTGTTCAAATAGTAGTATGAGATGCTCGAGGTAAAGGATAAAGCGGCTGCCCTTCCTGGATCGCAATTCTACTTTTCAAATGATAGAGGACCCGCTCTTTTACTTTTCTAGAAACTCAGCTTCTTTGGCTATGCTTAGATCCAATAAAAACCCGTCGATGTGAGGCTACCAACTCGCAGCTTATTCATTTTAAAGTGCTGTGAGCAGTACCTTTCCCACTGCTAAAAATAGGAATTACCATTGCAATCAAATGGTAAACAAGAACTCTTTTAAGCCATCAACCTATTACCATGCTAAACAGCATAACTTCCTTGTTCGTCTGGAAAAGAACTGGACTCCCAATATCCTGGGGTGGATTATGAGTTCAAATGGTGGCACAAATATTCGGTGGTAGGGCAACCGGAATCGTACCCATTGTTTGTTGCAAAAATTTCACGACTTTTAGAGGCTTTAAAAGATTAACATATTAGAACTCACGAATTTTACAGCATTCTTATATTTTTACAAGTTCAATTGCTCTAAAACTCATGAAAAACTCCAATAGACAAGAAGGTTAATTATTGTTTGCATTCGGAACCCAAATTTGGACAGACAATTAGTTATTTTCTTTTTAATTATATTGGTCAGAACCCATGGGTTTAAAATAGGAACATGAAATGACAGATCACAAATAAGCCTTTGATGAGCACAGCAAAATACCTTCATTGGACAGTCTACTATTTCTTACAGTGAAGGCCTTAGGTCCTCCGCTCGCCGAATTTCAGTTCAAAAATTTAATGGATCTCGTAATGATGTGCGTACTTGAAGCATCAAAGACCATTTATGGTCTGTTGCCTCAAAGAATGCCTGACCTAAAGCTTAGGCATTTTATAACGGCACATTTGTTTAACATCGGTTGTTTAAAAGTCCAAGGAAAAACGGAGCTTTAATATCCGTTTTATCGTAGTAAATTTGAAATAAACTGCAAGAAAGTCTCTAATTTAGACTTTGGCATAAAAATGCACGCCCAATCTAAACAAAATTCATATGCACTCAATGTTGGCCAGGTTTGACATTTTAAACTAATCCAACAAAGCAATCAACCTCGTATCCCCTGCAGTCACGCAATCCAACCAGTTGAAGCAGTTCCAGTAGTTAATTAGTTCACTTCCATTTTGTGTTCTCAGCAGTTAGTGGGTTTAATAATTGATAACTATGTTGTCTTTGCAAGATATTTTCAAAATCTACTCTGTTTTGGATAAAGTGGTTGTTGAGAATTCTAGCTGCCTAAAGATTTTGATATTTATGTTTGTATCAGTTTGGGTGGTTCTAGTAAAACAAGTTTGACCTGTGGAAACCTGCTTTATTCTTTAAATCTTGCATTCTTCATTCTTGCATGGACGACTGCTCCACACAGCATGTCTTCGAAAAAGAAATCCATGCTGTACTATCAAAGCAAGTATCCTCGATCCCAAAGCAAATAGGTTGTTCTCTATAATCTCCAACTACACTACTAGCAGAACCTGTAAATTTCTACAATGAATCTAATTTAACTAATCTTACTTTGATCTATTTCGCTTTAGCCCCACTCAGCGGCAATCATTAAAGCATAGCTCCGAAGCTAAGGCATGTGCTCTGTAGATGTTCTACAAGGCTATCTTGAATAATTTATGATAGTGATTCTTCCCTCCACCCACTAACCCGAATGCATCCATGCCCTATCGAAATCGGGTGAGCGATCTCCACCACCTGCAGAGATGATCATAAACAGTGTAAGATAAAATTCCCAAATCGGCATCATTAGCATCTGCTTTGTGTGATAAATTTCGTCAATTCAAAGTTGGCTTATTTAATTTAAGCAATAAGCTGTCAAGAATATTGCTAACTTGGGTCGCCAGGGATCAGTAGTGGGCAATTATGGCTCAAATAGAGGTACAAATCCACTGTCGGGTAGTTTAAGCACTTTAGTCTCCCGGCCTCTTCTAAGCATCTCAATCTTCGTCAAATAGTAAAATTCTGTTTTCGTGCTAGCTTTATTTGCAAGTGCTTCAAAATCCTATTTTTATTTTGCAAGTTCAAATACTTTTATGCCTCTCAGCGGTGATTAATGAAACGGTGCTCATAAGTTCGGATCAAACGCTGCCGCTTCATCTCGGCAAATACCTAATAGCACTTTATGCTTTATGCAATTTTAATTCCGCAAAATATCATTTTTCTCCGTGTTAAATGCATTTGACCAAAGGAATGCGTTCAGCTTTAACAAATGGCATTCATGTGATAAACATCCGTTTTGCCTTAATTATCATTAAACATGTGGGACTTATCTTGGCTAAAATTAGAAATTTGATGTCAAGCTCCATAATCTGTGCTTTATTGTGCCTAAGGTAATCGGCATGAGAGTTCTGTAATAGAGCAAATTATAAGGTCTTGGACATTTTTAACTGGCTGGTTTTCTACCTAAGGCTAAATTGTGCGTGCTTATCGCTAGACTATAAATATTGCATAACTGCCTTATTATCTTAAGCTGGTGCCTTTGTCAACAGCAATCAGTCAGTTGCTCAGAAAAATGGAAGAAAGACTGCCATCGTAAAATGCTTTTAAGGGATTGGATGCACAGCTTTACTCAATTACTCTGTGATATGTTTTGTGGAGCAAACTATTTTCAAGTTTTTGACTATTGGGTGACCAAAACAGTCTTGATATCCTTCTTTGCAGTATGCTACAATAATCTCTTGCAAATTGCAGCAAATTAGGAATGGTGTTAGATTTGGACTGCACTGTAAGGCATTAATGTGCACAATTTTGTTAATGCGACAGTTCCCTTCTCGTCTGGATTCATCACCTATCATCAAGGGTCGGTTGGTGTTGGCAGGCTTGATCTGAGCATGTTAGCATAGGTAAGTACAGAATACTTTAAGAATGTACGGTGGCACGAAGTGCCAAACACGTCACTTTAAAATGGTCGGACCACTTCAGATCCCAAAATAAACATTTGGATGGATCGCTCCCCTTTAAATGTGGGAAAATGGATAAGTTGAGAACAAATTGCCATGGACGGCTTTCATTAGGGTGATGTTTAACCTAGTGAGGTGGGTAAGAGGGGAAAGTCGCGGGGGAAGCAAAGTAGCCAAGCAAATGAACTTATTTTATACCTTAATAGATGTTAGTGGACTGTGTAACGCCAACTGAGTAATGTGTGAAAAGAGGCGTCTTTCGCTTTGTAGGGTTTATTTAGTTAAATAACGCATCATTTGCTGTCTCTTAAAATTAGCATTTAATTCTTTCACACTTCTAAGAGAACGCCTTACCTCCGAAATTCCGTTACAGCATTGCTCCCATTGACTTTTCATGCAAAGACTCAATGCTCGTATCCACGTGCAATCGGGGCGAAACAGATGGGGCTGATGAAATTGATTAAAAGAGTCGGTGATTTCCAAAAGTCAGCACACGCCCTTGTGCACATTGCACATAACTTGCTTGGTGGTAGTTCCCTACTATGCTTTAGAAGCTGCTCCCTGACCCTCTGCATCTCTTCAAGTGACTTTTTAACAATGTATCAAATGATCAGTAAATAAGCACTCTATGAATAGAAGCAGGAGAAGAATGTGGTTGTGTCTTGAGAAGCAGCACAGCTTAACATACTGAAGAATCAAAGGACTTTCTCCTTTGGCAAAGGATTGCGGATTTTAATTCTGACCTATTTATCTTGTAATATATTACAGTTATTTGGCATTTGGGATTTGTTTGTAGCAGAGAGGCTGCATGGGTCTATCCAGTCATTTTAGTAGCAACGGAATCGGAGTACTTTCGTTGCTCTGATTTTTAAGTGTGCCACTTTTAATTTATCCGATTGGAGCAAGGAAACATAGCATTTGTTTGATAGCATGTGTAGAGATTTCTGGTGCCCTCTTGCAGATTTATTGAGTACTGCCAAACACGTTTATTTTTTAGCAATGTCTTTTTATCATGACCTGTTTGCTGATGTTATAGAGGTTTACTCACCCTTTTATCCGCATTTACGATCTTCTAGGATGCTTTGTTTTGCTACTGTGCTAACCATGGCTTATCTGATGTATAATATAGTGACTGGAAAATTCGAAAATGTTTACAACGTGTTTTCGATATTTTTACGAGCTCTGAAAAGCACAGATCTACGACGCATATGCATGCAATTAAATTTAAAAAAACAATTGGCTTTGCCCACCTTGAAGGTGGGAAATTACTAAACATTCTACGAATACAAAGTTGAGTGACTGAGCCAAACGATAGCTTGCTTCCAGTTTAATGGGACCAACTGCCCCACAATTACATGTGGTCTAAAAATGTACCGACTGGACTCAATTCTCTTTAGTCAGCCCAATGTAAACCAAACCGGTTGGAAAATAAAACTAAACGCTTAAGAAAGCTTCCTAACCCTATCAAGATGACCTCCTGAAACAGTGAAAAAGTTTTCTTAAAACGATGAGAAGGCAGGTACACTAGACTTTCGTGCATGTCGGCAGCGGCAGTACTGAGACTGCTTTTTGTGTTGATTTTCCTTTGCGTTCTCCATTCTTCCCTCTTCGATCTCCCTATTCCCCAAGAAACATTCGAGGAGTGCAAAAAAACTGAAGCAAGACTATGGGAAAGGCATTGTGCAGTATGCCTCATCCCTTATTTATTTCGTTTGCTATCTAGGAGAAAATCGTTGATGGGAATCGCGAAGACGCTAAAAGGGGAATTCACAATTGTTTGATTTGGTTAACAATTTACCCGATTTTGTTTAAAACATGACCGATAGTGCGTTTAAATAAAGGATTTTAAAATTTTGGTGATGAAAATGACTCCAAAATCGGCCTATCATTGGACTTTGTTGTGACAACGGATTTGAAATAACTATATGGTTAAAGAGAAGAGGTTCGTGTTGGTTACTCGACTGAAGCTAGGAAATAAGGAACACCTTTTATCTGCCACCTAGTAAATCCGTTTACTTAAGATATCACATTAAACGATGTGTAAATTAAAATTTTTCCTTTTACTCCATGAAATTTTGAATGGAACAGTGCGATCGAGAAACAACCAGAATCCCCACGTCATGCAGTTTTGGTAGCCTTTTTGGTGCTTTGGTGTTTTGTTTGAAACGATGCCACCTCCGCGCTTCTACAGGTCCTTAATAAATCACTTTTCACACTTGGATTTCTTATCTGTTCCTTCAAGGTTGACTCATAACGCCGCGAAGGAATGCGGTCTTGGAATTTGTTAAAGAATCTTGGCGGCCTGCTCGACAAAATACATATCACATTATCAAAATGAATTAAAGCCAAATATGCAAAAGGAATAAAAAATATTTTGACTCCTCGCCTCTGAGATGCATGGATCATCCGAATAGGGACGGGTTAAAACTAGAGACCTACGCTCCAGAGTGTAACTCGCTTCTTGAATGCCCAGATTTTCCTGCATAATACTACTTTCCCACCAAAGAAGCAGTCGATGACTTGAGGAGTGGTTTAAAATATTGCATGAAGTTATTTCCCTCAGTCACAATTCCGATTGTGCAAATTCTTGTTTACTGTATTAAAAGGATTCTAAGTTCCTGCTTATGAGGAAACGAGTGAAAGCCAGAATGGCTCATTTTTGTAACGCATTTCAAAATGCCATAATGTGTCTTCCTCCCCTATCTTTCAAGCAAAAATGCGCACTTAGTTTGTTTGGTTGGATGGACGGGTTAGGTGCTGAAGAATGGAGCATGCAGTTGTTCAAGGTAGCTAATTTTCTCCAATGCGGCTTTGTGTTTCACGGTTGGATTAAAACATTGTCGGTCAACATAAAATGAACGTATAACAGCCAACGGTTTGCAAGCATTTGATATTTTATAACTAACATCAAATGGTTATGTGCAATTTTGGCTTAATCTGATCCAAAAGGGGACCATTTGTTTTGTCCCCTTCAACGAAAATGTGTGTTTAATGTCATAAAGTTTTATGCCCGAATTCAAAATAAAGTTTCAGCACAATATTTAATCCAAATATTTTCCACTCGTTACTTTCTTTTATTAAATTTGGAAATTTAAGTTGGTGTTTGCATGTGTGATAAATATTACCTTCTACTAATTAGTCTAAAGGAAAGTTTATCAGAAGCGCTTTTGAGAATTCCTCACTTGCCACCCCAGGAAAAATTGTAAATAAATAAATAGACTTCTAGATTTAAACTACAGAATCAAAGAGCGGCGATTCTCTTGGAATTCCATTATACAATTCTTTTTAATTGTATTATACATGGCAAAATCTTGCCTCCACAACAGGTAATCATTGTTTATAAAATATTATTGCTGGGGAAAGAAATTTCGTTCCGCAGTACAATTCATAAATTAGGCGGAATAGATACAACGCGACACCGGAAAGGCGTAAGACACGCAACTCTGTATTTAGTCCATACAAGAGTTATTACAAAATTTATAAGTGATCGCTGCGTAAATATTAGTAGCGGGTAGTTTTGCGTTTTTATTTCTCTTTCCTAATAGCATTGCCTTTCAAAAGTTGGGCTAAAAAAGGCATGATTTTGGTAAAGAGACAAACAAATCACATGATTTGCAAATAAGTGTGATGTGTGTTTGTTTAAGCTGCGCCCTTAAGTAGAGTAGGTTAGTAAGTGCAAACTTCATGACGGTTAGGACAACATCTGCCCCAGAGGCGAAAATCTTGAATGAACATACTTAATCGAGGCATCTGCACCGCATTGGGCATGTTGGCGTTCACTCCGTCCGCTCATTCCATTGATGCGAAGGCTAAGGTTGAAGAAGGTAACGCATATTTGCATGACATAATTAATATATAGCTGATTAGCAAACAACAAATCCTGAGTTTTTTGAGTTAAAGTGCCTAAATCTTGCACGATTTATTTATGCGGTTATAACTGCCCCGCCGATCATCCCCAGCGACGAATAACATCCCAATCGTTGTCAGTCTGTAACGAAAAGTGGGTATTGGGGAGAATCTTGACTCGTACTTAGGTATTAAATCAAGGAGAAACAAGAAGTAAAAATTCTATTAGAACCTACACGAGATCGGTTTGAAAACACTCCAGAAAAGTACAAGTGAAATATGGGTTTTAGAAAATATTGCTCCCACTTATTAATTAAGCGACTAAGAGTACTATGTGGTTTTTGGTATATCTGTCCTCGACGACTTAATGCAATTTGTAAATTCACGTTCTTCAGTCCGTACAGCGAGATGGATTTAGTCTTCGTATGATCGAAAGAGTAAGAAAAGTCGCAGTGGAAAATTTGGAGATGCGGTTCGTAATAGCACAAAAGACCTCCCAGAAACAGTCTACACAGTAACGCTTCGGGAGGATGGTTTACTCAGAAGCGATACGAACCTGAAAAGCCTTTGTATGTACATACCTACTGCGGCTGTATCGTTTGATCTTACCCAGTGGTAGAGTTCTGAAAAAACTTTCAAATGTAGTATTTTCCTTTCTACTAAAGCGTCAATGTCAATAAGATTTATTCAAATAGACCATAAAATTTCAAACACTTGGAACTCATCACAACTTGTAATTCTAAATTCATTGTTTTATACGTCCATCACTCACTCCCAAGTAAAAATACTATAGTTCTCCCATTTTAATGCACATCCAATCGTCAGTGAAATAAAAACAACTTGACAACTACTTCTTTAGCTTGTTAGACGTGGCCTTTTGGTGATTTTAGTGTAGAGGAGTTGAAAGTACGCACACACTTACTCCTCACTGACAGCTACCGCGGTTTTTCACTCGATCCACTTGAAATACACCATCTACCTATCTTGTTTGTTTTTGAAAATGTTTAAATCACAATTCGAAATGGGCTGACATTTTCAAGTGGAAAGCATACAAGGTTCTATCAAAATTTCCCTTTACAAAGTTTCACCGTAGAAAATGGAATTTTACAATCCTGTCTACCTAGTTTAAAAAAACTCACATCAACGACGCTCTACCATGTTTTGAGTGTAGAGGAAACCTCTGCCTGATTGTCCATGCAACCTCAGAATAATTACCTTGGGTTTTAGCGCACTTGTGCTGCCAGTGATCCTACATATTCATAGAACCTGTCTCCATCGCCAATATGAGTACTAGCATTGACATTTATTTTAAAAAATCTCTTTTACCTTAAACCAGTTCTTTCTCCAGGCAATGATTATGAAAAAGAACGACTGCACCAGTCACTATGTATCAAATTTTGAGATTCAGATTAACAAAAGCGGCCATTCATCACCATTCTTTGAAGTACGCTAAGAACGTGTCTTGTGCACTGAGTATCCGACGAGACGAGTTGACATTTCTTTCGAGCTTTAGTGATACAACCGAGTTGTAGCGATTTATTTACATTTTGCTGGTCAAGACAAATCACTACTACGAAAGAGTGCGTTTTGCCAACTACTCACCATTCTAAGGAACGTTTGCTTTGCAGCAGGCACAAATGAAGTACCCACTTTAAGATAATTCCATATAATAATGCAAAACATTTACGCCTTGCTAGCTTTTCCTTCTTCTATCAATCTTAAATAAGCTTTCGGTTAATTTTGTTTCCATGAGAAGTGGGAAGATACGCTTCCTCGTAAGCTCGGACGTTTGTAAATAGTGTGTAAATCGCCTCAATAAACTTTTTTAATTTGCCCAAGTCCGCTACTTCGTCAGTCGGCTCAGGTCTGTGGCAACTGATAAAACTTGACATGGCGTCAATGGTTCTTTTACCGTGAGTCCATGTGACTTCACATGGTTGTCTAAAGATTCAAATAAGGAGTCTAGAGCAAGTTCCTTCCAAAATGGCTGCCGATTATTGTCCTCTATTTAGCTCTGAAATTTATCCTAAAGAAGCTTAAGGTATGAAGGCCTAGATATAAATTTATTATAAATGTAAAACTTGCTTTGTGAGCTGGAGTAATGAGCAAAACTACGAATATGTGAGAGCTAATTAAGAAAACACATAGATTACCAGAAATGGCTATGATTATAACTTTTTCTTCTCATATATTCTGCGTAGCCACAGAATAAATAGCCAACATTTTACATCATAGCTCTTTAATCTGAATCTCTCAGAACACAGGGTTGCGGCTTTGATAAAAAGAAATTCCAACCGCATAAAAAAAACATAAAGTCCTAGCTATTATCTCTGGTTAAATGACTCAGAAGTATAAAGTTGTTTAATCATTTACAAGGTCGTAACAAAGCTGATAAAAATTAAAAATTCATGCCTATGTTGTCACCGTTGTTTAGGTAAATAGAGGCGAAACTCACTTCTCTCCATCTTTAGTTAAGGCTTGCGCATGATTTTAATGTGCTTGATATGTTCTGTGTCTAAAAGCAAGTCGAAATTGTCCCCACTTTTTAATGTAATTGTCAGGCATGTTAGTATTTCAGGGGTATTATGAATTTCCTCTACTAAAGTTCAGACCGGAAGCATTTATCATGGCATTTTTTGCAGCCTTTCTTGTTTGTCTCAAGTGTTTGTCATTTTCAGATCAAAAGAGTCTTCTCTTGACTGACAAGTCGAAAGGTGACCTTTTTTCTCTCGCCTCCTTTGGGACAATTCGCTCGCAGAATTTAGTCATTTTTAATAGAATCAGCCAACTTTTGCCCTGTATCATATTTCTTAGTTCAAATTCTCGTTTTTTTGAAAAAGGCTTAGTTTACAACTCAGTGACCACAAGAACTCAGTTTCTTTTGGGCAAAACGGAAGTGAGCATTCACTAAAGTGAATCTACAACATCCGTCAGACCCGTGTACTTTCATTTGAATGACTGAAGGAGAAAGCGCTTAGAACTTACTTTTTCAAATCCTCTGTGCCGGATATGAGAAGCAGTTTCGTAGTCCGTAGCGCACTATAAATAAGGGTTTCTTCATCTATCAGACTTGTTGCATGTCTTTTCTTGCAGTTATTTATAAATCTACTTCTTGTTTGTGAATATCGCTTGGCAGTCGGTCTCCAGATATTTAAAGTAAAGCCAAACTTTGACCAATTTCGTGTGCGTCTCAAATGATCAAGAAGCATTCTTGCCTTGCGTCCTTTCAAAATAACGGCCAAATTGTATCAAATATTTACCGACTTTAAAAAAGTTTCTTCTCTCATAAAGTCAGGAACGTGTGGGAAGAAGATTCTTCTCCCAAAATGGTCATCAGGACAGTTGAGCGATCCCAGAGGAGTCGTGTTGAGTGATATGAACGAAATAAACAAAGACGTGACGGTTGTTGACGTCTGTTATTGTAAAGGATCTTTATAAATCGGTGATTGCCTCTGGATATAAAGCACCACCGTATTTTAATAAAAAGCAACTGTTTTACTAAAGTTATTTGTTTACTTTTCTTACAGTCGAAAGCACGCGGTATACAGAATTTTTTAGGATTAGATGACCTCAGTGAAAGCCCTAAGGATACCAGTTAATGTATATTTCTATAAGGAAGAGTATTAATCCATCATGTTATTTGGTGGTAATTTGGGATTTCTTAATGAAATAAAGTTAAAATTGTTTTCCACTTGGCCTTAAAAATAGCCACGATCTCATGCAAGGAATTATATCTCTGTGAGTTCTACCTGAGAATCAGATTCGTTTTTAAATGAAGTAACATTTCTCTGTAGCTCTGGTTTGATGGACAGGGAGAACTGTCGACGGCCGTGACAAATAAAAACGGAAATATGTGAATGAGTTTCTACCGGAAACATGGTGAAGTGGTGAATTTCTTAAACAGGGGAATTTGAAAATCATCTCACTTTTAAATAAGTGGTTAGGATTCTTTCCTATTACATAATTTGTGATTTCACAGTTTTACACAGAATCCAAATTTCTTTTGAACTTAGGCACTTTACTCTTCATACGAACACCATAAATTGACTATGTCAACTGCTTTGCATCACCATGCTCTTCTGCCAAAAGTAAGGTAGTTAAGATTTGCTTGTTGTAACAACGATAATCCAAGCCAGCTCATGCATTTACTTTTGTTGCATTTCTTTCCATTCCCAGAGTCCAGACCCGGCTCAAGTCGCATTCATGTCCATCCCAGGCTGCTTTCCTATCCACCCGTTTCGCATGAATTTTTCCAAGCCGACGAACCATCCTGATCTATTTGAGCGTATCACTTTCTCTCTAAATTCAAATCGTCTATGGGCTAAGTTCTGAGATGAATGATATTATGTCATGTATTGTTTGGTAAGGAATCCTCATTTCTTTCGCTGACTGGTTATGTTTGGTTACTTGTAAGAAGCACCTTATGCAGAGTTTCGGGTTGTACCGAGTACTCTGGAGCGGATTCCCACCGCAAATGTTTAGTACCCATCATGAGAAGAAAAATTCGTTGCGAATGCTCCTGTCTGTTATGGTGACTGTTTGGAGGGTAAATGCTAACTGATTTTGGCTAGTAAGTACTGCAATGTACTAGCCATTTCTCAGTACGAATCGGTCAGTTGAAGAATACCAGAAACCTCATCTAAGTGCCTAGATTTTGCCATAAAGTCTCCGTCTGTTTAATGTCAACAGTTTCTTTAATGAACTGCAGCATTCCAAACACTTTATGGGTGGAAATCACTTGGGACAAATAACTCTCTTTTTCTTATCAAAAGGGAAAAATTAGGCCAATTCTAGTCACTTTGCCCCTCAGACGCATCTTCCAACAACATAGCAATCTACGACAATCATAATTATGTCAGATGAACTTGCGCCACATCGATCAAGCTCAGTTTATGCTATGGTGGGTCTCAAAATGACTAAAAGTCTTTAAGGATGCAATAAGGCTTACAGTGTTGGCAGACTACCGCATTTTAATCACGTGGATTTCACAAGTTACAGCAAGCTAGTACATTAAGCTGAATCAAAGCTTCAACGATAATTGCGTTTCATCTGAGGAGGTGATGCTCTCACTCGCCATTAAGTGAGTAGTCTTGGCCATCTCCTGAGGCTAAAATGTATCAAGCAAACTCTGGGTAATGCATTTCCTATCTTCATTCAGAAGTCCGGTTATAATTTGAATTTGCAACCCCAACCCAGGTTTCGATATTATAAGCCATATGCCATTACACTCATACATCTTATTTGTATCTATGAATAAGAGACCTCTGCGCAAGAAATATGCGTTCCACCACAGGAGGAAGCATTTATCACTAGCCCGAGGGTCTCCTTTTTGGAGTCATAGTAAAAAAAGACCAGCTGCTTTTACATTAGCATTTATTAGCATAATTTGTGAAAAAAAGCGACCAGTTTAGGTATGCTTCAGATATTTAGGTTTCTTTGTTGTATTTTTTATTCTTGGTCAAATCTATCTTCTTGTTTTGCTAACATTACGGATGAAAAGGCCACCCTGATTGGAAAAAAACATCCGGAAAAGACCTTCATAGAAAAAAATGTGGAGGATAAAGCAGAAGTAAATAATCCTTCGCATGATTATTGGAAGAATCGAATCTTTTACTAATTTCTCCACCTCAGTCTTTCAAAGCAATCACGGTCTTGGATTCTCTAAGTAGCTAATGAGAGAACCTCAAGCCTCTATGCTAATCTAAGCCGAATTTATTGCTTTATAGTTAAGTGTGGGTGAGGCTTAACAGTCTAAACCTTCTTTTAGCATCCATTTTATTTTTAGAGGATGGCAGGAAGCCTAAATCAAGTCTGGCCGGGTCTTTGAGCCTCTTTTGCCTAGTGAGGTGGTCTTCATATCGGTTTCCGTGAGCGGTTCATTCAGTGTGAAGAAGTCAACTGAACCATAAATGGGAAAATAGCAGCCTTCCATCCATTGTGCATTATTGAATAGAATTTAGCATGTCAGACGCCCAGACACATCTCCGTAGGCATGAGCGCCCATAGAAACACCCATGATTTCAATGCTGGGCCCTCGAATGGCCATACTATTAAGGCGGATGTATGCCCACTTTCTGTTGCCACAAAAGCAATAAATAACTCAGCAACTTACTGGAAGCAGTATGCTCAGTTTGCTCATGGATCAATGAGTTGTAGTTTTCCCATTATTGCCCTTTTCAGAGCACACATCTACGCAGTAGTGATTCGTCGTTCTGATGACATTTTGCATTTCCAGAATTAAATCATCAGAAAGTTTAACTTCCATGTGCTTAGAATCTTTCCTGTAAAATTATAAGCTATTATTATTTTTAAAATGGATTGAATAACCATGGCAATTAAAACTCTTTTCGAGATAATCTTCGTCTTGTCCCTAGGAAATCACTCAATAGCTAAGTTATTTTTATTTCTAAGCCCCCGTTGCTTTGTTTTGCAGCAGCATTTTTACAAATTGCTTTTTTAATTGGGGATAGCATTCCTTCCCAAAATTATCCCATTACCTTCCAACACAAACACTTTCACGAGCAGGTTACGTTGTTCGCCACAGTCGTACCTCTACCAAAATGTGGCATTACTTGGGGCAGCAATTATATTAAAGTGATGAAGAGTATTTGTCGCATATTTTAACGCTCATCTCGGGTTCGTCCGTGCATAGAACCCAATAGTAAGTCCCACCTTGAAAAGGTTACAGCCTTCTTGAACGGAAAGCCTCATCCCCAAATTAAGTGCTTTGATTCTTAATGGAACCATTTTTGTCCCCTCGTGTTAAAAGTCTAAAGTTATATACTTGTCCTCTCGGACTAGAAATTGCAAAATATTTTTAAAATGGTTTAAACACTTGAAATAGCGGTGCTCACCTCTGCAGGGAAGGCGACCTGATTAGGAGCCAGATGGACGAAAGGTGATTTATGCAATTGGATAACGAATTACGGTTTTGGTCGCTGTAGCCTCTTACATCGTTACTTTAATGGGGCACCGCGCACTTTATTCAGGGCGGCGTGGACCAGGAATAAATTATTGTACACAAGGTGTGGGAAAATACTTATGGCTATGACAAAAATTTACTGTTGAATAAAAGTTTATTTTTTAATCTGCCGTAATAGACGAATAGTTTTTTTAAGGATTTCTTTCCCTAAGGCTTTGATTCTCACTCGGAGAGACAAATGAAACTATAAGGGTGAAGCAGGTTAGTGGCAAGTGCTTGACTGAAACAAATGCGCTTACCAAGGATTCGGCTTATTAGTTGGCAAAATGTACTTTGTTTTAAAGCCTTTTTTGTCCTTTGTATTGTGAAACTGTCAAACTATCATCTTTTGCTTAAAAAGATGAAGCTTTCCTAAGTGATAGTAATTAGTCCTGCGACTCAAACCTTCCAAACCATCATTTGCCACTTCCACTCCTACTTCCTTGCAAAAAGCCTTGTTTCCTCAAATTTCTCTGTTTTGTTTAGCGAAGCATTTAATTTTACCATTCCTTGCAGGCGGAGAAAGTGTCAGTGTGGAGCGTGTTTTGTGCGTTCTATGATAGGAATGTAACCATTTGATTCGGCCGTATCAATATGGTCGTACTGTTTTTCCCATGAAAATCTCGCCCCAAATGGTGGATAGAAACCGCCTAAGAACGTATAAATGTGGAAGGTTCTGTTATAAATCATAATTTTACCTATTTTTGACTCTTGATTGACACACTGTTGCGAAAAAGAGAAGAATGGTTCTTGAGTTCACAGTCCTAGAATCAACCCTGAGAGGGTGTAAAATCTTTTCCACAGACAAGGGAATCCTAGAGAAATAAATGTAATGTGAAGCACTTATAAGTTTCTAAGAGGGTTGAACACCATACATTATGTGTTTAAGGTCAGAAAAATAAATTCCCTGTAAAGCTCCTCAAATTATCCTTTTGCGATAATTGATCGACTCCGATTTTTGTTTTAAATATTGTTTATAATCAAGAAAAGTTTGGTTATTCCCCATATTTTGAGATACTTTGCCATCGCAAAGGACTGAACTTTTCAAAGCCTTTTGCTACTTCAACACTCACTCCCCATCTCCTTGGAGAGATATTCTCATTTCCTCTCAGTGATTAATCTCCCAGCATTATATCACACTCGGAAATCCTCCAAACCCTCAACATTGATAGCTCTGATAAGGTTCATCCATCGCCTTGCCCGCGGGTAGTAATTGTGGAAATATTTCTTTCAGAGTAATATACCGCGCCTGCTCTGTTTTAGAAGGTTTCTTTAAAGGCCAAATTATTAACATAAAATATTGAGCACACCATTCGCTTCTATCGCAATCGCACCGCTCTTTATTTACTTCTCTGTGTTATCCTAAGTCTTCGTCCTCTTTCATAGGCCTTCGTTTACGTAAAATTTGTTGTCCATATTTAAAAATTAGCTTCAGAGCCACTTATTTATTGTACTTTATGGCGCTCCTGTTTTGAGTCCCTACGAATTTTGCCACCCACATCTGATTCTCTTTCTCTCTGGACCAGCTGACCCACTCTGGTGTTACTATCTCACAAAGTTTTGAAAAGAATAAAACATTCTTGTAATATTCAAGTAAAGTAAGTTGATTTCCTATTTTGTGTCACAGCTAACTGCGAAGCCATTATAGAGCAAGCAATAATGCATCGTAAACGTTTTAGAAGGCTCACAATTCGGTTTTTGTGAAATTCGAACTGCGATAATCGGGGTGGATAAATTTGCAAGGAGTTAAATCCTGCTTTGAACACATTCGTTTCGCCTTGACATCAAAGGTAATCAGTTGTGCGAACGGCAAAACACCGTGCATTAAAATAGCAGGTGCTCTATCCACAAGCTAAACATCGGTAGCTTGTTAAATAAGTCGCTGGCGCGCTGGGAGAACAATAGTTTATGTACTGAGTGCATGGCTAAATATAAGTAAGCTACTAACTCATGCGACTGCCTTTGATCTTAATTCCCTCTTTTTAATCGCTGGCCACTGCTTGGACCGGAGTGACTAAGGCAAACACGTTGACACCTCCCCTCTAGCGGTAAGTAACAGAAGTAGTGCGTGCGTCTATAAAAAAGAGTCTACTGATAAACAAAGTTTCTTTACGACCAGAGATGTAAAACCAGCAAATATCTGCTCGTGCATACGGCTTTAAGGGTAGCGCGGTGCGATGACGAAGCGTTCAGGCGCTCAGATGGATGGTGTTAGCGTCCCACAGATGGCAGACTGAAATCAGCGAAGACGCACTCAGCAATAGTGGCTCTCAGCTCAATCTCAAAGACATTCAAACGTTTGCCTTTAAGATCTTACGATAGGCCACAGCGGTGAATTTGAGTATTTCAGGTACCTGGGATAAATTATTTTGATTTTTTAATGCTGACAGGTCTTACCGTGCCATTTCTAGTACTTTGTTGCAGCATCGAATTATGTGCATTAACGTATTAATGGACTATATTGGATGAATTAAACACCATAAAACTAATGCTTCGTGTTGGACCTAAGCAGCTATCATGGAAACTGGTGTTGCTTTATTTTTACGAAATACGGCCAGCTCGGTAGCCATAAACAATATTGGATTAGCCCATTTCATTTGCTCTAAATCAAAGATCTTATAAGCATTCTGAGTCCAACCCACACAAGTATGAGCTTGGGAATTCCTCCCAATGCCATGCTTACTAATTATTTCAACTCTCCGAATTTTAATTACTGAATTTCCTAAGTCACAAGGACTAAATAATGTCTCCATTTGATAATTTCATCTTTCCCTTACAGCTCTTTACCTCCCCCACTTCTCCTTCCTCCAAAAAAGCGCTCCATATGGTGGCGACGGCGGTTTGAGTCATCTGCAGTAACACGAGAATAGATTAGGAGTCAGGGTGGAAAGACATGGTAGTCCAGCCGGAAGTGCTTTCCGCTCTGACAACTTTAACCACCATCGCTATCACCACGTCTTCTTGTGGTTGTTTTCTCCCATAAATACCATTCCCAGGGGTGTTTTTGTCCTAAGGAGACAGGATATTGTACCGACTAGGAGGTAGAGGTTTTGGAACAGTTAAAATGCCTATCTTAACGAAACAATGGAGTTGTCTATAGTCGTGCTCTCTTCCGCGAAATGGATAACCCAGGTTGAGCTTCTTGGAAATCGGCACCCATTCCTCGTTTTGGTGATAAGTCACTTTGATTCTTTGATTCTAGCATAAGGTTGCATTGAAAATAGCTATTCGAAGGAACACCTGATTTGCCATAGATACCTCCTAGAATTTGTAAACCAAAGATATGATATCACTTCCAAACTGTGAGAAGGATTCCTAGTTTTAAAATGAATGCTTAAAATGTACGGTTATGAACCCATTTGGAAGGGTTGAACTTGGCGCCGAATGGGTAATAGCGTCATCTCACACTTCAATGGTAGTGCTGCCCGACTGCCAAATCTCACCCAACAACTATCCACGTTTAAACCATTGTTTTCTTTCTTTTTAAATGCAAAGGGAATGGATACATGAACCTCTTTTTGTCTTCACGACAAAGTCACACCTACTTTTGAAGGGCACTCTCGCAGGCCTACCGGTAGGATGAAAGTAAATGCACTTCCCAGCGTGATCTGCATTTGAGGCGTCGACAGGAGGAAGAATAAAGGCAGGCCTTGGCAGGAAAGCTGATGGGAACTATCGTGGTGAATTAGAGGTCGCTATTCAGCTGCATACATTCCTGTATGAGCTCTCTCCCTCTCAAATGTAATTTATTGGGACTTTAACCAACCTATGCTTCCTTTGGAATTACTGACTTCTTCCTCTGGTTGGGCGGTGTGGACATGCAATGACAATCGTATACCACTTTTTCCTGAAATTGTAATTGTTCATTTCTAAAAAGGAATCCAATGAGGCTGGCATGATTACTTCTTAAAATTCAAAAAGGGTTTTATGACTTGTTTCATGGCTTACGCCTGGAATGTGTGCGGCTCATTCGGTACAAAACTACTCCAAATGCATGAAAGCACTTGCAGAGCTGTATGTTTCTTAATTTTCTCGCGATCGGTAAATGGCGGTTTATACTTTGGATCCAAATTCATCCTTCTCTAGAATACACCAGATTGTTCATTCAGGAAGTACAACCCTATTATTTCTACATATTTCTTGTCTTTAGGGGTTGGTTTGTGTAAGTTAATGAAAGACATGAATTCACGATGCTGCAAGTTGCTTGCTTATTCGATCTACTAAACAATTTTTTCCAAACAAAAGCAAATGAAACATCAAGTTTCTTAAATTCCCGGGGAGATCATGAAACCAATACTCCTACAATAACTTCAAATGCTTTTAACAGTAAATGAGTAAATGTCGGCTAATTTGTTAATCTGCTTTCAACCAAATCAGATCGGCATTACCATCTCAAATATCCACAGGAAAACTTTTCTGAAGCATTGTATTTTTATCTGACGTAACTTCTAGTTTAAGTATTTTTTTTGCATTTCATTTACAGCCAACATATATCTAGTCCCCTTTTATGTGGTAGGCAAGAGAGATTTGAGAGTTTTAATGTAGTTTTATGTAATGACATTCTGCAACATCCAGGGGTTTAAAAATGGGACTATTCGTCTGGAGGTATTGTAGTGCAAATCGTCCCATCAGTGCTCCATTTTTATGTTGTATGGGACCCGTAAAATGACAGTTAAAAACAAATGGATGTGACCTGAGCTTGTTTGGGCTTGGGAGCCAACTTCGATTTGGATTCGGAGCAGCAGCTTATTTTTATAAATTTGTGTAATACAATCTGAGGAAGACTCGGTATTCGGTAGCAAAGCATCTTATGAATAAATTCTATTTTTGTTGAAAAATTGCACATTTTCAGTGGTAAAAACAGTTTCGTATTGATGTATAAAGAATTACCAACATCGTTGCCCAGCATGTGTAATCATACAACAACTCATTTCCACCCACGAAATTTGAGATTTAAAATTCGCGCCAGAAGCTAGAAAAAATGGATCCCTTAATTTACATGGAATAATGAATAAAAATAAGTCTTAGGATCCATCTTTCGTAAAAAATTTGAGACAGTAGACTTCTGTCTGACTGACCGACCTTTGATGAAAGATCGTTTATCTTTAAATGATACATTTCAATGTGCCACCTTTACTGCTTTGTGTGCTTGTGGTGGACTGCAGGTGGAGATGTTTACCATAAAATGTTCCTTGAATGCCAAGTGCTCCTTAATTAGGTTCCACTCGATGGAAATGGAATGCGTCAAAAGTTAATTCTTACT
The DNA here is from genome assembly GCA_001693075.2 of Taenia saginata. NCBI lineage: Eukaryota > Metazoa > Platyhelminthes > Cestoda > Cyclophyllidea > Taeniidae > Taenia > Taenia saginata. The sequence continues at coordinate 610,084 of LWMK02000009.1, read as the reverse complement.
CTAATAAGTTACAGTATTAGCCAGTATGTCGGGAATGGGTCATCTTCCAACAAGCTGTTTACGAGCTTGGATCGTCGTGAGGAATGCCCGCGAAAACGTCCCACAGGCAAATATCCTACTCCCTTCACCCTGGTTCCTCATGCCATCGGGTGAGTGATATCATTTCTGGACTTTAGCTAGCGTGATGGGAAGAGAATGTGCGGATTGGAAGAACCGTAGGGCAGAATTTGAAGTAAACAAGCCCTCGGCATTCATGCCTCTCATTGTCAGAGGATGAGTATTTTAACCAATCAAATATTTCACGGAGCATTCCGCGTTTAAACAAAGGTTGCAAACCCTAGTGGTATATCTTCAAATTTATCGAATCAAAAGGTATTCTTTCCCAAGTGTTAAGCAATGGTTTTGTCATCGCTCCATATGCTGATGATAATAATACAAATCGCAGGAATATTCTCATGTCACTAAGTGTTCACAACAAAAGACGCGTCGATTCATTGCTAATTTGCCCTATATTCACCTTATTTTGCAGCGAAATTCTCACAAACGCAGACTCTCAACAGTGGCAATAATTACCTTCTAACCTTTGCAGGGATCACACCGCATCAAGTGGAAGCTGAGAAAGGGAGAAGCATAGGTGGAGTTTGGGGAGGAGGGGAAAAGGTTTTCACGAATTACTGAATTTGGTTGACGATGGGAGTTATGAGGCATTTTATCCTCTGTTCACCTCATCTTAGAGCAATTTTACGTTCCTGTGTACCAATGCGTTGATTGTTGCAGCCTCATGCATGCTTGTTTAGCAATTAGAGAGAACCGATAGGATAACTGAAAAACCCAAACCAATGGTTTCAGTTTTTGCAGCTCAAATGAATTGTCTTAGACAACGAGCCGATTTGTTATTTTTACGGTTCCAGCGATTTCCCATGCGATGTAGAAGTGAGGCTTTAAATGGTCGCCAATTTTCTTCCTAGTCGTCAAAGACAAATGAGTGGTACACAAAGTTGACTGGGACTTAGTGTTTGGTGCCACATTTTTACTGCAAACTGATTGACGTGTCTAGACCCTTACCCATGTAATGAAGTGAGGTTGCGAAGTTGCGAAGGGTTCGGGATGCATTTCTATGCCATACATTCGCTTTGTACGAACAGGTCATCACAAAACGTGGATGTTGGATTAAACCATACTTATGTTTGTCCTATACCTGGCAACTTGTGGAAGTCAAATGAGGTGACGGACAAAAATGGGCAAATCGGCAGATCCAGAATCCTATTTGGATAAATTGCTGCTCAGAAAGCCGACTTATTCTAAACTTTTTACTACAAGTCTGTCATATCAAATCATATTTGCATGGAGATAAGTCGCCAAGTAGAAATAGGTTTTGTACAAGCATTTTCCCAAATTACCATGGAACAATTGATATTTTTAGTCTGCTAGAAGGGCAAGAGACTAGTAAATAGGTAAGGATGACTTACCACACTATGGTTTTTTCCACACCCAACTGAGTGAAATAGTGAGCCGTCAATTTGTTTGTAGACAAAGTCCCTTCTTCCTTGCCAGGAATTCGTTTGCGTCTTTTGATTTTCACCTTTACAAAAGTGCGACTCGTCAATATGAAGCAGAGCTAAGTAAAGTAGAGCCAAGTAAGGTGAGAGGAAGTCAAGGCCAGTCAAAGTCATTCACCTCTGCACTGATCACAAGTACAAAAAATCGACTTTAGTCAGCCTACCTCATAAGCAGGCACCTTTGAGTGGCTACTGGCTACTTCGTTGAGATATTCCTGTTGTCGGCTACACTTAAAAAGTGTGTCTTAGTGGTGATGCTTTGAAGTTTGTGGGAGGTTAGCCTTGCTAAGAAAGCGCAGTTCCCTTTTTAAGAGTGAATGAAAAATGGACGAGTTGGCGCACTAGTCATATTTGACGCTTATTCCGCAGCCCGCCGTATTGCCCTTGAATTTCTTCAAGGCAAACTAGGGTTTTGCAACTCTTGTCGCCTTTTTGAAAATAAAAGCCAAGTGGAAAATTGTGCAAACTAAACATGGAAACACTTGGTGGTGTAAAATTCTACCTTAAAGTTGTAAAACACTTTGCAATGGCTTTAAACACCTTTGCAAACTTAGGTGAGTGGTGTTTTTTCCTGTTCTTATTTCCTGCCTATAGAATTATCTTAGTTCCCAAGTGAGATAGTGGCTTGGTTTGGTATCACTCTCTGGGTTATTTATATTCTTATCCCGTCAAATTTATGCTTAATTAGCAAGATTTATTGCTAATCACTTTTATATACAATCAAATGTAAAGTTTTGCCACTTTGTCGGTCTACATCGGCTAAAGTAACAATTTTTCAGCCAAAGTTAGCATTTTACAAAATGAAAGTAAATTGAGCAATAATTTGTCACTGAATTTATGCCCAACTGTTGAGATGGACTTAAGAGAGTCACGTTTATATTTAACTCTCGCCTGACACCAGCACGCCAAGTACTGTGACATTTGGAAAGGCTTTTTAGTACGTTTGAACAAAAATAATTTTCAAGCATTTCATTTTACCTTTTGGTCTTTGAAACTGCCAGGTGTTGAAGCGCCCCTTCGCGACTCACTGACACTCCTCCGGAAGCGGTTCGCCTTATTAAGTGTAGAATGGTAAATCTACCTTCATAGTGCCTTGACTGAAGGTGGATCGGCTCCTCTCCCCATTTTAGTAGTGCAGATTTCTTAGGAAGTATCCTTATCATTAAACAGTTATTCAATTTATTTTATAAATGTAATGCCTTTTTGGCCGAGGGAACATTAGAAAACACGAACCTTGTGATTGAGCGGATAGAGGTGAGCCACGAGAAGGTAGCGTGGTATTTTTATCCCTTTTATTATCACTGTCCAATGAAGCATGACCTGGTCAGTTCCTTCTACTCCTTCTAAAGTCATGAAAGCTGAGGTGAAAGAAGGAAACACGGAACCTTTCATTTGAACAAGTGGTCGATAGGATGAATACGCATTCATTAAATAAAGTTAAACAAGACTAGATTCAATAAAGAACTGCTTGTTTATAGAATTGTTACTTCGATTTATTTTCCATTTTAAACCTTGGCTTGACTGATGTTTGCTGTTTACGAGAAAATGGACTGGTTTTTGGGGTGTTTGTTGTTCAAGTGGGTCTATTTATTGCATAACGAGGTTAATAGCCAACAATTGCAGGTTATGAGTCCTCTGCATTCAACTACTTATATGAAATTGCATTTCGGGTCAAATGTCAATGTACTTATAGAGTACAAAGCAGGTACTTGGTAGCATTTTTACACCCGAAGGAAATGTTTATTCTCTCACCTGGTTGGAAAGGTTTACTGTTTTTAAAATGCTGAATAATGTGTACTGCTCATTCCTCTTAAATTTCCTGTGTGTCATCTTGTCATTTAGACAAATTTATAGCATCTGAAGTGCGAGTATGCTCGTCAACCTTTCAAGTCTATACTCATCGATTTGTGACCTGTTTGACAGTAATCTCTTACTTATTTCTCCCTACCATAAACTTTATCCAGGACGATATCACACCGGCACTTTAAATTGGTTTGTGACTCAATATCTGATTTATTACAGTTTATAATGGCTTCTTTTATTGCAAGTGTGGGCACAAATTGAAGCTAACATCACAATTTTAAAGCAAAATTGTCATTATGGATCCATTTTAGCAGAGTCATTAAGGCTCAAAGGTGTTACGCCTACCTTACTGCACATAATGCGTAAATAGCATTGGAAACAATGACCGTTGAGGCAAGTAGGGGCTGCGAAGAAGTGAATGGCGGTGGAAAGTTGTAAACAGGGTGCTTTTACAACACAGTAGAATTCTTGAAAGGCTATTGTTACATTTAACACTTAGACATTAGTTCATATTCCCAAGACCTAAATTAAAAGACCTGATTGCGTATTTTAGCAGGACACATCTCCCCAATATACAGTCCACGCTAAACTGAAATGTATATTCAAACGTTAACCCAGCTTTGTTGGCCCATTGACTTCCTCTTTCTAGCATTCTCGAGTTAAAATATGCGGGCCTAGATGTATTGAGCTACCGCCTGAAAAGATTCCTAGGGGCATTCATGTGTTATGGGAATAAAGATGACCTGAAAAGCCGACGTCGCTCCCATTCTAAAAACACTTTGATCTGCTTTGGATAAGGAAATCTACTTAGATAAAGTTTTGAAAGTTTTGTGGCCTAATATTTTTGCCCAAAGTAGCTGAAGAAGGTAGCTTTGCAATTATCGTTTGACATCCTGATAAAATTCATGTTCGCCCACTCAAGTTTCCCGGTTGTAAGTACTAGGAGACATGCTACATGCCAAATTTGGCATCAGTGACCACAAACCAGTTTTCTTTTACTCTTTGTGGGCAAATTCATCGTCGCTGCCATTTTAGACCACCCAACAAGAAGCACTGATATGTGAACGGTCGTTCGCCTCACCTCTCTAAATATCCGTGGAGGTGAGATATCGAAACAGCTGACAACCACCGCATGGAAAAGTGGCAATGGAGGGGTACCTTTGAGCTGGGTTATGGAGTTCCCATGGGCTCTCAAATATTCATGTTTGCCCTTCCCCAAATTTCGGCCACGAAATATTCCCTAGTCAGTTTGCTTGTAAGGCCTAATCGTGCGCACAAGACACTTTGACATTAGTGAAGCTAATTGGTTTAATCATAAACTGGATGAATGTCCAAAAGTAGTCTGCCTTCTACTATAAGAACAGCTTACAATGCAAGCTAAGGTTTGTATTATCTCAAAAGGGATCCGATTTTGAGCTTCTTATCTATTCATGTTTGTGTTTGTTGCAGAGTTTCTTCGCAGCTCAATCCCATTTGACAGCATCACTTCAAATCATCTTGAGTAGGTAGCCTCTAGCCTTCATTGATCTGCTATTTAAGAAAAAAATATTAGGACTGCAACCTTTGTCTCTAAACCATCTCAGCTCAATGAAATATGTTGATCGCGTTAATTGTGTTTAATTCCGTTTTACTTTCGTCGCAATGCTTGTTATTCTCAGATGTGTCTAAGGTATCCTGCTGAAATCTGGGATTATGCTGTTTTACTAAAGAGTTTTTCCACTTTAAAGCTATAGACTGCATTTATCCTACTAGTGGAACTGTTGATGGTGCTTAGGGGGCTCCGAAAGTCGTATTCCCCTCTTTACTAGAGTCTCTTTCCTCAGTATGCCTATCTCTATTAATAAGACCATGAATTAAAAATGGACTTCGGAGACACTCAACTTCATAATAGGTAACGATGCTGGGGATAATAAGTTTTCACTAACGGGACATTTCTTTAGTATACATAGCCTAGCCTATGAGATACCGCAGTGAATTCGTCTTTGCTTTACTTTGCGGGCACAAGTTGCTCTATTCTACAACTTAGAGTAAAAATCAGCTTTAAATGTTGTGGATGACTATTGCTTGCATTTCTTTGAGCAATGTCTTAACAACATAAAATAAAATTATTTATTTTGTGTAGTCTGTCAATGGGCAATGCAAAAGTTTACACAGAATCGTGGAGTTGTCGACAATGCAACTGTATGTTTTTTTCCTCAAAAAGAAGGATAAAATTATGCACAAAATAAAATTTACCTATATCTGATGCCGCTTTTCTGTAAGGGTTCACGAGATTGAAACAAAACCGGAGATGGTTAGGATTTTATTCTTGACAGAACTTCAAGTCTGCTTTACCAAACGGTATTTCTTTCATCTAAATTTCAACTACCATTTATGGTGTTCTGCTCGCTATCGTAAATGTCTTTAACAGGATATGATATATCTACTATCATGCGTTACAATGGGCTTCCTTCATTTCTGTCGGCCGCCTTCTCCTTTAACTGGACCGTCTCGAATATTCGAATTTTTCCGTGTTTTCTTCTGGCATTTACACGCAGCCACCCCACCATTTCTACTGTTCTCCTCTTCAGCAGCTATAGAAAGGCAACTACACCGATTCTACACTGAAATCGACCCCGTTCTACCAAACATAAAGTCGTCTTGTGTCTGCGATGACGCATGAGGCGGTGATTCAAAGAAATTGGTCATCTGTTTTACATCTCTGGAAAGGCGACCTATAGAGCTCTTCCCCTTGTCTTTTTCTTTTCTTCAAAAAAGGAACGAATTTATCTCCAGTCGTAATAAACTTGGCCACCTACGTCAAAACATTGTCATTTAATTGCGATGTAGACTAATGCTCGAGACATGTACGCAAGCAATTCCGTCCTGGTTATATTTGCACAGATCTGCGCAGCATCTGTCTAACCTGTGTGGTCCGACGAATCGGCAGTATTTGCATCAAGAAAGAGGAAAAATGTTCGACACAGTTTTTAATTTGCCTATTGCCTCAAATTTAATCAGAGAAATTAATTTCTTTGAAGGTATTTTATAGTTGGAAAAGGCTGAGCATATGCAGCTTGAGAGGTATATCTAAGGGTGCTAGAAATAAAGTAAGGTCATTGTTGGATTTGTGTGGAAATAAAAGACAAGTGGCCGCTTAAAATCAAAAAATCAAGGGGATTTTGCAAAGCGAGATTCTTGCAACCATAAATATTCGCCAACTCCTTCCAAAGATTGTGCACAGTGGTTACCGGCGTTATTGGTCTGCGATGATCGTCATGAAATTATTTTTACTGGCATTAAAAGATCACAAGATCCACTGATAGCGATGTGATTCGTGGATTTCGGTTGGATTTCATCTGGCATCTCAGTTGGTGACAAATTGCGTCGATAACATCGAAAATATTCCAAAGTGAACACATTTTGCAAGCCAAATGCAATTCATGGGAAACTTGCTCAAAGGTAAAACCGCTTATTTTGTTAAATATTTTTTAAGTCAATCTGTCACAAGGTTAAAAGCATTCCTGAGCTTCTCTTCCTATTTGGTGCGATGATTTGTTACAACACGTATACGGCCATAAAAAATATAAAGGCCTTTATATATGCACATTGCCAAGTCTTGACAAATGTCGAATGCTCATCACGGCATTCGTCGCTGTATCACTCATCGATATTCTTTCATTTTGGATTCTCAAGTCATCGCATTTCCGTTGGTCTTGATGGCCGCAAATCCGCATTCTCCACCTCACGAATCGTATTTAACATGGTTTCAAGTTACAGAAACTGCTTTCTAGAGTATTTGCATTAAACCGGTTCAACTGTGTTAAATGGGTTAGTGGATTTTCTTAATGTAAATGTTAGGAAAACTATCAAATTTTAACAGCAGTGAGTGGCAGGAGTGAAAGAGTGTCATTTCATGAGTTAATGCTTGGGGCAGAATAAGTGATTGGTAAACAATTGGTCCTCACCTGCATTAGGTGAGAAGAGAAGGCGGGAAACCAACCGCATACCCAGCCGAGAGGCTGAGCAAATTGTTCCCACTTGTCACGCATAAATGGATGACAATGGTCTCAAAACACCGTCATTGAATTATTTCTAATTTTCTTTACTGTATAAAACGATTCCCTTGTTTGCGGGAATAAATGTCTCGGTTCTACTTGTTACAACTTGGAGGTGCGCAACAATAATTTAAACGTGAGAATCAGACGGAGGTGTTGAAACCCAGTGAAGTGGTCTCAACTATCATTTTATGATGGTAAGGATTTACCTATGCTCCTAGGCTTGCGATTTCCCTAACAAATTTTTTAATTTGTTCAGTACATGAAGTAGAATATGTGTGTACACTTCATCTAAGAAGTAAAGGCTGTGTCTATAAAAACTTCATAGTTATGCACCGAGAATCATCCTGCATTTATTTGGCTTCTCCAACAAAGCTGTGGGGACTCATCTGACTAACTTGTATATTGGCTGCCAGCAACAATGCTTGAATTTAAAGCTAACAAGTTAATTCCCAAGGGGAGAGGTGTTCAAACTGTACGAGCCCGTCAAATCCCTTCAAGATCTTGCTGCCAACACGTTTTTAAATATTAATTCCCAACCATTTTACACTTTCCTTAGTATTTGTAAAGGCATAAAATTAAATCGGAATGTCGCCTACCATGCAAAAATTTTGTTTATTTACTCTCCAATGTCTTATAAAAATGGCAAGTACTTATTATTCTCGAGACCCACTTTATTAACCTCCTCAGAAACTGCCAAAACCAAAACCACTCAAGTATGTCAAATGGTTTTATTTAGCTCTATGTAATAAATGGCCTACGTTGGACTTTGCCTCTGCCTCAATCACAGCTTAATTGTATTTTATGCCCAAATAAAAGTAAGCCTTATCTCTCTGTAGCCTTTTGGCCAAGTTCCATTTAGAGCTCTTGTGGATGGCTTGGTGTGCCAAGTCATTAAATGGAGGTTGACAATAACGCAGATTAGGCTACTGCTCGGTTACAGAGCTGATTTTATCACCTCTAGCCATGAATGAGTCACTCCGAAAAAATATCAAATTTACGCAACATTTGTTAATATATAAGTTAAAAAAGAGAGCAGATGCTTTAATGAAATTGTGCAACAAATTTTGCCTACTTTTAGTCTTGCCTATGTTTCTATTTTGATCGCGCTTATTCTGCAGAGGTGTTTGGGGAGGTACTATTTAGAGCTACGAAGATTGGGCAGAGAAGTTAGAAGGCCGGAGCTACACACTTCACAACTCTGATTTTTCCTGCTTGAAAATACCGAGTGGTTTTTTAATACAGGAGGACTTGATACAGTGCAGTGTTAGTGTTCCGACGAGAACGGGAGTGCCAATTTACATTTGAAATCAAAATTAACTTTCCATTATTTAGGCTACTTTGTAATTCATTTCATAGTAACTATCAACTAAATCAAAAAAATTTGGAGGGTTTTTTAAAAAAAATTTGGTAATTTGTGTTATGTAAAACATGCAATGTCTCAAGTCCTAATGAATCATTTCCTGGGAGCACAGGCGTCAAATCCACGGAAATTGCAGTTTACTTCCTGTGAAGCCGTGATTTCTACCTAACCTTGATAAAGTGAGTCTCTGCTCGGAAGTCTTAATTAAGAATGTGCTTTTTCAATTCAGAAAATATTTTTTTTTTACTTTTTGGGGCTATGAAAATAGTGGAGGGGAAACTGAACGCCATTCGCATTAACTGGAGTGTTGCGGTGGCAGTATAACACATAATGGTGTCATACGTGAACCATCACTTCTAGAAGACGGCAGTGTCATTGTGTTGACAGAACTGCGCATGATGATTAAATATATAGCAAATGAAGGCGTCCGATCCACTAAAATCTCAAGAAGTCTTTCGGCAAGATACAACACTGCGTATTCTAGTGCCATGACACTTAAATGTTCGATGTAGACGTACTCCAGATGGCCAGCTACAGGTCTGTGTATTGGTGCCAATCTTGACCGCACTTGTCCTTAACCCAAAACTTTAAAAGTCCTTCTTGCGGCAATTGAAAATGCCTATATAAGCCATTGATTCTTACGAAATTGGATCCGAAACGACTCTGTTATTCATTATGTTGGGTATGTACAATTCTTTACGACGACTGAAGCGTTAATTCCTACACTACAGTAAATTCACATGACAACAACTGCCTCCGCCTTCCCTATGCTCCGGTCTCGCCCTAAATAGCTTCCACCTGTAAGCTTCCCAAAAAGAACATCTTAGGGACAGGTGCCCCAATTCCGACTAAGAAATAGTGTAGGCTCCCCTACATTCCCTTCCTCCAGACCACCGGGATGCTAAATTAAGTATACAATTGTAGTAAAAGACCACATCAAGGAGTTAACATGCTTTCAATTCTTTTATACTTGCTTAACTATCTGGCGACAGAAAGAGTGGAGTGCTCCTTGCATTTCAATATCATTATAAACGACTATAATAGACGACAGGGACTCAAGACAGCTGTAAAATTTTTAACTCTGTCGGATTTACAAAACAGTTTAATAATACATTATGTTTCGAAATTCTGATGATGTCAACATGATATTTTACTTTGTTTAGTTCACATTGTACCAAATTTAAAAGTATTTTAAAACTCAGAAATGCATGATGTCGTATTTTACAATCATCAAACACATGGAGGTGCTCTTATCATTGCGTCTTTTTAAATCCCATTCTCTTCTTGTGGCCATTTCTCAGCTACATTGTTTGTTTTCCAAGAGCTCTTTTACCAAAATACATAAAAATTACTTGACTTAATCAGAATATTTAACTGTCTAGCTAGATGTTGCGCAAGACTATTGTCTACCACAGCTAACTGCCACTGCTCCCACAAATTAAGCTGCCTCCTTGTGAGTTCCGGACTAAAAATTTGTGTTTCCACAAGTTAATACATGCATAGGCATACGTGCCAGTCTGGATTCTTAGATGTTAACTAGAATAAAGCTTTAGTAGTGTATTGCCACAATGAACATGAATGTCATTACTCCTAATGTTTAAGTCCCAGAAACTGATAACATACCATTCTTTGAATGGGAGGACTTTATAAAAGTGGTCACTAAAATTTCGGCCATTACCTACTGGTCCAGGCAAACTGTGTCGGAAGGTACAAAATTGGATTAAAGTATCAACCATCCCGACTCCTTGCATTAACCCTCTTCGTCCATGGACGGACACTTTGAGCTCAATGCAGTTTGAAGAAGTAAATAATTACGACAAAGAACTTGCCCGAATAATTCAGCATTTATGAGACACTTTTTAGGGAACATTGCAATCTTTTATTACTTTAAGCACAAAGGATTTTACGGAACCATTTTAAAAGGACGAAAGTACTAAAGCTGTACCATTTAATTGTCAACAAGTCAAATCATCAAAGTCTAAAGTAACAAACTTCTATAAAACTACTTATGTATTAGCTGCAATCTGGAAGCATGTACACATTTATTGGAGCTGAACTTATTGCATCCTAAGTTATTTTCATTCCTTTGATGATGTCTTACCTATGGAATTGTAATGTCTCTCCTTTTGATGATGAATAGCCGCCCTAAAGTTAAAACAAATGGGAGGAGCATCAGGAGGATTTCGGCAAATTATATAATCTCTTAGTCCAAACCAACGACTCTCTCTATCAAGCCGAAAAAACACGAACAGCATTAGTTTCGTGCTTTTTACACTAAAGAGCATGCAGGCACCTGTATCTTGTCAGCAATCTAATGTTGCTTTCCTTATCTTTTGTGCCACTCCTTTAAATTGGTTTGCAAAATTATATTCCACCTTTGAGCACACTTGACTAAACAGAGGTGGAGTTTGCAGAGCTGCGCAATACTAAACAAAAAATGCTAATTAGGTATGCTTAATAAAATTTGTTTCTGTAAGCGCATCACTTTATCGCCATGGACTTTCTTATAAGGAGGGTTAATCATTTCGTGACAGGTAATGTAGCCTCTTGGCGATAAGGTAGGAAGTAGCAGAGTTATGCAAAATGGTCAAAAAAATATCTTACGATTGTCAACGGTAAGAAGGAAGGGATTTTGAGGAGCTCTTATGATACTTTCCTAGTGGCATATGACTCGACCTGAACAGGGGTGTTCTGATGGAAGTGCTGCGGTTGAGGCAGGACTTTCTTCCAGCTAGACATCTGGCCCTAAAATGTATCGGAAGAAGCTTTGTTTGCATAGATCGCAGTTTTAGTCCTAGTCCTCCACAGTTCAGCCGAGCGTATCATCAAAATTTTGGTGTAATCGAATTCGTCTTCGGTCATTCACACACACTATGCTTGGGCACCTTCTGATAAGGCGGTGCTCTGGAAAGGTCTTGAGCAATATGCTTACATCCTTATTATCGTGACAACCACAAGTCAGTCAGATTGTCAGTCCTAAAGAGACCAGAATATGATACATCCTTGTAGCTAAAAGTTACGAGAATGGTAAACCGGTAGTCTTGAATATTTATTTTAGCCTATTAATGCATGACTTGAGAAACCTAAATCTAAGCTCCGATTACGATCGGATTCAGTCCTTACTTTGTTATTCACTCGGTTTACCCTTTTCATGGCGTTGACGCTCACATCTTGAATTCCATTAGCCAAATGAATCTTTGTAAATGCACATAAACCGAATTTTTTAACTGTGTCACTTTTAATTTTGAGTGGTTCAAAGCCTAAATCAACACCTCTACACCAGCCTTAAGTGTTTTTCCTTGACATCCGGCCTTGGAAACGGGATAATGTTGACTTTACATCCAATATTTCTAATGAACATTTGTCCGAAAGTAGTGGGACCACAATGTCGAGTATCATACAGATACATTGAAACGTAAACATGGCCCAAAGCAAAGACGTAACAATGAGGAAGTTTCACGCATCTTTTTGAAGGTATAGCAATCTATGGGATCAAAAATCGAGTAAATTTTTCTGCTATAAACAGTTTGTTGCTTTAGATATTCATGAGGGTGTTGGGGAACACAGCTGGGGTATTAAGATTTTCATAGGCATAAAACTGGCTGCGAGAGCACTGGCTTAGTACATCAAAAATATCCATGCATCTGCATTTACTATGAAGGCACGTCATCTGTCACTCAGCTCGTGCTTCTTTTAGTGTCGTCTTCAGCGTTTCCAGTGAAGGACCTTCTTTTTTGACCATCGCAGCATTGCCCGATTGAGTTAAAACCAACTACAAAATACCAGCAAAAGCTGAGATACAGTCGTTTATTTTAACTGAAGGTTTCAAGCCTAAACCAATTGCAGGGTGTATTGTATGGGCCCATTTATTAGGGCACTTTTCGGCTGAAAATGCATTCTCAGTAAATTAATTTTGTTGTCATTTGCTATACTGGAGTGTGAATAAATTTAAAGGTATTTTGAAGTGCAACAATAAAGCAACTTACTATTGTCTATTCTCTGATCTGAATTTTACTTCCGATTCTACATTACTTGGCGAGTTTCCTCTAGTACACTCAGTTTCATGGGCATAAATTGGATTATATATCATTCGTGGTGGTTTTTTGCTTCTAAGTAATTGCATTGCTACTTTCTCAAAAGATTGCTTGGCATTTTTCGATTCTATCTGTTCTGTTTGAAATAAAATTTCAGAACCTACAATTGCCACAAATTTGTAATTTATTTACGAGCCCCTACAACCCAGCCATCTGCACCAGATGTTTCTTCTCCAACAAACATAAACAACATTGAAAGCTTCAATAACCTCCGCACCGAAAGAAACGGTGTCGTCGTATCCCTCTAAGTGCGTTTTAAAGCACACAAATATGGAAGTTGGCTCATTATAGACTCATCCAGAGCTGGGGGCAAAAACCAGTGGCGTAGAAGTGACAAAGGCAGTTCATGTTACCACCAAGAAGATCAACCCATGAGAGATTGATAGGGTCAGTATTGGAATTAATAATAGTAGCAATATTGAAGTCCCAATGTCTTCAAAATTTTATGGTAGAGCATGTAAGGCGAAAGCTGTTAAGGTGAAGGAAAGTTAGTTACGCAAAATTCTGATGCAATATGCGGCGAATGAGGAAATGATGGAGCGAAATGCCAATTTGAAAGCATACTTTTACTTCAGTTTCAAAATAATTGGTTTTGCCAAGAAGCTATGATTACGAGGTCAAACATTGCTTACAGTACAAAATTTACGCCTAAAAGTTGCATAAATAGTAGCTAAAGTTCTTGAAAGCAATCTAAACTGAATCGTTTCAAAACAATATCGAAACGAAAAGAGTCAGGTTTGCACACAGGTGTATAGGGGGGGTGTAATCCATAAAACATTGATGGGAAGTTCCTAGTCCCATGGGCAAAATCTAGAGGTGTCTTTATGTCCCCTCCTTAATGAGTTCAACACTTCGAGTCCTTCACTGATTGCGAGATTAGTAATCAGTCTTCTTCAATTCATGTAAGCCATCTGTTTCCAACCTCACAATGGATAAAGAGTTGAATTTTTTCCATACAGAGTGTTCTGAGACAGCAGCAATGACGCATCTTATTAGTTTCCTCGTTTAGTGGAGTGACAGAACGCAGGGAGAAACGATATCTGAGTTGTCACATAAATTATCAAGACCAAGAACCTGACTCATTCACGCATCTGCCAATGCTAGCAGATAGACTGAAGAAGTCTGAATATTTGATGCGGCTAGGCGTTTTTGGATATTGTCAAGGCATACATAAATTCCGTATGTTTCACTTACTTGACAATAGAACAAAGATTACTCAAACTCCATGTTCGGATTTTACATTTTTTTTAAAATCCTCGCAACAATGTTATAAAATCTGCACCTCCACTTTGCCTTAAATGTTACTAACAAATAATAGTGCTGGATCCAGACTCTTGTGACCTTTTTCAGCGTCCCAAGAAGGTGCAATTTGCATATTTTGCAATTCGTCAAGAATATGACTGATAGTCCTGATACTTTAAGCTAGTAAGTACTGGCTATCCCCCTGTATTTAAGGATCTAATATATGAAGAAAAAGCACTTTGTGTGAATTCCTACCATAAAATTTAATAACTACACACGGCTTTTTAAAATTCTCTACTCGTCTGAAAGTACCATTCTTACTTCAGCCACGCTGTCCCAATGAGACAGGTGATTGTGGCTTGAGCTTTTTACAGCGTTTAATCTCTAAAAGGAAGTAAAGCTTTGCTCAAAAGCCTTTTTACCAACTGTATGTTTGACATGTGACATGTGACAATTACTTTAAAAAATGTCAGTGAAGCAATGCAGAGGAAGCAGATGGAGTGAAGTGGCATCTCTTCCCTTTTTAAGCCCTCATATGAGGTCTTGCTCATCAGTCTTGGAAACATACATTTTCTGGAGCAAAATCTCTCTTAAGAATAGAAATTCTGCTCGATTTGTCTGCCAAAGAATGTTGAAAATAGGCCTTGTCTCATCACATTTTGATCATTCTCTCTTTCAGCAAACGCCACAAATGTATACGAGGTTTTACAATGCAAGCAACTTAAAAACAGATGGACAGTCCTTTAAGTTGGTTTCCAATTGCTAGTGCATGAATTTGTAGGGCTTATTTGCCTAGCTTCCAAAAGCTTCTCCCGATACATAACGCTCTAGATGTTCAAACCACTCTTGTCTTCAGAGGTATGCGAAGATTTGAGTCTAATTGAAGGGGATGCACCTAAAAGTTGAGTGGTTCATCACCAGAACCGGCATAGCTGGACCAATTTTAGGGCCGATTGACTTGCTACCCCGTCTTCCCCTAAGTACTATGTAGTAAGCCTTACCGGAAAGTTCTGCATTGCTGGCACCGAGGTAAACTTGATTCGTGAAGTAGATAAGCCTAAGTCGCATCCATCATATTTGGCTTACGTTCGATTCGATGTGGGTTCCAAATGCATGACATGCCGCCAGGTTGACACTTATTTATGGTTTCGAATGCACGCACTTCAACCAGGGCACTGACCAAGTCCCAACAAATTTTTAGATAATTATTGTACGGATTTTGGTTGCCTAAAGTAGTCAAGGCAAATATTTTGTCAGCGTTCCAAAAGCCCTTAAATTATAAAAGGGAATAAATCTGGTCACGGTCGGTCGTCTTATAATTTTAGGTGGAGCTCTTTTCGAGTGAATATTTTAATTGCTGCTGACTAGTAATGGATGCGATGTAAGAAACCTCGTCACAATCTGTGAAATTAATTACGGTTGTTTTATGTTGTGCTCAAAAGGAATCCTCAGATAATCTTCCCTTTAATCTCACAGGCGGTTCCCATTCATATGTAAACTGATGCAATGGCAAACTTCAAAGGTTAGCTGCTAAAGACGTAAAGGAAAGCTTTAATATGCGGCAACAATGTTTTGAGATGGTATTTGTTACCTTGGTGTTTCCTGTTGTTTATCATCCGACCTCCATGATGGAGGTAAGATACTGCTCTAATTCCACCCATGCCATTAGTCTTGCATTCCCCTGGTACACATGAGTAATAAAACTATTTTTAGTACCATAAACTGTATTATGTCTAAGATAATACTTTTGGAGTGTGGTGGATTTTTATTATGATGAACCCTTGGCGAGGGAATGAGAAAACATTCTTGCTCAAACAACAAAGTTATTTTTAGAATTCTCTTCATCTCTTCCACCTGTCCAGCCTTAAAATAGTAATGGGGAATTTTCCTAGCATTTTTTCGGTTTTGTGAATGGCAATCATGCCCCACTTTTCCCTGAATGTGGTTTAGATTTCATCACTGAATTCTAGCTGTCTTGATCAATTTAGCTGCAATCCAGACGACTTAATACTACTGGTTAAACTTTATACTTTTCCTACTGTGATGCGACTTTGAAGTGTTGCAATGGTTCCCACCTTGACAGGGGCACCAACTCACCCTACTGCTGAAGTACGCCTATCATGGAAGTAGAAAATTGTGACAATTGGTGCTGAGGTAGATACAATTCGCAATCTCAATGATGTGTGCACATTATACTAATGTGTCTGGTTTCCCAATGTCTCCTTTCAGCAATGGACAAACAAGAGTATTACACTTCCCTCTTTGTTCAGCCACCCTCTTAGTTAATGAGACACGCTATTTGCAGTCGTAAACAGAGCAGACACGCGACAGGGGCAACACGCGACAGCGTTGGCTCACACGCATACGCATTCCACTGAAGTGGCTGGGCCTACTGCTTATTTTTGACAGGTTAGGAATGTAATTTGGGGACCTTGAAAGCATCAACTTTTGCGCAAACTTTGATCGCTGTGTTTTAACAAGTAGCTGAAGCCAAAGAATTTATCCTTGCAATTTTCGGGTCGAAACGCGAAATAGATTTCGAGCAGGCGCACCCTTCTCAGCTGCATTATAATGTGTAATTTTTTCCTTATTTGCGCTGATCCATGAAAGGAATTGTCTTACTGTTTTCCCGTACAGCATTCTATGTAAAGTAGTCACCAAATTCGTTGGTGAAACGACTTTAGCAAGTTGTCAAGAGCTTCACATTCAAATCTTGTATTTCAGCGGCCCATTCAAGGAATGTTTGTACTGATATGCCCTGGAAGTGATACTATTGCTCAAATATGCCCAGTGAAGTGAAGGATGTCAGCGACAAACGCTAGAATTCCACGCCTCCAGCACTCATAGCTTAAGCCGTTGTGTTTGTTTACTCTTGCTGTCTATTTAGTCGACCAACATCTACATGCTCAATGATTGTAAAGTACTATCACCTTTATTACCGATACGAAATTGACATGTTCGTTACCACAGTGCAAAAGTATGATTTTCCTGTTTTCCACTCCTTTGGGGGATGTTTCACCCACAGTGGAACATTACCGTGAGGCTACTGAAACCTAGGTCATGCAAAACTTTGAAATCCCTTAGTCATTCGATTTAGACACGCTATTGTCTGTCTGCGTGTCTGCATGTTTATGACCCAGCACCACCGCTTACTGAGACAAGTGGTGGACAATTAAACTAGAGCCCGCACTGCCATCTACGTGAACTTGCGGTTTCTTTGAAGTACACGACGTCCTGTAAGTGGATTTACCTAATACTGTAGTTGGAATGGGCGCAATTTGGATACTGGGTGAGCATTCCTTGACCATGGGGTAGCTGCCGCAAAACCCAGCTTACAGTACTGTTGCCTCCAATGTCGTATGAAAGATACAAAATAAATTGGATAAGAAAACAACTAGTGCTTTTGCTATGGTAAGCAATCAGGACTCCCTTTTCGGTCCACCTTCGTTTACAATATCATCGAACACTTAAAATACGACTTGTCGAATAACATTTATGTTTGTTGAGGTCTTCGCAGCTCTTTCCCTCAAACCTCAGATTTTTTGATAAAAATTCTCAGATTTAGAATTCTAAACATCAGTAGGTCAGTAAAAACAATGCTTGAAGAACAAAAAGGCGGAATCTACAGCCAATAGCCATGTTTTTCAGTTATCTAATCATCCAAGTGGATAAAGTGTCTCTTGAACACATTTGTCAAAACTTTTTGGCCAGAGTGTTTTGTTTAAAACGAACCATTCCCCTTAGTTACTTTGTAGGCTTCACAAAAATAGGGGAGGGGGTATGATCCATCGCATTAATCTGCCAACAGACGCAGAAACGAAAAGAACAATGGGACCAGAGCGAAACAAAGGAGCTACTTCGAGTTGTAATGGACAGCACATGCAGGTCGCTAATTGAATCAGAAAGTGGGCTTTTTGTTCTCATGCTTTAAAGTTTGTTCAAAAAGCTTGTTTTTTTGCTTTTTCTAAGTGACAAGCTGTTGGTCAGTAAGTTTGCTATTTGTTGGCAGAATCCTACTTGGCCTCTGGACTATCTTCTCCCATTTGCTTAGACCCTTATCAGCGTTGGAATAATTACAAACTATTTTGGCATTGTATGTATCAAATAAGTGGGGACTGGGATGTCTCAGGGGTTTCGAATAATGCGTCAGTGAGAGTTTATGCAGTCTCAATTTGTTACTATGCCTTTTTCGAGTGTTAGCTATTTAAGCTGAATTCGACTTATGCGAGGTAGCTCCAAAGTGGAAGGGATGGTTTGTACTTTTACGGATAAATTTGCATCTGGCGGAGGCAAGCCCATACAATTATAAGCTCGGTTTTTTCCATTTAGTACATTTATTTAAGCTATTTTTAGCTTTCTGGAGCATTGGAGGTAGTAGTTCAAGCTATCTCATTACAAGGACTTATTTACAATTCAGAAGACCTGCAGGATTCTCTTATTTGCAGAATGTTACAGGGCCACAGGTATCCAACAGTTTTTAATTGAATTTACATCTCTCAGAGGGTTGGTTGAAGTCTGGCCGCTTTGAAAGGCGAGTTTGGTATGATCCCAAACCTTACAGAAGCTGCTCTTTGAAGAGTGCATCGTAGAAGGACAAAACGACCACGAATGGTATGCACTTCACCACTTTAAAAAACCTTCATCTTTGCATAACAATAAAGAGGATGGAGGTTTTGTCACGTCTTGCTCCTACTTAAAATGAGAAGAGAATGCCGCGACAGAGGCTAAGGGGCTTAGCAAATTGGTCCCAAATGTCAAGCATCAACAAATGATTATCAACTCTAAAGGCCATCCATCTGTTCTTTTCTTCATTTACGTCCTGAAAAAGCTTCACGAATTCTGGTTGTTTGTTGACAAGCTTGTGAAGAAAAAGGATTGATTCTTAAAAATCAGCAAGGAAGAGCCAAATGGGTGGTAAAAATCCTCTCTTCACTAATAACTTCAGGATCTCAAATGAAAAAAAACCTTCCTTTGAGAAAATCCACTCTCTATTGTGATGGCTAGAGTCAATGAAATAATTCAAAGGGCTCTCTTTGCAGAGGTAATGGAGGTTACCTTCACCGATTTCGCACAGAAGCCGATCCACCCCTCTGTTCCACAAAGTATCAACAGAATTTGTGCTATTATTTGAAGAAAGGATGGTTACCATAATTATAGGGAATATTACCCTTTAATTTTTGGCAATAAAAAGCAGCTTGATGAGAAGCATTGCACCTGCTTACTTCATAGAGCTTTTCGGGCAATTAAATGAAACTTTTTTAGCCATTCAACTTGCGTAGTGATTACGAAAGAAGCAACCACCAGTTGCACAATTTAGAGTATTGCTTTGTTACCTACCTAAGATTATCTGCCCAACTACTTCTCTATGCTCCAAATTAAGTGACCTGTCCAGTTTTAAGTAGGAGACATGCAAAAGAATAATCCATCCAAAACTTTACAAATAAATCCCACTTATTGAAGGTGTGGAGTCCCTCGTAGATGCTCTTCAAAGTCCACACCTCGGTTCTTGCTATTTGCAATGAACATATCATTTTGGCCATGGCATCGGAGTGGTTGTAGGGGAAGTTGGCATTTTGCTGTTAGCTATTTACCCAGAGATGATCACTCTTTCTCATGATGACTAATTTATCATCTTGGTCCTCAAGAAGACGGTCAGTAACAAGTTGGCCACCATCTGTTAGCCCCTTCTCTGATTTTTCTTTACTTAGCCAGACGTGACAAGTATTTGGCATGTGTCCGAAGAGACAGATCGGTTGAGCTTAGAATCGAGAATAAGTAAATACAGGAAAAAGCGTGTTAGATAAACTGGTAATATGTTTTTTGTGCTATTTAAAAACGACAAAATATTTTGTTTGCCTTTTTATTTGGGAGAAGGTGCTAGTAAGGCCTAGAAAAGCCACAAACTGCTACACAAAGCTAACAATGCCTACCTCAGTAGCCTGTCCGCCTCTTAAGATTTGTTAAATAGAGCTTTATTGTTCATTCGGTTTTCATTACGCTTTTATTATTGCTTCTACGATGTACCATCTCTTTTAGCGATAAATATTGTCCAGAATATAGATGCAAGTGTTGTGAGTTGCGCAGAAAGCCAATTAAGAAATTTTATGGCCAAACAATTCAGGACTATGGGACAAATTGTGAGGTTGAAGCATTATCCATCTGTGGATCCTAACCACAAATTTGCATCGAATTAAGTAGATGAATGAAAATGTGGAAAACTAATAGCTACACTAAAAGATGCAATAAACAATTCAGTAATTTGGTGGCGCCTGAGCCCTCCCATTAGGGTAATAAGAGTTAGGGCACTTGATAGGACCACTAAAACCGTTCGGGGAAGGCTACTTTGGTCTGAGGTATGATGTAAGGGCATGATTAGCCGTCTCCAAGTTCAGAAGCATGTCTTGACTAGTTTAGACCTTGCTGACGTTAAACAGCGCGTAAACAAGCAGGGGCACATTGTATTAGTTAAATCTCTAATCCTCTCCCAGAACTCCATCCTATTGTCTTGCTTGTGTTGATACTAATCTGGACATCGGGAGCAGCCATGCAATCCCTTTGGGCTAAAATCGGTTCTAGATGAAGTCAATTTTGGGAAAAGAATTCTCGTAAACTCCAACCAATGTTTTAAGACTGACTATCACATTCAACACAAGCCAGCGGTGATGAAGCCATTGAATTTGGGCATCATTCAGACAAAATGGAATAAATTTATTGGAATTACGGACTGCAAACTATCATAAAAATCAGGAAGTGATGAAGAACAGGCTACGGTTAAAAACTTGTCTTCCACTGCACTGAGGCAATGTCATGCAGTAGTAAAGGCACACAAAGTCCTGAAAGGTGCACTACAAATACTTTACGACTGCATTTCCACCGCTACTTCAAAGGATGGCAACAAAATATTGGTGTCTTCATCCATTCTTTCTTCCGTATGTGGACCTAGATTTGTTGTGGATAGAGCTGAGACCGTCCATAATGGATAGAATTTTAAGTCTCTTAAGGACCGGTTTGCAATGATCTTACGAACATTGTTGCAAAAGCTTTAAACGTATTTTGATGCCATGTTTATTTAAGCGCTGTAATGCCTTTGCCAGTTTGAACCGTAAATGTGTAGAACCCTAAATGTTTCCATTCAATCATAATGCAGTAAATTGCATAGTGAATTGTGAAAAAAACATAAAAGAGTGTTTTCCAAAGGGTCTAATTCCCATTTGGAAGCAAAAGCTTCCGCAAAAGAGGGAATCAAGAGGGTCATCGCTTCCTTTTTTAGTGAAAAAGCACCAACAACGTAAGCATTGATAAATTCTGTGTGATTTACGTTGGAGAGACATAAATGTTATCCCTTTATACTAACTTCTTAATAGGTAACCGAGATTCCGAACGAATACGATAGATGCTGGTGAAATACAACTACGGAGAGTTTGCACTAACTCGTGTAGATTTTGTGAATGTACTTTATCTCATTTATAAAGACGGCTATTCAAAGATTTCGGGAAATTTTACTTCGCCCTTCAAAAAGAAACAATGGCCACTCTTATGCAATCAACAGAAAGTACTTCAAATGTAGCGAAGCAGGTTGTTAACAAAACTGCTTTTTAATTTTTAAATCGTCTTTCCTTCTACAAGCACAAGGCTAAATTTTGATAAATGGATTTTTCCTTCTGCGTCAGAAAAGCATTTTCATTAAAAGATGTTCTTGGAATTGCTGCCAAACTAAATTTGGAGGCATGGCTTTATCAAAAATGTTCGCACTCATCCCGTTGGAAGAGTTTATTTTAAAAGAAGTGTCTTTAGCCTACGCTGAACAAGAGCTGTTCGGCGGTACAACAGCACACTAGCATGCACCTCATCCAACAAAGTTTCAAAGTGAATTTACCAAAGTTCTGGGAGATTGGGAAAACCTAGGCTATCAGAGCATTTGCTGTTTCTTATGGGTTAATTAGGCCATAAATATCGCAGCTAAATGAATTTGGCTTCAATGGTAAATTGTAAAGCAAGTTCAATTCCTTTACCAATTCAAACATAGAGCTCAAACGTCTGTTTCTTTTGTCCCCTGAATCCCCACATTTTCTCCCCTATGGCAAACTTTCATAACTAAAGTAGTTCTTGTGAACTTGAACTTTTACCAATGAGGTTAAGAGTTGGAAATTAAGGATAGAGGCGATTTAGTTTCGTGTTTTCTGCACTGCCCGTCGGAATATTAATCGGCATGACACAACATGATTTATCTGGCGAAAGGTTAAATAGGTCCCTTTCGATACCCAATTTCCAAGAAAGGATCTATCACTTGTCAACCTTCTCCACAGCCGAAGACGTGGTGGTGGTGGTGGTGGTGGTGGTGGTGGTGGTGGTGGTGGTGGTGGTGGTGTGAAAGTTTTGTCCAAATATTCAAACTACCAGCCTCGTGTAGACGGACAGATCCCAAATTGCAAGTTGTACGTATGGTTCACAATCCACAACTCTCACAGTATGGTATTAATCTTGCCTATTTTAGCTAGAACTTAGAGCTCTATCGGCTGCGATTCTCCTCAGAGTTACTCACGAATTCAGTCGCAATTTCTAATGGGCAGCAAATATCTATTGTCAACTCATTGCATCTACAAATTATCGTTTCGGATCAGCAAATCCCTGTAAAACTAATAACTATTAAGTGGAAATTTGTATGGATTCCGTCATTTCGGATAGTCTTGCATGATGCACGGTTACTCAATGATTTCCAGTTAATTGCAAAATGATTAAGAATGTTTAATTTGCCTTTGATCTCCAAAAAACTTACTCTCTACGACCTATCTCCGCAACATTTTGGCCTTGCTGCATACTTGTTCGAGTTTTAAGAGGGCTACTGTACTACTCCCTCCGTAGGTACATAATGCCTGTTCTGATTGCAGTATTGGGAGGGTGCATGCATATGCCGTCGTTGACTTCAAAGAAACCGCAAGTTCACGTAGATGACAGTGTGAGCTCTAGTTTAATTGTCTACCACTTGTCTCAGTAAGTGGTGGTGCTGGGTCATAAACATACAGGCACGCAGACAAACAATAGCGTGTCCAAATCAAATGACCAAATCAAATTAAAGGTTTGTGTAAGGTAGGCCTTGGTAGCACCATGGCAATACTGCATTGTAGTTAAAACACTTTCAAAAAGCGTGGAAAGCCCAAGAAACCACCCTTGTTTTGCTTTGTCGTGCCAACGGTGTTCGCTTTTTTGCTTCCATTCAATTTGAGATGCTAATTGGCCAAATGGCTGATAAGGGTCTGTAAACACAGCTACTTAAGCAACGAATGCTGAAGGTACGGATTTGTAGTAGTTGATACTGTTACCCGTTTCCATTATCCTATATCACGACTTGTGATGTCTATCCATCAAACTCTAATCCACTGAGCCGCCGTATCAATCCTGGAGAGAGGTCACAAGGTCAAATCAAAAATAATCTTTCCTGTGCTAGACCGCAGAGCCACAATATTTGAAAGTGGAACCGGCTAATCTGAAGTCTTATTTAATTTACTCACTCCTCATAGAAAGTGTTTCCATTTACTACCCAAATTTTCGACTACGACTTTGCCTTACCTGGATTATATCTTTCTTTGTTGTTTATAATTTCAAAATGTACTTTTAGTTGAAGGGTAGAAAGAAGGCGAGGCAGGCAGGGATTGGAGAGAGAACAATTGTGACTGCTCTATTGTGATGGTTAACAATGCCCACATTTCCCTACAGCAATGCTGCTAATTTCCATACCTCTGACAAAATATTCATCAAGTAGCCTATTCGACACTTTGTGGTCAGTAATTCACCTGAGAAATTATTTGTTCGATTGAGATTGCAGCCTCATTCTTCATGTGAGGTTGTATTTTTCGATAGGACAAAAACCTTTGCAATGATTAATGAACCACCTCTTTGGACTTTGGGAATCGGGCTAATTATAACTACCACAACGGTTAGTCAAAATGATTCCTTTGTATTTTGCTACGATAGACAGTGCTAGGTTTTACCGCTTTCGGATTATTTTGGAAGAACGATGTCGTCATTTCATATACTTGTGTCTACTGCAAACTTCCAACTGAATTGTTGACTTAAAAGGTATTTTAAATAAGCTGTGGATTCAAGATTAATGCGGCCAGCAGCTGGGAACATCTAAAACTTGTTTGTGTAGTCAGTAAACTAACACGGCACTCACTAGTGTTTGTTTATCGGTGATTTAGGTTAAAAGTTTCTTATTATTAGACAAACTTACTCCAAAATCGAGCCTCGGGCTATGTGAGTGGCTTAAGCTAAATCCAAGCTGATAGTTGAAGAGCTGAAGGTGTCACCTAGGAAAGCACTGCTGTTAGCACTCCACCAAACTTGCATTTACGTCTTGACACTTAGACGGCAATGACGGTCCCACGGAATCCGTACGAGTCAGCGTTGGAAAAGCGTTCATTAGCTCGGGATCTGTCAAACTATTTTGTGAGTGTTGTAAACAGATTGTCAGATCGTTCGCTGCGTCAACAGGCAAACACTTTCATTACTGGCCGGATCGCATGGTTGTTCAATGGTTTCGATGTTGCCTCTTATTTCGGTGTAAAAAACTTGCTTTTTCGCTTACTAATCCGGCGACTGCTAACGCATGGAGCTTGCAACCGCATAGTAATGCATCACTAATTTTATCTGTAAAAACAAACAACAAATACAGGCTGTAATCATTAGTGAGCTAAGAGCCAGCCTTCATACTTCACTGCATCAAGCCTTAATCTCGAAACACTGCTATAAATGCGCTCTACACAATTATTCTTCCTAACTGTCCGTCGCATCTTGAATGTAGTTTTTAGTCTAAGAAAAATTTGTACGCAGGTTGGATGAGAATGAGGTGTTTACTCCATCCCATTCCAAAATGGTATAAGAAATCGTCCCACGAACGCATTTTTAAGAAATGCAGCATAATGTCTTGCGTTTCGTAGCAAGAATTAAACCTCCTTTAGACTGATATACACTAAAGCCATGCTCCAGAGGCACTTAAAAGTCTCGGCTCCAAATGACTTGGTCTCTAGCGAATAATTCTTAACCAATAGCGAGCATTAACCTTAAGTAAAGAATTCTGAAGGTTAAGTAGCGCCTTAGAAGTGCGGAAAAAAATAGTGGTGGGATCCACTGAAACTAACCTGTAGTTTGTTTATTAGCCTGGCGAATGTTGTAATCTCAAGTCATTTTCCGACATAATCCAGCCTGTCAAAGACCATTCAAAAATGGCACTCTTTATGGCGTCGCGAAGGGAGAGGAGATCTAATTAGCATTCTTTGATAGTTATTATCATCCTTTAGTGAGTTAGACGCGTAATCCATTTGATTTTTCATCACGGATTTCTCTTCTCATTTGACGGTGGTGTGAAACAATCGCTTTATCATTCACATCACATTTCTCCCACACTTTAATATGAATTTAGGGATGTTTCCAAATGTGGTCCATATTAGCCGAGAAGATTTTGTCACGAGAACTAATGTAGCCAATTTCATGCTGTCCAAGTTTTATCCAATGCAAACTTAAAATGTATCATATAAGAGCTGCCTTTATCCCATTACTTCTTTACCAAATGTCCCAATTGTGTATGCATCCACAGGTGTTGATGGACCATTGGCACCAAATCAGTTTCACCTCATTTTAACGCCATAATTGGGTTAACTACGTAAACGGCAAAGTACAGGTCACAGCCAAGAGTCCACTGTGACAGATTCGACGTGGATTTATGCACACCGGTTTATCGTTTCGTTTGTGGAAGTGGTAATGTTAATCAAAACGCCTTATAAAAGCCAACTTCCGCGCAGGACCTCTTAACAAAGACATGTGTGTTTGGATTAGGGCGACAGCCATTCGCTACACCTATAATGAATATTCTCAGTGAAAATTATTTCAAGAATATCCCATCTTTGCTCGAGAAATGTCGTCAAAATGTGGAATAGCTGCTAATAACAACTTTTGCCTATTAATAGAGAGATTTGTTGGGGGTGGGAAGTGTGGCATCTTTTGGTGCTGTTGTCAACCGGTGTTCATGGCAAATTATACGGTCTTGAGATAAATTATTTTTTTGCAACAAGCTTCATTTTATCTATCAATACTGTATTCAGAAATGGCCTTTTTGGATAGTATAAATCTGTTCGCGTTAGCACTTGAACCTTGGCGTTGGCGACTTTGTCACTCACCTGCCACGCGATTCAGGGAAGCTTAGACAGTCAAGGATGGAAAGAAGAAATGGAGTCATCAAGTCCAGTTATCTTACAAATGGAATTTGTCCTTGGAATCTGGCCTTCATTAGTCGAGGCTGTAAGATTTGATAGCTGAATCCGTGTAGTGCACCGGTACAAATTGCCTAGGAACTAATCAACACTCTTACTGGGCCCATGAACCGTGGAAGATTAATCTGCGTCCCTGTTTACAGGACAACTGCTTTTTTCGTGTCTGTTATATCCAAGGTTGATAACACTCCTTACTCTATGCCGTGGGGGCGGTCGACCTTTAAGAAGAGATAGCCGCATGATATGAACAATGTGATTGTTATGTTCCATCTCTTGATTTTTAACAGTCCAAGACGGCTTAGGACTCTGTGGAATACTAAGACCAAAGGCCCATTTTCTGGTTGGCTAGAAACAAAAGAATTTTTGCTATGTTATCCTGGTTATACTTATAGCCCGACATAGGTCCCCATTTGGCAATGGATTTGAATAAAAACCACGGATATACGCTTGTTGAATGACACTGGAGGTGACTGTATAAAAAATCAACGTTTCTCATTAAAGTGAATTCCATGGAAGACTTGAAGTCACATTCCATTATAGTTAATTATTTTGATGGTAAATATTGCGTCTTTATGAAAGCACAAACAATTCGGCCGGGCCGGTGAACTAGGTGTGGTTTGAAAACCCTACTCCACCAGAGGCTCAACATATAATTTTCGATGAATTCTTTGACATTTTAATCATATTAAGAATTATGGCTGCCATTTTATCATGAACAAGCAATCAAGACCATAAATTAACTTCTTCCAACACATTCGCGCACTTAAAATTGATGAGGTTGAAAAAGTACCACCTGATTAAGAGATACTTTAAGTGCTTCTGAATTACCGGACTCTCAAAGCCACTTAATTTTACCCAAAGCAAACTAACCAGCCCACGTTAAAGCAAAATATATTTAAGTTCCCTTGCGGCAAAAAAAGGAATGTTACTCCTCTTCGTTTCCTTTCAAATAATTTCATTTCTTATCAAGGTTGATCGGTAATTCGGCTGGCAATCCGAAGTTTCGCCCACTCGATAAAAGAAAAGGTTTTTTCACTTCTTCGGCAAAAACTTATCAAGTTTCGGGAATCAGATTGCAAACGCGTGCATTTATGTTTTGTCAGGTACTTAGTCGTCTGCTTTATACTTGCTTCTATAAAATTAAGGACATCGTGAATGAAGATAGCGTGGACATTTCAGAACCCACGTTGAGCCTTCTCGACGTCTTCAATTTCGCGAGTCAATTTGGACGGACTTAATCGGAAGTCTGAATCCCTCTGTAATTTTTGCGCTAATCGGGTCACATTCGACCTCTGCAAATTCAAAAAGTATTTCGAGCCCTCCATCAACTTCCTATGCCTGATTTGTCCGGTGAAAATCCCCTTTTATTTGCTTGAACCTCATTTAGGTGGTCTGCTATCTCTAATGCTGGTAGGTGGGGATTAATGAGAACGTCTTAAGGTAATCTTTATCGAAAACAATTTCAGCCGTCCTAATCTGTCGACTTTGTTGAGGAATTTAATCATTACTTTATGGAATGAGACACATGAACGTATTTTTTATTAAGGTTTTAGTAAAGTGCAACAGCTAGAAAACCCAAAGCCAAAATATTAGGTTTGCAACACTATTTTGATGTTGTAAGATCTAAATTCAACAGGAAATGTTCAAAGTTAAAATTCTATTCACCCGCAGTGTTTGTGCCCAGTAAGAAGGGTTGTAGGACAATCCAAAGGTCATTTGTTTTGGTGTGACAGGTGCAAAGCTCTCCGAGCGTAAACAGATTTATTTCACTGCAGACTAGGCTAATTTCTACCCCACCTTTTGCATTTCTTTTAACTCCTAAATTATTTTGAACAGCAATCAGGGCAATTCAACAGTTCTCTCCTTCCAGTAAAAACTATAAAGTTGGTTTTTTGGCAGCCCGACTGATCCTATGGTTTTAGCTTTTGCCTGTGTTTTTGAGGTGGTGTTGTTGGCTAACAGTAAAGCACAATCAAGAAGATGTCATAAATTGAGTTTGCATTGGAATTCTTACTTACCTCTTCCGGTTTGTAGGACTAGTACAGGAATAAATTTCCTTCTTATAACACAATATATGAATGGATTAAGGTACGCTTGAGTGGTCTTTCGGTGCAATGTAAGGTGAGTTCTCCAGACATCCCGGGTAAAGAAAGGGAGCTATAAATTTTTAATGAAGGTGGAACGTTAGTAGTTGAAAAAAAAGCGGTGCGAAAACTGAAGGTGGAAAATGCAGCCTTAGGTCTACCAAGGCGCCCTTGAAACCGCTGACAAGCTTTGAGGAGTAGCTCAGATAGTGGAACTAAATATTCTTTTGGAAAATTAAGTTAGCTTTGTGTTCATTAAATCTACCAAGGCACTGCCAAATGGGATTATTTTTCCCATTTTATGGTTTAGTGATTAAAATACGGCAGTTAAGTTTGTTTACTAAAGGTCAAATATTCACCTTAATTACCATCATGGCTTTCCATGGTCGGAAAAGTTATATCGGCAAATCAAGTCTTTGGCTTTTTCCAAAAGAAAATTGTGCATCTTAAACATTTTCCCATTTGACAAAATCAAAATTTTTCCATGCAAATGTCATATTAGCATCCTCCTCCTTTTCCCACTCACCGTTATTTATGGGCGAGTTCAGCAAGCCTACCAAAGCCACAATTTGAAATTGATGAATAATTAGGGAAATTTTCTCCATCCAAACACATAAATAAATTAGTAAATAGTTTAGGTCCGCATTCAAAGCCTCAATTTTAAATGGGACTGGCACATATTTTGTGCTATGTGGTGTTTTTGGACTAAAATGATTTAGCGTTCGTGTGCGGTCGCGGTGGAGGATAGACAGGCTGCATATTTCGTCGAGCAGAGACATTCACGAAGACATTCAAATGCTTGTTCCTTTATTTGGGACGATCTTCAACTTAAATTCATGCACCACTTCACCCTGCCCCTCCCGAATAGACTTGAATTTTTCTCGGTTATCAAAAAAATTTTGTTTAAAGAAAGCATCACCATCCTTTACCATTCTGTCAAAGATATGTGTCTGAAAGTGTTGTTCACTTGGCAAGAGGTCACTGTGATCTCTTCGAAGTCGATTTATTAATGAGGCGTCATCTACCTAGGTTTTGATGCACAATTTTTACCATTTGTCATTTGGGGTTCATTTAAACGGAACTCTTTCGAGACGGATGTATTTAATGCCTTAAGCCCGTTGTTTAATAGAAAATAAGTGGTCAACTCAGATGGTTTCTTACTAGGATCTCAGGGGAAAGACCACCACAGACCGTAAAATATGCTTTAAGTAAAGCCATTTCACGTAAAAAATAGCCGAGAATTATGATGAGATTAGGGCCTTAAGCTACTTCAAACTGAGAATACCAATTCACGATATATTCTGATGCAAAAATTAATCATGAAACAGGAAAGGCTGCATTATACAAGTGTGCAGCCCCAGTAGTGCAGGTGTCATGCAAAGGAATCACTCGAAAATGCACCTTTGCCTCGGTGGGCAAGAAATTACCCAAAATCGTGCTATTTTGACCACCTTAGAACGGCAACAAATTAGTTCCTTTCTCTTCCTTAGCAATAGTTCTGGATCAGTTTTATGCAAAAGCTTTGCCCGTAAAACCGCATTGAATTCAAAAGCATCAGCGGATTCGCCTATTTTCCACTAAATTAATTTTACCGAAAGTGTTAAGTCGACGAGAAAATGAAGCGTGAGAATGAATATTTATTCATTAATCACTAGGACCCTGCTTAATTCCCCATTTCCTACCGATGTTATGTAGTTACACCAGTTGTGCCTTGTCAGGGTACCGAAATTGTCCAGATTGATCTGATATGGCTTTTCATTTTCAGCTTACAGACATCTTGTCAATTTCCTACTTTTAAATGCCAAAATTTGAGAAATGCGCTCTGATCAAACTGACCAAAGTGTGGGCGAATACTTATTTTTAGTCCCTCTAAAGTGAGTATGAATCCAAAAGTGGCTGAATGAGTTTGTTCTTTACAATGTGTTTGTTTTAAACCGCCTCTCCATCTGCTGAAGTGTCGTTATAATTTTTGGGGTGATTTAAGCCCACTAAAACTTTAATGCAGGAGACTTTTAGATCGTTTATGCGACCTCAAAGCCTCTCAAAATGCTCCATATTTTTATTGCATAAAGTGCTAGTTTCTTCTGATCATGCTATTGCGCCTTTCCGTGTCTGGTTCAAACTCATGGCAAAATGTTCCATCTCATATTTAACACATCTCCGGGCGACATTTTGCCGGAAGCGTATGAATGTCAGTTAAACGATCTGCGAAGTTAACATTTGCTCTACACTTGCTAACTTGGTGTGTATCCACATCTTATGCCACCTTTTTGACTTCGTCATCATTTGACAACCCATTGAACTACTTATGGGCAAACTACTACGGCTCTACCCGCTAATCCATTCATTCACTTTTTCTGTAGCCACCTATTCAAGTTGCTACTTCAATTAATCTACTCTGAACTGATCCATCCGCCTTCAGCCCATTTATTTCCCATATAATTCAAATTATCTCTGTTCTCAAGTCCCTTCTCCCCTTCAGAATCTAATATTCCAAGTACTCATAATCTCGTGATAGCTCGCCCATTTTGCATGTAAATATTGTCCTCAACATGCAGATCTGGAAAGTTTTCAGCTTGACTAAAACGCACGGGCAAACAGTGGAGCCCAAAGGGCCCCTGTTGGTAGCTGCACATTTAAACAATTGCCAAATCACTGCGCTGCACTTTTAAATTTAACAAAATTTTTAGTACTTTTACTTGATTTGACCCTAGTTTACTTCGAAAATCTACTTAACAGTCTCAGTATACATCGTTATAACGAGTTCGCATGGTTCATCAACCGAAATTCCGCATCAATTTTTTATCAATTCGTGTATCCAAAAGAAGGAGGATCGTCAACTTTTGCAAAATCATGGTTTCACTTTTAGAACGAAGCATTTTTATTGCACCTGAAAATGAAGTAGGTATTTTTGCACCCTATTTTCGAGATTATCATGATCTTTGTTGATGATTGGCATGCTTTGTTTAAAAAAGTTTGAAGACTGCTATTTTTGATGGATGTGTTCGCCCTCCGTAACTGAATATTGTAAACAATCCTGGAGAGAAGCTTTGAAATGAAAGGCACGGAGCCTATCTGAAGAAACCAAGGACGTAGAATCTCCCAGTCAGTTCTAGCCCTGCTGCTTTGTCGTGGGAGGACTATCATCAATTTTTGGGTTTTTTTAGACAAAGTTACGATGACACAACTTGCCTTACCTAGCCCATTCTGGCCCTAATGCATGGAGTTCGGAGTCTCTCTTCCATTTACGTGTTGTCTCGACGACCCTTCAAGCTCAGCGAGCCTCATCATGCAAACAGTCCATGATATTATCCATTTTGCTTTGTATTTTATTTCTCGCCATTCACTTTTGATTCAATTTCACCACATCCTCAATGTCACCAACTTGGGACAGAATATTTTCACCTTTTTGGCTAAAAATCCTTTCATTTTTGCCCTTATCTTTAATGCTGGGAGCCTTCTGCACCGCCACGTTAATGTGTTTCCTTTCCAGATAACAGCACTTACTGGCAGTGTTCGCTCTCTAAAAGGCAGGCAAAAAAGGAAACCGCCATTTGTGTACTTGATTTACCGCTATTGCTTCTCTTTTCCTTCCATTTTCTTTGCTGTTCTCACGATATCAGCGCGTCTTTTTATTGAAAACTATTCATCCCTCATAGGCGATCAAACGCTTCAACATTTCACCGATCTCTCCCCTAAATTTTGTGTATCATTTCGTACAACTTCCGACAGAATCACAAAAAACTGCAAGATAAAGTGAGGAATTGCCGTAGTTGCTGTCTTAGTGAGCCAGTTCCTTTAAAATCCTTTGTTAAAGGTACCTTTCATTTTGTCGTATTTTAAAATTCTATCAACCTTTCCAAAGTGCCTTGAGTTCGTAAATTTCACACGTGTTCTCGATGGCTCCTATGAAAATTCAACAGCGCCTCAAATTTGGTCATACATTTGTTGAAATATCGGAAGCGCAGTACACCTGTCTGAACCTGTATTCTATCCGCAACCAGTTTCAAATTAAATTTGACTCTTTTTTCACGTTCTTTTTTGTGTTAAATAAAATTAACCACACTGACTGGCAAAAAAATTGCCTCCATACATGTGCAATAAACAAAAGCAGGCCAAACTTCTCCAGCCTCCCTTTTGTCAGTGAAATTTCAGGCAAAGTCAATTAAATTAATTGCCTGTTTTGACGCAGCCTTTGGGGACTTAGGCAACAGGGATAGACAAAGTGTACGTAATTTTTCTCCATAAAAACTTAAAATTTAACGTGATTTTATCGGTTCTACCACTTTTGTCTGTTAATTAGAGTCGTTCTAAAGTTTGTACGATGAGTATGTCTGCATTCCATTGTACCTTGTGTGTGAGGCAAATTAGGATCGCTAACTTTGATTTTGGTTACCTACGCAGTTATCGTATAGAAGTTGACTTCTTCATGTGATTGTTTTTTACTATAAGTATGTAAACAGGCATTTGCCATCACCTCCTCAAAGTCAGGTTACAGGATACTCTATTCATCTTTGCGAAGAAACTCAAGACTCGACCGCCTATATGCAACTGTGAAGCCTTCGATCAGTCGAAAGGGTCTTGAGGGAATGTTCATGGAAGAGTGATTCCATGGCATGGCTAGATGAGCTATGCCACATAGAGCTCAAGTATGATCGTACAGAAGTGTTAGTGGAGCGTTAGAAGAAACTTTATGGAGAGCAGCCCTCATCTTCGCGGCATTGACCGGAAACGCAAAGACAAAGTAGCTGTCGTTGGCTTAAACAAATGCTACACTATGGTAAGATTTTACCATCTGCAAGAATTTTGACTTGCTTTACAAAGTCATTTAATAAGTAAAAATTATTCAAATTATTTTGCTTACGACAAATCACCCAATTTGTGTTGACACTGTTCGTTTCGAGCTGGCAGAAAAAATGTCAGTGCATGAAAACTTATCTGGCAGATCAGTCAATGTTGCATATTTCCAAAAATGGCATTAATTTATGTGTGTTTTCTCCTAATTTCAATAGCGTTTATGCAGGAGGTTGCTATCCCACCCCACAATCGCATCAACATCTGTCAACCTACTGAAAGCGCTGTTGATTGTAAGCTTTAGCGTAAAGCAAACTACTGGTGTGACCTGTTTGACTAAATTTGTTATTTTACTTTTGACAATTGATCCGCCTTCGAAGGATGGATTCGCCATCAGAAATTTATCTACATTAATACGAATGATGGGACTTCATGTGAAGCAGCGATGCGATGGGTTTTACTGTTCCATTAGTAGAGGAGGTTAGCACAAGTCGCTCCCCTAATAGCTGTAGACACGCAAGTTAAGCAAGATGGGGAAAGTGGTTTGCGCCAGTAATTGAAGAACTCAATATGCATTTACGTTCCTAGCAATCAATGCAGATTATGGAAAAAGAAAGCAGAGATTTTGGAAGAAGATCTGGGACCTATGCTGTCATTCCAACCATCTCCAGCCTTAAAATGATGGATTGACCTATCAACTTTTAACGGTAGGTAGAGCGAATGTTCTGAATGCGCCTACCGAATGGTACTTCCGATGTGCTATTTAAAGCTGGACAGCCAAAAACATATTTTGCTGGCCGTGGACAAATAGGCAGAAATGCTCTTCTAATTCTGATTTGAGATTCAGAGCCTCATTTTTGCCAAAAGATTATGAGGTTCAATGTTGTCCCGTCATGAAGGCAATCAGGTTTGCTCACTAGGAGTGGAGCAGAAAGCAAAGAAGCATTTGATCTTTGATTACTTGAGAGTACCTGTCAACAGATGACTATTCCGGCAGAACTCTGTGAAACACTTTTCTGTTCTCCCTTAAAACCACAACAATATTCCAATTTTTTATGGTAGCAGTGATCACAGGTGGAAAAAGTAGCCAAATAATGGTGTTTAGTATTTCAAAATATTTGCAGGACAATTGTAAAAGGACTTCTTGGAGCTTGATTCGTTGAGGTGATTAGTGCTACATTGTTTTGTTCTTCCCCACATGAGGTAGGCTAAGCATTGATGTCTGTAGGAGTTCAGCGATTATCCAGACCTAGCCACCTCCTTTTTCACCATACCTTTTGCTCTTCACCTTCTGCATGTCGCATGGGACTTTACAGCATCAAGTAAAGTTACCCTTTACCTAGAGTTTGAACTCCTACATTCAGGGAAATGGAGGAGACTTCCTGTTAGCTGAGACAGTTTTCATTCGCCTTCTTCCATTTTAGAGTATCACAGAAATTCTCCTTAAGGGCAAGTTTTATGGTCCAAGATAAGGTGCACAATGTCCTGAGTTGTCTTGTAAGTGTAAAAATAGCGGTTTTTCCAGGACCCGCCAAACAAATTTGACTATTTTTAAGGAAATTTTGTGTGCATTCTTCTGAGTTGTTTCAAGTATCCCCACTTCCAAATGTTCAGTCTTCATCAAGCAGGTAGTGGACGGTAGGGAGTTCCGCCTTCAGTCCAACGCACAATCACACCGTTGTAAAGCAAGCACCTTTGAAGTGTGGTGCCAGGGACCTTCAACTAAACCCTCATTAGCTTAATAAAACTTGTAAAATGGAGCATTTTCTCATCACCCATCATTTGAGTCAATTATTAAAATTCTTTTAAGGCTAACAGCATCAAACCAACTCAATTTATAAAGAGTGCCAAACTGCAAGTCCTTCTAAGTAGACCAACCTAAGCGGCACCTTCTTTTTTATTTGAAGTCAGTTCACATCTCTCTGACCTAAAAACAAAATTTTCGGGGCTAAATGAATTTATTTTCCCTAGTTTTTATTGCCAAGTGCCATTACTGAATTAGTGTGACATTAAAGGAACCCCCAAGAGTACTCTAGCACCCTTGATGAATGATAGCTCATTATGGCTAAACCTTGTTTTGGCATGAGATTTTTACGGTTAAGCTAATAAAACATTTTATAGTGCATTCAGTGCTTCATATTCTAGCATCGTGCAGTAAAATGCGTAATTGGTTGTGACCCTATGGAAACTAAAATCCATGAGCCAAATCGCTGGTATGTCGTTTAAAGCCCTTTCCCCTTAGCGCTCTTCGCTTGCATATATTGTTTTTGAAATACATTTTCTTGACTGGTTCCACCTCCTCCAACCACTTTATACTTCCATACAATTATAAAATTTTGCCTTTGGAGTGAGATTTCATAGCCTCTGTTTGCGCCCTTTGCGACCTTTGCGCTACAAGTTGAAGCATTTCTCTGCTCAATATATATTTGATGAAATTTTTATGGTATACAAAACTAGCTCTCAAACTTGCTCAAATCTCTTTCAGACTCAGTAATCTAACTTCTTATCCGTCCCTTTAGAAAGCGATGGATGTGGCGTTTTAAAAGATGCACAGATGTCCATAATTTTAGTCTTGAAAGTTCTGAAAGAGCTCTGCAGCTACAATGATGCCTCTCCCTTTGTTTGAAGGCACACCTTTAATAGACTGCATTAATTGTTCATTGAAAGTGTCAAAGACAAAAGTTGCTATCAAAAGGG
Organism: Taenia saginata; assembly: GCA_001693075.2. NCBI lineage: Eukaryota > Metazoa > Platyhelminthes > Cestoda > Cyclophyllidea > Taeniidae > Taenia > Taenia saginata. The sequence goes on along the minus strand of LWMK02000009.1, from coordinate 574,145 downwards.
TTGATGAATTCAAGGCTTTCTTCAGTTCTGTCTGTGAAATCGGGAGTGGCAATCGCTCACATCCTCAATCCACACGCAAATAAAAGGATCACGGATGAGTTTTGTATCTTGTTTTACCTCTTTAGATGAAACGTTACAGAATTTTGAACAATCCATTATGAATAATTTAAGTTGGGAACATTTAATGTGGTTTGAAACATTGTGACCTCTCTACCAGTGCAAAAAAATTAAGGTATCCATAATTATATTCCAACTCTCCTTCATTTGAAAAATTGAAGCCTTCTTCTGGGCAAAAAAACCACTCACCCTCGCTTTGGGCTGAAAAGTAGAATGAAATTGAAGGTTCAAAAGTGACAAAAAGTCTTTCATTATTTCAAAACGAACGTTTTTTGAAGTATCATCGCAAAATAGAGTGAAACTGTCGTTGAAATTGCCCAAAGGGATCAACTCAAACAAAAGATATTCACTGTGGTATGTTCGTCAAGATTGAAATTCCCTCCTTTTTATGTTGAATTGAAAACTAAGCAAGGAAAAATATGGTAGCTAGCTTCCATTGCCCCACCTCGATTTAAATAAAATAGACACTTGGAACATTGCAACTATCCAGTCATGAAAACATGTTTTTTTTGTGTGTACACATCAAAGCATTCGCCTTTAAATGTTACACAAAAAGCGCGTCATGCTTCCTGACTTAGAAACGAATTAACAACTTGACCAGTTCTATTCACCATTGCATGTAATGTGATGCTTTGCTAGTGTAACTCTTCACGCTGGTTAGGCGGGCAATCAAGGCGCCGCCTTTGAAATTCTGCTGGGCGGTCCGGCCTCCTGTTATGACTTCCTTCGTCTTCAGGGGAGAGAGACTCGAGGCGCCACATTTGCGGCGACAGAAAATAAATCCATTCCCAAAGGACAAATACTCTGCTCTCTACAACCGAATGGTAAACGGTGAAGACCACTAACAGAAAGATTGAAAGCTATGTCCATCCTCGGCAATTTTGTGTTCTGTAGGGATGCAAGTAACAAATGAACAATCTTAAGACAGTCTTAAAGTTTTCATTATGGAGCTGTCAATGCTACTTGTGCGGAGATGTCAGATAAGTCAGCAACTGACACCTCCTTTGCCTTCCCACTAGCTAAAATGAATCCAGATAAATAGGACTGGGCACCAATAAAGTGAAAACGAAATTGACAAAGGGAAAGTAGGTGCAAAACCTTATCTCCTTGATAATATTTTGAATCCTGTTACTTATTAACTGGCTCTATATTTAGGCCAGTATTCATACAACTATCGACAGACACACGTAATGGCCATGGAGCTCCCCTTTCCCCCCGGCGCAGTTGCCAAACAGGATGAAATTCTAAATCCACCAAAGCTGTTAACAAGAATCAGTGACATTGCAGTCAGATATCGTCTCGGTCGCAGGCAAGTTCAATGGCTGACACGGTCGGTTCGTGGGTGTTTATCTTGTATCACCGACCACGTTAGGGTGGCTGACTAGGGACGTTGGCCAAGGAGAGCGCCTGGATCGACGCTTATGTGTAGGGGATGTAATACACTAATTACTTGTGTAACTCCGTTTCGGTTACGCAAGCACTTAAGGCTCAGTCTATGTATTTCTGCAGGGCGAAACTACCTTTAGACCATGCCAGTAGCCCTGAATTCTTTTCTATGCTAATTACGAACATTCTAACCTGGGATTATGGCTTCTTTTGTCCTCATGGAAGACTCGGTGTGTTATAGAAATGTTCTCATAAAGCAGAATCATAAGTGTAGATGTTGAAATCTTCGATATAGTTTAAAGTAACTTTGTTCCGTTTTGCTTTTGCTACACTGACAAATTCAGAAGCCTGAAGTAGTTTTTATTTGTTACACTTTGTTCCAAGTTGAAGTAAAGAAATCTTGCTGACTTGGCAGTAAATTTGGCTCAATCAAATTCTAACAGAAACTGAGTGACTTCACCGTTAAAATTCCAAAGGAAAAATAGCTTGATTGGTGTTTTGAATTTAAAATATCTTAGTAGAGTAAGATACATAACAAAAGCCTTATATTTGTTGATTATGTAGCATGACGCTTGCCTTTAAGAGGGTTAAAGAAGCCTACCAGCGGAATCCGTACTTCAAAATGAATGGGAATTACTTGATTCCTTCTTACAATCATGGGAATGACAGGGTTTTAAAATATTAAGGGTCTTCTCCACCAAGAAGAAATATAGATTAATAGTAGCTTTTAAAAGGATTTAAAAGAAGCCTCCAACTCCGACATCCCACACATATCTTTGCAAAAACAACCACTTTTTCCCTTTTCTATCTATCTTGCAAGCACTTTAGAACCGAGGCATCATAAAATGCAGTTGATAGTTGTGTAATTCGGTTGCAGGCGCATTGGAGCTGCTATCGAGAGCTTGTAATGTTGCATCCTCTTCAGCCCTACAATCCTGTGGGTTGAATGAGGCCCCCGTTAAGTTATAGCCATCGACCTGCCGATGCGTCGAAGATAAGGTGAGATGATGGTGATGATGGTGCAGATCGACCATCTGTGGAACCTTTTAATGGCTCTCTTCCCCTCCCTCCCCCCCCCCTTCTTTCCGCTTCCCTTCGGTGAGGTCAAGAGGAAACACGTCTGCCCTCGCAACTACGGAATTTCAGATAAATTGGCGTAAAACCATTTTCCTTCAGGGCAACTTCTCTGTCAGGCCTTGCTGACATCTGCTAACTGTGCAATTTTAGGCTCAACACTTGCATTGGTTGCTAGGCCAATGAGATTGACAGTGTTGGAGGATGATTAAGTCAGAAATTTTGAACCTCCTTTAGGTAATAGTTTATGAGACAGCAATCTCTAAATCAATTTATTTTGGACCTTCCGTGTTGTTCTCCTAGATGGAAAAATAAATAAGAGGATGTTAAAGGACCCAATGAGTGACTCCCTTCCCTCTAAGTTTTTTATGCTTGCTAAAAGTGAAAATATCATTTTAATTTATGATGTCATTTCAAAAACCGGCTCGTCGAAGTCTACCATTAAAGGTCCTACATGGACACGGCTTAAGTGAAATTGTTTTGCTCAAATCAGCACCATCCACCGTCTCCTCTATTGTCTTAATGCCACCCACTTGTTTTGCAATGCATTTTAATAAGATTACTTACCATTATCTAGAAAACTGAATGTGTCACGCATTTTCATTTTTCACTTAAAATGATTTCTGACAAGATTGTCCACCCAGACAGCTTTGTGGTCGCGGTTGCTCTTCAAGGTCGTCTAAATGACTCAACCGCATGGTCTGGGCTGAGCTGCTGTTGATTTATTTACCCAAAACGTTGGAAAAGAGTGAAAAACAATCAGGTGGGAATCTAGCCCAAAGATCAGATTGGACCATTCTAAGGCGACATTAGTGGCATGGAAATGTGTCGCACTCTGTAAAATTAAAGAACTTGCATTACTGCAACACAGGAAACATTTTAATTAAGTTTGAATGCCAAAATTGTTCGCAGTCTATGTTTTTACTTCCCACGTAGTGAAATCACGAAGAAGTCACCATAGTTCTGAGTAATAAGGGAATGAGATCTCTCTGTCTCCGCTTTGCCTCCTCTTTGGTGCATAAATTAAAAGAAATGCGTGAGCTCAGAAACTTAATGAGAATGTGCAATGACGGCAGACGAAAAAGTACGAGGCGAATCGCCATAGGCGTGGTAATGAGCTCTCCAACCAACTGCTGTGGGAATCACTTTTTGTCCTCGCAAATCCAATCAATCATGCAAAGCCGTGTGAGTTTTAGGGCAAAACAAACGCATTGCGGTGTAAACAAAGGAAAGAAATTTGTTCATTTGATTTCGTTTCAAATCGTAATTAAGGTGAAATGGTTTTTTTCTACCCATCGGGTGGGTAGACATCGGGAGACTGGGTCATTTGCACTGAGGAGTGCGTCTTCAGGATAGCATTAACCCCTAAACCTGGCTGGTAGTTATTCAAGCGGACGGGATATGTCGCCCGGGTCATCGAAGCTCAACTGGCCAATTGAAATTAAGTGAAGTTAACGTGATTGGTGAGAGGTTTTCTTAAAGATTTCAACCCTTAAACCCTAAATTTCCTAAGCGCCATCGACTGAGTTTCCGGCACATCGTATCCGTTCTCGTATCTTCAGTGAGTGGATTTCCATGTTTGCCAGCCGAAAAAAACTTGGCAGGTCGTTTTGTCAGCTACCTCTAGGGGCCATTGGGTAAAGCAAAGAGTTAATTCCTCAGACTGGTGAATGACAAAATTTTGAACACAGTGTAGCAATTGCCAGTAAAATATATCGACGATGAAATCTTCACTTAGTCCACGACATTCAACATCAAATGCGCTAGCTGCTGGAAAGTAGGGCAACTGGTTTGAACAAACACTACCACAATTAAATCTCATCAAGCAAATCTGCATGCATCTATTAAATTGAGATTTAGATAGCACAAGGCAGAGAAAAGCAAGAAAGCTTTAATTTACTTCGAAAAATTAACACAATTTCCGGTATATTGGATGCTTGTTTTTGGTCCTTTTGAAGAATTACCCCAGTTGAAATGCAGATGCTCTACTCAGGATGTCCACAATTCAGATTCTCGTTCCCGTTTTATGGTTGTGAGGTTAAAGTCTGCAGCACTTTAAAAATTTGTTTTTTTTTACACCCTTGTTTAGTTCTTTTAGTTGGTGAACATGGCATGGGGACACACTTTAAACACACATTTTCAGTACCAAGAGTCTGCGTGCTGACTTTCTTGACTCCTGGTTATTCCAAATGGAACCTCGATAGTGTTCTTGATAACACACGTACGTAGAAGTTCATAAAATTTGGGTTATCTAGATTAGCATAAATTCAAGTCTTTTACCGGAAGACGTGCAACTTATCACTGATATTTATTAGGCTTAGATGGTACAAAACAGCACTCAAGCAACCATCCAAACGACTCTTTTTACAGTGCGCATGATAGAGATGCGGAAGGAATTAACAGTCTTTGTAACCTGTTTTGATCAGTTACCGAGCGATAGTTGAGTGGTCACCTTTAGGTTACTGCACACACTACTTTTTTCATCACTCACATCCCATAGGCAGTTGAAAGTTGTTAGCAGGAAACACTTATTAAATTAGACCTCTCACTAGCAATAAAGGGTTTACTTCAGGGCAACCCATCTGCCTGTCTTCAAGTGATGTGTGCTTTCTGGTTCACATTGGATCGGCCATACACAGAGCCCCTTCCAAAATTCTGCACAAAGCAGACAAGTATAATAGGTTTTGACAGCACTAGCATTCAAAATGAGAGGAATTGAGGAGAGACAACAAGAGAGAGAGAGAGAGTGCCCTGCTGATGGTGGAAGTACAAGCAACTGCGCGGATTTTGCTTATCTCTACGGGTTAGAGTGATTAATTGCGTCGAGGAGAACAGCAACCGCGTCGAAATGTTTCTGTCGGCAAGCAGATTAATCTCCTCTGGGGATCGCATCAGGCGTCCACTTAACTGCGTCAGACTTGATGAACTCCTATTCTGGTAAATCGATGGCAGCTCCTCGCCAATTTTTGTTTATTTCCACAAATACTGCTAAATACGCAAAGGGTGCCTAATCCTGTTGTTGCAGTATGCAAAGGGCAGTCCTAGTTCTGCAAAGGTACGGGCACTGAGAATTATAGGCTGCAACTTATTTTTCAAATGCATGACCAGCATTGCCGGTTACCCGAAGCTTCCTTTTTCGAGTAGACACCCCAAACTGATTGGACGGAATGTTATGTCGAGTTAGTATTAAATTAGATTATTTCTTGCCTCATAAATTTTGATTGCTTAAGACCCGGTCCATTCTCACTCCACATTATGCCTCCAAATGTCAGGAGTTACTTGTGAGCCCCATATTCCTTCAATTTTGTATATTTATTACAATTCTTAAGAAATCAAGGACAGTATAAGTTGAGTTCTTAAGTGTGTTGGTTTCCCTCCTTTCCAGGATCCAAAGGCACTGAAATGTACTCAAACTTCAGTTCCTTCTCAAAAATATATGAATTGGCGGCTTATAGTTAAAAAAGGATTTAGTTGATTTATCATTCAGTGCTGCTACATTTAATGTAAATTATAACGTAAATTTTGTAGGGCTCTCTTGTAGTTGGTTTCGTTTACTTATGGGAGAATGAAGCTTGGTTTTAGCGACTTTATGCTCTCTAACGCAAATGTGGAACGACATTATGAAAGCTTACAAAATATGACACAGGCAGAAATTTTTTGTCCCACTTTTGAAATAATCTGCATTCTTTTTTCATCACAGAAGCAGCATTAGAGTCTCCACTAAGTCATTAATCATTAATCATGGCCGGCGAGATTTTATGGTAATTATTACTTACTAACGACAGAATGGCTTTCCCATTCCTCATCGAACCCCTTCAGTGTATCAAAATTTGCTCATGAAGTGTATCGAGGTTTGGCATTGCTCTCTCTCTGTGTGTCTCATCATTTAAGTTATCCTTTTGATGTTCGACTATTGCCTTAAAATTGTAGCAATTGCTGCTCCTACTGATATAATCAGTCAAGTGTCAGCACATCCTCACAGTCCTAAAGCTTACTCCATTCATATTCATGCCTAACTCGTTCTATTCATCCTTAAAAGCGATTTAAAGCGACACTTAGCTACATAAGGATGCTTCAAACAGGTAAGTAATTAAATTCTTCGAAGAAATTGAGATACTCCAGCGCCTCGAGTTATTGTTCGGGGAACGGCGAAAATGATATCATCGTTATATGAATGAAGACACCAAAGACTAGCGAAAGGAAGCGATCCTATTCTTTTTTTCCCATTTTGTTGAAATCATTGCTCACTTTTGTATCTTTTCCAACTGGTCACACAAAAAGGCAGTGTGCATAAACAATTTAAATGGGTTTTCACCTTATTTTTCTAAGACGAATTTAGAGTACAAAAAACAACTACAAACGACTAGGGTGGTATGCCGGGAAGATAGCGACTCATGCCTCCTTTCTGCGAATATTGCGACCACCCAGTAAAGTGCCTTGATCAAAACCAGAAAATCGCAGTAATCCGAGCTTAATGTAGTGGCCTTAAAACTTGACAAAGGGCAGAAATTTAATAGGCCTCAATCCTGGGAATATAAATTTCAGGTTCCCGTTGACCGTGGGCACTTTCATCAAAGAGGTGACTCATGTGGAAAAAGAGGCACCTAAGCGCCTAGTTGATGGGATTGGTATCCTTCAGGACCTCTTTACTAGACTACAGGGGGACAAAATCCATTTCCGGGATATCGATACTCTCTGAGCGGTTTTCATGGGAAATTGTCAGTGGTCGTTTAAAAAAAGCAATTAGGAGATATGGTTCCAACCACCCATTCAACGAAAAGACGTGTGTTTAGCAATGTTCTGGTAATTTATGGGGCAGTAATTAAAGCTACGTTGTGACTACTCAGTCATGTTAAATTCATAATTCTGGTTCGCAATCGCCATGAATAATTTAGGAGAGCAATAAAAATTAACCTAGGGGCGTAAAATGTGTTTTGGCCGCTAATATCGACTTGTTTTACTTTTGAAATAATATTGACCTAAAAGTTTATGGCCTTCCGAAGTAAGAAGGGAGCTATTTGCCAAACAAATCATACTTGGGTTTGAGAAAAAGCACATTGGAGATGATCCATGGGGGACTGTATGCCCAAAGGCGATTGGGTGTGGTGCCAGTGACGTGCTGCCAAATCGCCCCATTTGGCGCACTACTTGACAACAAAATCTTTAGCTAATCGCAAGTGTCGTGTTTCACAACTAGATGCTGGCAAAATTGTTCAAGTGGAAAGCATGGGTGTCACTTTAAAATGAAGGTTTCATGACTTTGTTGAGTGACCGTCACCTGTGCTCGTTGATGTCAACGGAACCGCGGTATCGTGGATCAGGCGATTCAGAGAACGGATGCAAGGGGAAGTAGTCCACAAATAAATTTTTTCTAATGTTACTTGCCTATTCTTGGCAATGTTTTGTTAATCGAGCTTTAGTCTTCCCGGTTAACGTGGCAACAATTGAGAGCCACTAAAATTTTCTCACTTGTTACAGAGACATTTTAAATTGGGTAGAAGAAAACATAAATAAAGTGCCTTCCAAAGTTTTCACTCTAATCTAAAATCACACAGTAAATTATTCTTTTGACTGACTAACTGACTGACTGAAATAAATAAGGTGTGAAACAATTTTAAGTTGATGGCTGCCCTTTGAAGGACAGTTTGAATGAAACCAACTGCTTTGGTTGTCAATCAAACGTGATTAATTCTTTTCATTGCTAATAGATCATAAAAAAAGTGCACACCTAAGGAAATTCGTGACCTAAATCTTATCAATCCATTCATTAATTTTCTATAAGCTACAAGTAGAAACTTTTGACAAATGGAAGAGGATTTTTAAGGTTGCCTGCCTAAGTGGCTCATTTAAGGGCAACTAGAGTTACAGAGGAATCGCATCGTGCCTAACTTCTCTACATGCATCCATTTACACATTCAAAACGCCTCATTTTCCATCCTACTTTCGCTGAAGCTAACCTAAAGTAATTCGAACAAGCGGTTTTTTCAGCTCCATTAAAAGGGTTTAACACCTTGGTTGCAATAAGTTGGCTTGTATGAAGATTCCTTGTTTCAATCCATGAGTGGTCTGCGCAAATCAGCAAGGTAGCTATTATGGGAGAAGTGCTTTTAGGATGAAACCTCTCTTCATTCTTTCTTATGCCCTTTCATTGTCTAGACCTCTCCCACTGCCAAAACATTTGCCCATTCTTTCGGGTTTTTGACATTTTTGATCAAAGGACAGGATCTCCGACTAGAGGAACCCCCTCGTTCCCTAGCACGAGGGAGATCACGCCGATGTGGTGGAGTCATTTCCCCTTCTCCCCCAAAACTCATCATTGCGTGGTGAATTGCCAGACATGGAGCACTTATTCTCTACTAGTAAAACGTATAAAACACTTCAAGGTATTCATGTGTAGCCATTGTAAAAATCCTCTCCATGACGTGCCTTGCAATGTCACTGAAGTGGAGCAACTATTCCAAAACTCAATGGCGAGAATCTTGGAAATCAGAGCTTGATCAAACTTAGTAGTTCTTTTCTTCACGCCAAGAATGAGTAGACACTGTTTTCCTTTGTTGTTGTCTTATTTGACCACGTCAAAAGGTACAAAGATTGGCTAGTTTCATCCTTTTCCAAGTATTCTACAGAGTTTAAAGAATATTCTGTTTTTAAAGAGGTAAAGAGCCTCCGTTTGAGCTCCATAATATACTTGAGCTCCTAAGATTTCCTCCCAAAACTCCACCGCATGTCACTTCAGTTGAAATTCGTCCAGCTTGGAATAACCAAATGCTCACCCTAAAAGAGTGTGTTAGAAGAAATGGGGAAGTTTACCTACCGCATTTTTGGAGAAAAAATCATTGTTTGCCTCATGAAAATGTGTAATTTATGTGCCAGATATTCCTTTACATTGGCGAGCTGGAAAGCATAGTCCAAAATTAGCCTCAAATCTCTAACTACACACTTCTAGTTTGTAGAAGCGAAATATAAATTTTATAATAAATCAGCTTATGCTTTGGAGGAGAAACAAAAACCACAATTTGGCCTATGTTTTCACTGTTTATGTCCACTCCTCAGGCCAAAATCCGCCTCTTCAAAACAGACTGAAGTGCATTTCTCGGCCACCTTGTCGGCCATGCTACCTATGCATTAGTACATAATTTAAAATAGTTGTGGCTGGACATCTTATTAAGAGCTTAAAATTAGGAAATTTGTCTCTATACTCACGATATTGCCTGTTCCTTCGGCCATTAGGTCTAGATGCATTCAAACCCATTGCATGACACTCTTTGCGCCTCACAGTGCAAAGTTCTCCGAATAGGACAAAAAAATGAAAAAAAAATATCCGCAAATCAACTCCAATTTTTGTGCTCACTACCTTTGTGGATTTTATTGCCCCACAGTATCCCCTCTAACGGTATTTAAATTGACTCTCAGAGCTTTTTTTATCCTTCACCATAATAAGCACTCAAACCAACCAAAATTTATGAAATTTACGTATCTACCTGCTTGTCTATTCTTTAAAAGAGCCGACCAAACCCTTAACAATAACTTGATAAGGCTCATGAGTTCAGAGGGAACATAGACTGCCTTTGTCCATTCAATAAACCTAAAGTATCCCCTGAACTTCATTTACCACACGACTTGCCACTCATCCTACCTACCCATCATTCCATTGTCCAGACTGGCGGGACACCCTTTTATTTGTCAAATTTTCCCCAGCCAAAGCCTCTAAGACGGTCCTCTATTTACTACTTACATGCTTTGTGTTTTTTCAATTAGTGCCTGATGCCTGTGTGTGCATGTCACAGCTAACAAATGCTCCCATCCCCCAGGTGAAAGGGGGGTGCTGGGGATGGAGACGCAGATGTGTGTCCGTGGGCAATTCTAATTCCCGCCCCTACCCCACCAGTGCATATTGATTAGGGGAGCCCTGCGTTTTATGGAGGTCGAGGTCGCTTCACTACGCGTGTGGTGGAATGTGACACCGTGAGACTAGGTCATTTGCATTCCAACAGATGTAAACGAGTCTGCCTTTGGAACGTGTGCCTGTTTGGTTTAAATAAATCAAATGATGAAACTCTCTCCGTCTGAATGCCAATGAGTGCTAAATAATTGATGCGTTGCAATGTTATTGTTATTGCCACAATGAAATCGGCCTTTTGGATAGGACTCGGCCATTAGCCCTCCATTGCTTTTGTGCGCTGATATCAAAGCCGCTTGCATCCATTACATCATATAACATCTTCTAAACTAACTCAAGAAATGAGGTATATCAGAGTACGGGAGTTATAAGACAAATGTCCAAATTGACTGACCAACTTTCATGCGGAACTCTGCCTTGTGAATGCTAACTGCGTCGGTACAAGAACAAGGTCTTCACTAAGATTGTCAGTTGTTGTTCTGAGTGCGGAGTCATAACAATCACATTCAAACAATCAACTCAGATAAGTCTGTGGATCTGACTTCGCTCCATTGTCTATAAATAGACAGCCAAGTAACATGCAATTAACAGCCTAGTAGAATGGGGCATGGCTGGAAGCAACTCATTTGTCCTCAAGGGGTCTGCTTACCTTGTTCGCTTGATGAAGTCCAAGTCACAATTTCGGGCAAGGTTTCCCCAGCACACCACAAACCTACGTAAGAAAAGGATTTATCTCAGGGATAATCAAATCGTGTTCATCAGTAAGGTAGAAACTCCAATTCCTACTTTTTTTAATAGGGCATAACAACATCTCAGCACCTTTGGGAGGAAAGATGTAGCCTCGACCGCAGCTCTCCTCCCATGCCCATGCTTCGTACGCCCCCTGTGATACTTTGCCAACTGATGGTTATCACTCTTTCTCCGCATTTGACGAGCACATAATCACACACTAAATAGAACACAATTAAATCGGGTGGGTGGTTGAGAAATAAAAGTGAGATCTAAATTGTGATGGATGGGCATGGATATTTTATGGCCTCCAGAGACAAAAGGTTATGTCAAGTCAGAACTCCATAGCCTATGTATCATCAGTGAAGGATTAAGGATGAAATTTTTTTTTATAAAACAGTTTGAGAAGCCTTTACCAGTAGATCCTAAAAACTTGTAGGGTCAACTTATGTTTCCGAATTTCGAAACTTGAGCTTGAATATCTCATTTTAGACTTGGAGAATCTCCAATTCTCTGCCATAAAATCTCAATTCCGTTATGGAGTTATCTGAAAACCAATCAAGCAAATTGGTCTCCAGTTTTATTCGAAATAATAGTGCAGGTTGAGCAAGTATGTTTTAGCATTTACGACCCAACAATTATTGTTAGAAAAAAAGTACATGTATCTAGCACATTACCCTCCTATTGGGCAGTTAATCAGACCCTTTTTAGATGTTGAATAATTTGCGGGGCAAATTTTGCCTTTACTCCTGATGAAATCTTAATTTAAACGGTCAAAATGCTCCTGCTGCTAATAACAGGTTATTCCTCAGCTGATCACACTCATCTCTTAGCCAGACTTTAACTTTCTTCCTCAGAAATACGTAAATTAAACCAATTAAAAATAAAATATCTCCATCAACAGAGTGATAAATTCATCCAATCAGAATGATGAACCAATCACCACAATCAGCCAATGAATCACTTGGGCCTGACCAATGACGAGCAGGTAGCCCAGAGGCGGCCAATCATGGCCTAGAACCTTAGACATGCCAACTGTAGTTATGTTAGACCTATTCCTCTTCACACCATAAGAATCGTCTCACCCTCCATGACCGTGATCTCGGAAGACGAGCTCTACTAGCATCCATGGAGTCTATCACTGAGTAGACGTGTACGCTACTGCTGCGCAGTGGATACTTATCAGCACATAAATCACTTCAGTGCAGGAATCGGTGAGTTGAACTTCCCCCGACATATTTCTTCTTGCAAGCTTTTCTTTGTGCTTTTCCTTTGTGTGGAATGATTTACCGGTGTGAATGTCTAGACATCCATATCCTCGAAATCCCTAGTTGTCTAGATAATTTATGGATGGTGTCGCATGCGGAACTCCACACTGTTTTCGGCTCTGCGTCAATTTGTACTACTCTCTGGTGTAAACACCATAAAATTTCTCCCATAGACCGGATCTATTAGTGAGGTGAATTTTAGGGTATTTAACCTATTCCAAACGCCCTTGTTTTCATCAATGGATTCGGATTTATTTGACGCTTAAAACCTCCTCGAGGATGAATCTTCTTGACAAACCTGAGTATTCAAAAGAAAAAGGGTTTTAGGGAATATTAAAATAGCTGCGGCTTCGGTGCATCAAAAATGCTAGAATTTATGACTTTCGGGAAGAATGAGGAAGACGAGAACAATGCCCATATGCGTTTTACAAAGGTTTCCATAGAGCCATTCAGAGTTGAACTGAATTCCAGGAACACGTCTGTTGTTCTATTCATCTCATCGTTGTTTAAAGGTAGCTTTCTCCAAAATCCATTGTGTGAGGGGCTGAATTCGTGAATAGTGCAGCAGCTTCCTTCTTGGGTATGGATCTGTTTGTTCCTTGTCTCGAGTTGGGCTCCTGTTTGTATTTCTGAACATTCGGATCCCCATTTAAGCTACCTTTTCTTTCATCTGTTTCCTTTCTTCCCCTTCTACATCCCTCATAACGTCTTTGATGAATTGGAAAAGTTTAAATCCAAATTAGAGGCCTTTCAAAACTCTTACGATTGTGTAACCGCCTGTCTTGAGGTTTTCGCACCAAAGGCGAAGATTAATTTCGCTAGTTTGACTGAACGGATGGACAAACATGCATAATTTGTGCCTTTACCAGCAACGAGAAAACATTGTTTACGCTATTTGGTCACTTGACATTCACTCAGTTAGGCTCTATTGCAGGCTGGTCACATTAAAGGGAGGTTCATTCGTCACTCAAGTGAATGGATGTCAATCAGACCACAGTTCCTCGTCTTATTGACAGACAATTGCTCAAAGCGAAAAAAAATTCACACACATTTACACTCTTGATGTGGACAGTGAAGTCGAAGAGGAAGATATTTACTAATCTCCCCTGAGCCAACACCTCTGATTCACCATCATCTTCGTCGTGGCGATGGTGGTGGTGGTGGTGGTGGTGGTGGTGCGCAAAGTCACTGTCACTGCGCTGGCTTGTGGACAGGCAAGACAGTAGGTAGCTAGCTGGCTTTTGTGGCATTTCATGGACCGCCTGGACACCTGTTTGTCCCACTTTTGGCCACTCCAATCTCCGTGTGTGCGTTTGGTCACTCTAGTCACGACATTCTGCTCTTTCCTTTTTAAGTTACGATGCATGCATTATCTAACAGGCTTGAAATTCGAATTTATCAAAAAAATCCCAAGGAATCATCATTTCTAAAGCACTTCAGACTGGCTTTTTGCGTTCTTTCGAGCAGGCGTCCCATCGTCCCACAACGCGTTTGGCGGAGCGGCTCGAAGCGTCAGCGATTTTAAACCGGCGAGGGGTGGAGTTAACGAACGAATGCGGACAATGCAGTCTGTCGGTGGATGTTTAGGGAAAGGGGAAGGGGGCGGGAAGTCACAGCCTGAAAAGCCATTTCAACCGTTTCTTTACTAAAACCTAGGAGATGGCTGCAGTAGTGTTGATTCTATCAATATTAACATCGAAAGTCTCCGTCCTTACCCTATCTTCCACAGACGAAGGGAAACCACTATTTTTTCAAAAGGTTACTTTCTAAACCAATCTTTTGATTAAATTCTCGTGATTAGTGTGGTTGGAATATCGATTTAGGTGTGATTTTAAATGTGGGTGCCCTCCTGCTTGCTGTGTGGACTTGTAATGAACTTAAAGTTAACAGTAGCGTGTGAATTACCGTCATTGTTTACCACATGCTTTGATTGAATAACATAAATTGATTTAATACTGTTAATTGTCCTTTATAGTGTCGACATTTCCATGATTAATTGTTTCCAATGAGGTTGACTTTCTTTGATTATAAATTGCTGAAGTTATGGCCTTTATTCCCACAGGTGTATGGAAAATTGGCATTTCGAGGCCATCAATTTCATTAACAACTTCATAAATTCGTACACCTCCTCCCCAGGTCCTCACTAAATCCACTGTATGAGTCCAATCACTTTGTTCGTCCTCAATGTTAACACTTTGGAAGTCTTCCCTACCTATCTGAGAAAGTGGAAGCATTTGACTTGACGACACACTTTTTTTTACAAATCGGTGCTCTCACCTCCGAATTTATCGCATTCGAGAGAGGAGTAAAATTTTCACTTGACAGAAAAGTTTACGTCCAATTCACAGTGTGAATCATTCATCCCCCACAGGAGAGGTGGCCTTTCGGTGGCATGATTAGAACATCCCAGACGGATTTACACAAGTAATTAATCACCTGAGTAGGGAGTAAGCAATTCACTGCTTAACTAGCATCACTTTCTGTCTCGACATTTTTCAGATATCCACTGGTGAAATTAAAGCTACAATTTTTGAAAGAACTATTGGGAAATACGTCTTGGAGACGACATGAGTTCTAAGAGCTTGTAAACAATTTACTTTATCGTTGTTAAGGGGGCCTGGGAGAATGGCAACGTGGACGCCCTTGAGCTCTAAATCTTCGGGAACCGAAACGCCTGTTTAGTCGGGTTCATTGAGATTGTAAGGCATTCTGCTATTATTCTGACCAAATCCTTCACCCCTCCATGCAGAGGACGATGAGTCTTCCAACTGTCGTCAGACAAAATTTGCGTCTCCCCAGTCACCATATAACAAGGCGCTGCGCTTTCTGTAAGGCACAATCGCGATTAGTTCTCACGGTTGCACGAATTCAGCAATAAGCAGACAATTGTGTACATGAGAGGGGTAAGCGTATGCGTGTTTCGACCATGGTTATTAACTTCCATAATGGCGACGACGTCGAACACCTTCAAGGCCTTCTGGTGACTCATCCACACAGGCACATAAGCGAAGCGCGGGCTTCCCCTCAGTCATCATGACGCATAGCGCCCCAAGCCATTTCTCATTTTACCCTTGGCTCTAATTGTGAGAAGAGGAAGGAGGAAAGTGGACAATTGTAGTGCTCGATTTATCTTTGAGGATGTCATAAAACGTTCGTATTAAAAAGCCGTTCTATTGTAAACATATAGAGGGACTGGGGAATCAGAACCGAGGACAGCGCAGACAGAGTTCTATTTAGGCACCCAAGGATTTAAAAGTTACACAAGTGTCATCCCATTTTGTTGTTACCAAATAAATCATGAAACTGAGCCCCTTTAGTCTTCGTGTTCATCATCCAAGAATCTGTGTGGTGGAGATGATTCGCGGTTCCTTGATGGACTATTTCAGTATAAAAATCACGGCTAGTAAATATGGACCAATTCGGACCGTCAGCAAACACCAAACATTTGTTTTCATGAAAAGGTTGGGATCTGAAAAGCGAAGCAAAGACGGAATGTTTGCAACCACGCAAGTTCGTAGCATCGTAGACGGGATTTATTGAGAACCATCTCTTCTCCCACCTTGAGGATCGAGTGTTTTATGATTCTGGGTTAGCTACCAAGAAAATCAGTCGTTTTAAAACCCCTTATGGGATGAAAAAAGGGTTGATGGAAAAATAGCTTTCCTTGGGTCTTTTCACAGGACGCCCATGAATTGTGTCCTCCTTTGCCTCACCTTTCGTGCCAGGGTCTTTCTCATTTCTAGTACCTTAAAACATTGCTACTTCATCTGAAATTTTTAGATTCACCCGATGATAGGTTGTTCAAGTTGTTTAGTCAGATAGATAGTTCAACTGGCTAGACACACTGTGACATGTTATTCTAAATTCGTCCGTTAAACTTGTATCGTTTACTAAGCATAGCCATCGCCTACCCACCCAATCACCCGATCTGTGGAGTGATGGACCAAGTGGGTATGAAGAGGACAAGCTTAACCTGCACCCTCAGTGGAGTGCAGGAGAAGCGGACCTCGTTTTTTCCCATTTCTTGGTGGGATGAATAGATCTAACCGAAAAAAATCAATCACCAAGAGAACTACTTTCGTAGGAAAGTACTAAACCTCCTGTCTGCCTTCTTTTTTCTTCCCCTTCTACCCCTCCTCCCCTCGAGTATGTATTTTTTCACTCTAGCCCCGAAAAAAAAATTGGACATCGCTGTGATCCCACTTTTTCAACGGTTGTAACTAAGCTTCTCGTAAACAACACCTTGGTTTTTTTGAAAGTTGAACTTGTCTACAAGAGGAGTTTCCTCTATTCTCCACTATAATGTAAGGAATTATGCAAATATGACTGTGTGTGGCACATTCATCGTTTATTCTGATCGTGTCTTATAAGGCTGATGAAAGCCGCTTTGGTCATTTGAATCTCCAACACCTGAAAGTGAATCACCAAAAACTCGAAATGCTTTTCATATGAAATGCACTTCTGAGATCATCTAAAGAGCATGTTTTATCTGCAACTAAAAGACTTGGCTGGCAACACTTTATGGTGCCATTAAGGACGAGCTGCACAAGTTTTCGAGGTACAATGTTTTAGGAATTTAACCATTAATTGAGTGTGCCATTGCCTCGGTTGTGTGCACATGTTCTCCGTTTCGGTGATTATCTTTCAAAGTGTCGTCTTTCTGGAGCTCCTTTTTTTTCCGTAAATCCGTGGTTACGTCCGGTTAACAGGGCTATATTAGGGATACGGGTTTGGTGGTGAAACGATTCAATGCTGAGCAGCATAGCTGGCTTACCAACTGGAACTCAAATCGACAGAAGTGGAAGGAGGCGCTGAATATATCAATCCACCGCATATCCATCCTGTATCCATCTGTTCATTCATCCATCACGACTGATCATTTTGGACCTACAAAAAGGCTTTCGAATTTTGGTTCGCTGAGGCCTCATATGTCACTGTGCATGAAAATTTCCTCTAATGTTCCACCAGTTCTTGTTATTTTTCGACACCTTAAACTGATTCTAATCGCGTGCCTGTTTGGACCTGTTTAGGAGCCTAGGTAGAGCAGCCATTCAATATTGGGGAGGGGCAGTTGATATTGAGGTCACGTATAAACACTGAGGTTTTCCCTGTCCTCCCCAACTTTGACCTTGTCGTGAGGCTTGCGGGTTTTTTTTTGATGACTAGCGTTGCAAAAAGTCCTGATTTTGCGCTTGGCCTACCATGTCTGCCACGACGCCTCCACCTAAGCATAATAAATTTTGTACCAGTGAAACTGGTATTTTGTTGTAGGTGGTCTAAAAGTAAAGCCACCTATGCACAAAAAGGACGCTCTGTTAGTATGTAGCACTTAGCGCATACCACATTACGAGTTGACATTTCAAATCAAATTACATAATTTTTGGAAGTAGTTGTTTAAAGATGTCTCTTACCTGTGTGTGAACATCGAGTTCTCCTTTTGATTGAAGCAATCTTTGATAAAAGCTAGATACCGTGTAGCGCCTGGGTCTCCCCAGATGCTGTATCTAGGATCATCAAGTTAGGAGGATAGCTTGATGTTGGATGGGTGTGGGCATGGCCGAGGTAGTTAACCATACACTTTCTTCTGAAGTCCCTGTTTGCTCTGTTGAACCATTTTCAAACAGCAGTCGTTTGTCCTGTTATCTTGGTACTTCACAGTTAAGGCAATCAACAAGTCCACGATAATTTTGTAGTGGGGCTAGATAACTACTAATACTTTGAATCCCAAATTTACTTGGTGAAGCTCTTCCTGGCCATCCGCATTCCCATTCCACTTTTCTTTCCCAACCACTGATTCGGTTCTACTATAATCCATTTGGAATTTGATTATGTGATTGTCAAATGTGGAGCAAAGATGATAATCATAAAGTGGTAAAATGTGGGAGAATGGCGCTGTACCTTCCTTCCACCCCTTCACAGCCTAGTTTTGCGGAATGCAGGACGAGGCCTTATTGGCACTCGCATTACCTTGTTGGAGTAGCTCTTTTCACATCAGGTATAACCAAAAGTTGTCCGTTCTACATGAAACTCAACTTATTTTACTAAATAGCCACACGTAATTCCCCATCATCAAATAACTCGATGTATCCAACCTTGAGGGATTCATAATCAGAGCTAACGTACACAAGCCTTTGAACCAGCGGCACATTATTACCTCCTCGTTTCCTCCAAACTCTATGAAGTTTGGATGATGAGAGGCTGGTGGGTCTTTGGAGGCAACATAAACTCGGTTCGTAAATCAGGCAAATTGGAAGAAATTCAGGTTCAACTAGCTATTTGATGATATGGGTGTTCAAGTAAGAGGCGGGTAGAAGGAAGCAAAGTAAAGACACTGACGCACAAAGCTACGAAAAAATCACGCGAGCCTTTTGGTCTCCTGGTATTTACACTTAAAAGAGGTAACTGCTAACCCGTTTTAATTACCTATTTTATTTATAGAGGCATTCACTTTGCCAGTCTCGGGCTTCTTTTTAGACACAATACGTTTCTTTTCTACTCACATAAACCATTCGTTAGTGGAAGATATGCCTTCATGTTCATATTTCTTGAAGTCTGTTAGCTTGGAATTCCCAATATTTATGCAACTGCTGTAATAAAGTCACCTAAAAGTGAGAGCATTTAATATCCTAGATTTTTACTCCGATCATGACATCTTTATGACGTCTGAGGTGGCCTTTCCAAAATCCCTGAGATTTTCTCTGTTTATCGTACCGATTGACCTTTTTCATAAAACCCTCACCAATCCTGACCGAATGTTTGTGTGCCTGCCTGCCTGCCAGCCTACCTGACTAGCTGCCTTCCTTTGTTATTTATGGCGACGGTGGTCGTGAGAAATAACCGTGTTTTGATGGAGCACAAAAAACCACGACCAAAAATGTCACCGCACGCATTAAATTTATCATCCCTCCCTCTCTCTCTCTCTCATTCTCTTTACAACCATGAGAACAATCGGGTTCTGGTGATTAGCCGAGGCACACGCACATACAAATGCGGTACTCACAAAGTGATTGGAGAGAGTGTAGAACGCCGCCTTCAATTGAATCACTGAAAACTTAAAAATTCACTTACTTTTCACATTGCAATCTCCTTACAGAGCCATGAGTGTTCCTCGAAGCTGGATCCTATGTCTCCTCCCCTTTCTGATGTCTTTCATCCTGGAATATGCCCTCTCAGCTAGCTGTGACGAAGCTCTGCTTGGAGTCGATGAGTTACCTGACTCGGCGTTTACTGCCACTAGCAATTCTGAGACTGTTGAACAGTCATTTGCTGGACTGGGTCCAGGAGTGGACCATTCTGCAAAAACTGCCAGGTTAGTGACATAAGTTGACTTCATTCTCTAAGATTCATGCGTTTTTTCTACTAGAGGAATGTATTTACCCCATCGTAAGGATTAAGCATTCATTGCGATGTGCAACCTGTCAATGTTTTTTGGTTTTTTTGGAAAAAATCACATTTGACAAAGTTTCATTCGAAGGAGTTTCTTGGGGTCTGCTGCCTCCTTAAGTTCACCTCTTTTGTGGAGGATGCTAAAAAAGACCGAGGGTGCAAAGGACAATTCAACCTATTTCTTCAAAAAAACCAGGAGCATAAGTGTAAATAACCGTAAACCGTAATTCAATCTTTTATTGTCCAACTAATTCAGTGATCAAGTGAAGGACCTAGTCAACTTTTTTATTTTTTTGCAATCCCTTGGAGGGAAAAATTAACCAATCAAAAGGAGTCGTTCATTCAAAATGAACCCACCCTTCTGAGAGGTGGATCCAATTCCGTTTCCCACATATTTTTTGTTAGAAATTTATTGAATCCAAGGGTCTCTTCAGTGAGAGGCATTAAAATTTATTGAGGAGAATGCTCCCTTCTCTCAACGTACTTACGCAAATTGTGAGTTTTGCCTCAAAATAAACGAAAACAACTCATTTAATAGGGAATATGGGCATTGAAGAACTTGCGCAAATGATTCGAAGTGAGCCACTACAGCACTGAGATCGCTGAAGTTTACTGCTACTGCCTTGTTTCAATAAATCATGGCAAGAATTTCACCAATGGCGTGCAACAAAACTTTTATTTATTCCAGCCTAACTCAGGAGTAAAAGACAAACAAATTTATTTATTGCCAGAAAGTGATAGTGGGTAGGCGAGCCGTTGTGTTTTGTTTGACTTTACTCCGTGTGATGCATTTTTTTTTGTCTGTGTAGTTTTTCTTCAAAGTGGACAATGTGATTTGCTGGTTTTTTTTTGCTGAAGTCAGGCTTCACTTTCTCATGCATGTGTGTAGCATAAAATGAGACCCATTTTGCGGTACGCGAATAGATTATTTCAAGGGGAATATGCAGTTAACTCCTTCAAAATATCATGGAAGCAACTGTTAATGCGCCTTTTTGGGACACTGAACCCTTAAGGAAATGAGTTGGAGACTCTTCCGTACTGTAAAAACGTCCTCACCTTGGCACACCTTTGAACATCCGCAGTGTTAACTGCACCGTTACGACGTCACAGATTTGTTAAAATATGTCCCTTCCAAATTCTCACTACCCCTGCCAGAAGTAATTTTAATGGTGTTCGAGGTGTAATGGAAAAAGGAAGTTAGATTACCTGATCCCGTGAAAAAACTCAACGGTTTTTGCCAATGTGGGTTGCATAAGTCAGGAGGCAGTTGTCCCGAAAGTTAATCACGGCTATGCATAATGCATTTAACTGTGCCCAACTCCACCCTGTCTCTTTTCAGTGCTCCTGACAGCTTTCACGGGAGCGAATAATTTTCTCAAATAGGTATGAATGTCACTTTTTTTTTCGCCAACTCAGCAGTAGTAAGTTTAGTCAGATTCCCAGCTCTTAGTTTTATGGGGCAGTCTTTTTTGTTTCATTTGTTTAGTGGTAGCATTCAACCCTGAAATGCTGAAGACTGTAAGGTTTTTCGACCTTTTCTGTTGGGAAAGAGAGACACTTTTTTTTCGCAAACAAATTAAGGAAGAATTACCCCATAACTCAACTTTCGTTACCTCACATTGTCTGCAAACGGCCACACAGATAGTGATGAGGCTGAAATGAGGTAAGACGAAATTTTACCCCATCTTTTGCCTCCTCTCCCATCAATGCTTCCGCTTGCCTATCAGCGACAGCGGTCTCAACGTGGTAGCTGCGTTATAGTCTCGTTTTTTTATGAATTCTCATGAACTGTATGCTGGATGGTGATTTGATGCGTCTTGACTGATAACGTTTTGGGTTTCTTTTTGGAGGGGGGAGGGGGAGTTGGAAAGGGTTTATGTGAACCGATTTTGAACCCCCATGATGCTGCAAAATCTGGGCCTGGGGAAATAGGAGTAACTTAATACTTGGTGAAATATATCATGCAAAATGGAAAAATGCTGTGGGACCTTTTAAACGGCGGTATGTAAAGCGAACTTTTTCTTGACTATAAATCCGAACCACTGAATTTTAAGCAGACATTATTCCATCCTTCATGAATTTTTATGCACTATGCGTTAGTTAGGATCTTTGGAAAATATTTTTAGATCTCTTTACTTATATCTTGAGAGTTAAAAATACTCAGCTATTTACGAGGTATGCAGTAGTCTAGTCTGTTTAAACTAATCGTCTAAGTATTTCTGTCTGGCTAATTGGATGTTATTACGGTTTGGCAAGAAGTGACAGCAAATTGATAGCGAAGCTCCTTTGTAAATGGTATTCAGTACTACGTTGGATGGTGTGGAAGGGTGTGTTGGAGAAGCGTAGATTCATCATCGTCGATGTGCTGGACACAGAGTGTACCAGACACCGAGTTGACTGCAATCACCATCTTTTGGATCTCTCCTGAGTTCTGCGAAGTTGATGTCGTCAGCCAAAGCTTGTTTTAAAACCGTAGAGTTGCAAACCTCGCAGCTTCAAGTTAACTGAAGTTCTTGTTCAATAACGATGGATCAACTTAAAATGCAATTGCTGCATACACTTTCAGGTAGACTTATGAACGCATGTTTTTCATGGCAGTTGAAAGTCGTTTTATTCAAATTCAGTTCAACTAACTCTTTTGGAGAAGGGGAAATGAGGATTACTGGTTTGGAGCTACACGGTCTAAATAGTGCTTCTAGTCATCTTCATTTCCTCTTTCAGAGACATGCTCACTGGGGGCTGGTGTCCCTCTAGAAAAGTCTCCACAAACCTCACTGACTACATTCAAGTCGACATGGGAGCGGTGAATGTCATCACAAAAATTGCCTTCGGACCCCGCTCCGACGTTGCTGTAAGCTCTACTATGACACACTTATCTGCATACTAAACCTACTTACAGCATCCAAGTTACCAAAGCGTTGGAAGCAGCTTTACCGCAAGTGTACAGAGGCGCTGAGAAGCTCATAACACATGCGACAGGAGCGGAAAGCGTGCGAGCCAAAGCATTCCGTCACATGAACCTCGTCCCCTTTCGATTACCAATTTCCCTTCGTTGTTATTGGTCATTTTGTATTGCCCGTCGCAACGGCAGTGGAGTAAATTTAGGTCGAAGGAATAACTAAACGACCATCATAAGTTCCATTGCCCTGAAAATTGCACCGTGAGAGAATAAAATGTTTTAAAGCAGCTATAGCCTCTCTAGCATCAGATTGGGAATGCCACCGTCTTACATGAAGCAGCTGCACAAATCTCGCTTCCTTAGGAGCCTACTGAACGGCACAAAGGTGTGATTTGTCACGCCAGCATTAGGAGAGACGTGTACAATTTTTTGCAGTAAAAAAACAACCGGGCACCCGGACGTTCGAAAAAAAACAACAACGAGGGGGACAAAAAGGATTAGAATAAAAGGGGTCTCGCCTAGTCTATGCGCTCTTATTGGAATAGAGGGCTCTACGATGTAGACTCCCTTTGCATAATTTATGCCTTTCGACTAATGATTGGCAGGCAGGGATTATCTACAACTTCTCATTGTACTCATTTCTCTTTATTTGCGCATTTAGTATGATTTTTATCGCTGACATGAGAATAAATAGGCTCTCTTAATTAGCTAGAGCGTTCCAAAATTTTCCTACACATTTCCTATACTCAATCATGAAGAAGAGGAAGGGAATATCCGCCTCTACTAGAAGTTAAATCCTCATTCGAGAGGACGAAATGACTCATTTGGTAATAGGATTTTGTGTCTGCTTACTCAGTGGGACTGTTTACTTCATTTCCGGCTCTCCTGAAACCTTCTCACTTCGTCTTCCTTTTCCTTCTTCCATGTCAGCACACTCCTTCCTTTGTGATTCGTTACAGACGAGAGGGCAGTAGCGACTGGCGTGATTACAAATCCTGCTCTTCTAATTCCGTGAGTCACTTTTTGTTGCCTTTGCGTTGAATTGTTTGCTCGACTGTGAAATATGATATGGTTTTGTTATTTGATAGGCTCTTTGTGCACGCATACGAATTTTTCGAAGCCTAGTTTCTCCAAATATAGAAAGTTGTTGACTACGAGCCATTTCTTCCGGATTGCTGAGTGTTCTAGTGATAAACTCCATTGGAATTTGCTGTCATGTAGCTTGTTTAAAGAAACCCCAAATATGGAAACTTGATGGATTTCATTAGTTTGTTTTATCATCAGGATTTTCTCCCCCACTTGAGATCCAAGTACTTCCAGCTATTTGTCGTTTCCTCCATGATTTCATCTTCATGTCTTTTGTGCCTATGATTCTGCTTCCCCTTTTCAGCATTGGACCTCGGGAATCAAACCCTTTAATCTCTTAGGGAAGGCAAAGATCTCTTCAAGTGTTCATGTTCAAATGAATATTTGAAATGACTATTCTGGACCTTAGAGTAGCCGTTCTGCTTTCTCTAGGCATAAATTCATGAGATCCACAGCTTTTGATAGAGAATTCATCTAAAATTATCCCATCCTTGAAATCTTATTGATGAATTCCTGTGACCAAAAGAGAACTTAACTGTGATTTGGAACCCTTCGTCATTCCATTTCTTCCTAGAGGGTGGATCTGTGAGTCCTCAATCCGTTGAGGAACTGGAACTATGCTTATTTACTCTGTATGTGTGTGTAGATTGTTAAGCTCTTCAGACTTGATCTTTCTGCCTGTGGATAAGCATGATTCACCATCCTGTGCATAATCAATCACATCAGCATTCAGGTAGCGTTCAAGAAGGGCACAGAAATGTGATGACAATCCTCGCTGTAGTATGTGATGACGCGTGCTGATGACTCCTAGGGCAGTTTTTTTTCCTGTGTGTGTGTGTGTGTGTGGAAAAAAGGCTACCTTCTTCATGCCCTTTTCCTTTCAGCCCGTCCATCCTTTCGTTCATCCTTCTTTCCGTCCTCCCTTTTCTTGTTCGCTCTCTAGCTGACTCCTGTGCCATTTTTTTTATTCTTATCGGTTGGAGGAATAGGAAGGTGAAGAAGATGGAGGTGGTGAAAAGGTTCCGTGGTCACTACTGCCTTAGTCATCAAAGACTAATCCTCTTGAGGCCAGCTACAGGCAAACAGAAGTGCCGTCTCATTTGTGTCGCCGCTACTGACATTTGGTTAATCAAACCTTGCGGCTGAAAGGTAGAGAGGTAAAGTCTAATTTCGAGGAGAAGATTGGAAACTATGCCTACATTCACATGCTTATAGCCGCATTTGATTGGGGCGCTAAGAACTTCGACATAGAGGAATTCATCACTACAAGTGGGGCATCTGAAGAGAGTCTGCATCACATCGTCATTGATGTCCAGCATGCGCCTGCAGACTAGGATCAAAGCCAACCTTGGAAACATCCACACAGTTGAAAATTCTGTCCTGTCCATCTCAACTCCGTACTTTGCTTGAGGTCTGCTGTGTGGATAGATGGCCATGGCTTTTGTGCCCCGTCAACAGCAACGACTACTACTTTTGCTTGGCAGCCTGACCGAGCATGTCTGAACTAGACTGAGATGGACTGAACTGACCCGAGACCTGTGCAAACTGAGCACGTACTGTTCCATTTAGTGCTGACAGGACAGAATTCTTCCCCTGTCCCTAACTCAAAATGAGCTTCTCTCCCTCGCTTGGATGCCTTCTAGTGCGTCCCGATTACCTTCTGAAAAGCTAGTTCCGCCTCAACTTCTCTGCTGAGTGTTGAGTGAACCAATTCATTTATGCACACTTGTCCAAAAGTTGAAACCTCTCCCACTCCGCAAACATGTTAGTTACGATTCCAATGTGATGCAAGCGTTTTGCAGATGTTCCTCACTCACTTCGGTCATAAAGCAGTTTATGGTGGACATCAAAGAGTTTCCGATAATGGGATTGTGCTTGTTGGTAACCCTCTCAGCTACGCACCGAAGGTTGCAGTCCAATAAGATGCAAGTCAGGAGGACTAGGGGATCAACACTTTTGACCATCTTCTTCCGAGTCGTTCAAGCTGTAGGAGGAAGGCAGAGTTTTATAACCATCTTTGAGATGCAAAATGAATTATTGCCTCCATCAATCTCACTCATTTTTGGGGCTGGAGCAGGATATCAATGGTCGCCGACATTTGAGCCGATTGTTTAAAGTTTTAGGCAGTCAAAAATTTTCCATCATGAATAAATTAAAGAAGCAAGCTTAATTGTCTTTTGAAATTCCAGAAAAGTACTTTACTACATGTTGCCAACTGAGAAGAGGCATCAGAATGAACCGCATGAATGTGGAGAATCTCTTGGCCTGTCATGAGGCGAGAAGTAGGACAGCAAACGACAAAAAATAACGTTAAAGTTCTTTGCATCACGGCTTTGGTACAGCAGATAGCCTTTAAAATGCGGAAACTAATTTTTAGGTCAAAATGTGTCCCCATTTGCCTATCCCGTATCCAAATTCCTTCAGTGCATGCGTTACGGGTATCAGTGTTTTTGATAGAATGGTCAAGAATGTGCAAAAGACTGAACTTAATGGCTTGCATACCTCTCTTTTTTGTTTTCCTTTTTCGGGAAAGTGAATTACAATGGATTGCATTAGTTTCACCTATTCAGTGGAGGCATTCCGAATCATCTAGCCTATCATCTCTCTGCCGATTTATTCGGAATAGTTGTAATGAATTTGGAGTTGGATTGGCCTTGACCGTGTGGTTTGGTTTGGCTCTATCGCAGCTTCCGCTGCTTCAGTCTCAACTTCAATCTTCTACATGAAACGCGGCTCCTTTTATTCACTAATTTATTGACGAAGAGCGTTCCAAGTCCCGCGGGAATCGATTCACCAAATAAACAAACCCTCATCAAAGTGAACTATGTCACATAAATTGTAACTTTAAACCTACTAATGGAGAATGCTTTCTTCCTCTTGCAGACCCTTATCATCCGCGGAGTGGGAGATAATCTGGATCTCAAACTAATTCCTCTAAATCCACCCATTGTTGCCCGATGGGTTCGTGTCTACCCATACAGTCCAAAACCCATGTTCGTCTGTGCCAAATTCGAATTTTACGGCTGCCAATTCTCTGGTGAGTTCCAATTTTCTGATATTTTTCGCTAATTTTCTTGTCAAGATAAAATGGCCACTTTTTGCGCAAAAAGTCGGTTCTTCAGGAAAAAGATATTGGCTTATAGGCTTGTCAGTAGTTGGTTGGTGGCCAACAGCATTCTCTCTAATTCTTTTATTTAAAATTCTCTTCATAAAATATTCCCCAAGCCACCTTTATGCAGTGGTCGTCTGGACAAAAAGAAGAAGGTTCGATGTCTATAAAGTGACTGCTTCAATGGAAGATGTTGAATAGATTGAGAGGCTCATAATGGACGCAGGAAGGTCACGCCCTACAGCCCTTTTGACCTCAAGTTCTTCCTTAAGTAGCTGGGTACAAACAAAATCAGGTTATTTCTCTTCTGTGTCTCTTGTCAAACCCTATTCTCCTTGAATAGCTTCCCAAGTGGATCGATTTTAAAAGAACTGAACGATTTTGTTCCAGGGACATTCTGTTCAGTTTAGGCACCTCCATAGTGGTTAAAACCATGAAATTGAGATGATTAACTGACTAAAAACTTATGAAATCCAATTTCTATAAAAGGTTTCATAAAGGAAGGTAAAGATGCGCAAAAGTCGTGTCCAAATTCAAAATGTTTCAACGCCAATCTCGTCCTCTACGATCACATTCTGCAGGAACTGGAAGATATGATAAAGAGTTGCCTTCCTCATGCTCTAATTTATCCTTAACATGTTATCAGACGAATTGGTGGAATACAAGATTCCAGACGGCAGCGAGTTCCATCTAAACTCCTTCACCAATCCCCTTAACCTCCACGACACCTGCTACGATGGGCAACGGGATGCTCGTGGTGGCGTCCTGCACAACGGCGTCGGTTGCCTAGTCGACTCTCGCGTCTCCACATCGGCTGAAGCCGTTCAGCTGCCACCGTGGGAACACGACACTGCATCCTCAGCCACCGCATCTGCAGCCTCAACAATGGACTGTTTGGTTGGCTGGAATCGCTCTCAGTGGGAAGAGACACGACGGTCAACGACAACAGCAGTGGATCTTGTTTTTCGGTTCTCTGGAGTGCGCACTTTCAACCAGCTTCATATCTACGCCCTGAATGCACCATCTCGAAAGGTAGGCAACAATTCCACACCCTCCTGGCTTCCAAAACCCAACACAAAATTTCTATTTCAAGCAGATCTTTTAATCTTTTTTTTGGAATTCATGGATTGAATTTTCAAACAAATCACACTTTTACTTCTGCGAAGTCCAAAGTATCACAATTTTATGTCTAGGTGATTTAGAGCTTGCCATAAATTATTTAGCCAAATCTGCAGTTAGAATTCACTGGTTCGGAGCTTTTATATGCCCTCTGAAGTCTTTTTCGTCATTTTTCCATTTATTTTAAAAAAGTTGGAGTGAAATCTTTCCGTGTCATAACTAGGGAAGTCTTAGTTACGTGCTCACAGAAAATTCCGCATGACTCGTAAATTTTATGGAAAGTATCATTTTCAATTAACTTTACATTAGATGGTTCTTTGGGGAGACTCGGTAGATCTAAATCATGCAAGAGCCCAGTCTAGACTCGGGCCGATGAATGAAGGATTCGTCTTGACATCACAAGTTATTTGCAGGCACTTTTGAACCTCTTCAAGCATCGGACTGCAGCACAATGAACTTGGATTCATTGACATTTTGAAATGTTGTGTTGCATTTTAAAAACTGTTTTATTGGGTAAAATGGATGAGCATCGTTGCTACACAGCAATGAATAAATGCTTGAGATGGGGTCCTATCATCAAGAATGTCAATCGCTTTGATCTTCACATCACTTGTCTACAATATTTGTTTAAAAGTAGCGCCCAACTTTGCATTTTTGGAGCGACAGAATTGCCTGTTACGAGAGTCTTAAGGGTAATTTGACTAGTTTTGAGGTGGTAACCAACCCAAGGACATTAAATAGTGTTTTTTTTCACATGTAAACGAGTCGTTTTCGCCAGCGCTGCTAAAACTATGCGAAAATTTCACACAACTGATGACATTTATGGCGATTGTGATTTGTGTGTGGCATGTTTAAAGTCACGTCTGAATGTGGAGGCACCAAGGAGGGTTGTTTTAACTTCGTGAAAAAATACCGACTGCAATGTCGGTGTAGTCACAAGATGCAAGTAATTATCCACTTCAAGAAGCCGTTTCTTCTAGCGCTTCTGTAAATTGCAGCTGAAATATCGGTGCTTAATGAGGGAAAATTGGGAAGCTTTTTCCTGAAAATAAAGCATGATTTTGGGAAAGCTGACATAGGTTCAACCAATAAACCATCGAATCTCTATTGAAGTGACAGCTGATCAAGCGGTTCTTGCGGAACTCCGCTGTGTTACCTTGAAGAGACCATGCCAGTTGAGAAGTCCCTTCAAAAAGGATATTAGTTATTGAGCTTTTAACAAACACCCAGTGAATTTGTTACAAAATCAGAGTCTCGCCACCTTTGACCCCGTTTAGAAAAGTCGACTCTTCAATTCCCGTCTCACCACCCTTTTTGCCCGCTTCTCTCCATCCCAAAATCTACTATTCATTCTTCGTTATTCATGAAGAATGACTTAAAGGATTTCCTTCTTCGGTGCATTTTATGTAGGGAGAGAGATAGGGTTGCCTAGACACAGAATATCCTGTTTTAATTTCAAGGAGATCGCGACACAACTCACCGAGCATAAAGTAGGGATCGTATCTGATTCCACGCTGACAGTAGACTCAATCTCCTGGCAACACATGCGTTTTTAAATTGTCTACTCTGACTGAGGCCACATCAACACGCCTCTAATCGTGAGAATCTCCAGTAAACATTGGGTTGTGGAAAAAAAGGCAAAGATTTATTTACCACCGAGTCAATTCTGCCATGTCCCAAAGGATCTTTTAAAAAAGTAAGATTAGCCAGCGTAAACAATATCTGTGCTAAAAAGGCTTCCACATGTTAATTTTGAAAGTCCGCCATTTAATTTGAGAAAAAAAAAGATTTGAGGATTTAGACCCAGTGTTAGGAGTAATAAAAGTTGGTTATTATCCTGACCCATTTGAAGTCACTGTTTTGAATGACATAGTAAATTCGCTTTGCGGCCCCGCAAAGGAGTTTGCTGTACATTATTTTTGTTTAAGTTATGAAAGGTTTTTTTCGTCCCTTCGTCCAATAAAATTGTTGGTTTTGTCTCCTCCTCCTCCTCCTCTGGATGTCACTTGTCCGGACACAAAATAAGCCACCGCAGTATCGTGGGAAGCCTTTTTTCCTGTCCTGTAGACTACGGCATTTCACGATATGTGGGAGGCCATTTTTTGATGAAATACTCTCTCCATGGTTGGGTTCTATGGCACTTCCATGGCTGTCATACTTCTGCAACCATTTTCTATTGCAGATTGGAAACAAAGCATTCTTTTGGCAAGCTAGAAAGTAAGACATTTTTCAGCCTAAAATGTTGAGCAATTAATGGGTCACAGAATGCACAAATTTACAGAGCTCCATCCGACGGGTTGCGCGCAATTCCCACCACAGTACCTGGAAATTTTTTTTGCTTTGTAGCTGAAGTTTTCTATGGTGGAAAAAAAAGGGTTTTTCTTTGACACACTTTTCCCATCGTGTGAACCAACCATCTTTATGATCCGTCACGACAAAATGCTCTCGCTAATGCAACAAGTGATCTAAGCGTCTCCATGACTACGAATGTTGTTTCTGTCGAATGGATAACTCTTAAATAAAGAAAAAATTTCCAGTATTTTTTCTCCATCCCGGAGACTGATTTGTTGCCTTGTCTAATGCAGTGAGGACTTACTGTTCTGTCTGAAAAGGAGTGGATTTGTCTTACAATACTTCTGTTCAATGCCAATGAAAGGAAACTATTTTCATTCATCTTTATAGCATGTTTTGGAATAAATTACACTGTTATTACTTCCAATATCTTTTTACCTCCTGTGTAATTGCATCGCATTTTGATCTCTGAAGTGGGGAGTACGTCCCTTGGGGAAACAGTCAATCATGCTTGATGCAAACAAATTATTCCATTTCCGCTTTCTGGCACATGAAAGGCGCAGTCTATGATTTCATATTAAATTAATAGTAAAAAAGCGCAAATCAAGGTGCCTTACGGTGGCCAAGATTTTGAGTAGATTCATCTTTTCAATCCTCTACAATTAAATGTTAAAAGGATAGGGGAGGGAAGGAGCTTGGGCGGTTATTTAGCCTTGGTATTGCGACTTCAAAAAGTGTCAGATGTTTACGACGACTTCACTTCCTGATTTGAAGGGGGCTATGACGCGCATTTTTCCTCATCGCAATCCACTTTCCCATTAGTGCTTTGTACTTTCGCTAATGGGGAAGCATACAGCAGTGGTGCGATCGCAGTCAAGGCAGAGACATTAAACAAATAGTTCTGTGCCGCCCTCTGAGAGACCCCTGGCACAGGCTTAAAAGACGATCATTCCTACTTCCTGCTATTTGGTCCATAGAAGATTATATTTTTCCTTAAAATTGGCTGCCTTTTCATTTTCCACCCTTGTAAATGGGGAATACATCCTTCGAGATGCTAAAAATAGGACGATTTCCAAAATACCTCCTTTTTCTTTCCAGATTCGATTACCCCGACGAATAGAAGCCTTATTGAGTGTGGACGGATTGACATTTCCCGCCACACCGGATGTATTTTTGGATGTGCAAACCTCCTCCTCCTCCTCCTCCTCTCCTGAACCGCTGATTGTAGATCTTAAGAGGAAGAATGGACGAGTGGTTCAGGTGAAGCTCTTTTTCGATGACGAGTGGATTGTTCTTAGCGAGATGCGCTTTATCAGCGGTGAGTCTACCAACTTCACTTAAATACCTTCATGAGATGCCTTTATCCTACAACTCACTGTTGCATAATTCGACTTGGATAAGCTCACACTTCAAAATAAATTATCTCGCCCTGCAAATATAGAATGGATTGGAGGTTGAGGGCGTCAATGAAATAGTCAGAGATATACGCAACAAACCAGGAGGTCATAATAATTCTTTCGGCTAAACAATCCTTCATATTCTTCTGAACGTCTTCTTCCACTTTCTCAAGACTAATTCGTCCGTTCTGGTGCAAGTAAATCATTTGTAAGAGAAAGAACTGAAAGCGGTTTGGCGTGTAGTAGCAGCAGCGGCGCATCCTGTGAACTTTGATAGACATTCTCTTGATTGCTAAATTCCCTGAGTGCCGAACTTGCTTTTCAATAAATGTCTTCTTTCCAGTCTTTTAATGAATTTCTGTTGGAGATTTTCTAGTTTCCTTCAGCAGTTTTCGAATGTTATGGTAGATTATTTTCTATGGCTCCACAATCAACGAAGTAGGAGTGAAGCTTGATGAAAGGGGCGATGCGAACGCCAATGGGGAAAACCACGGTTGGAATAGCAAGCACGATAGAAGACGCAGTATGAACTGCTGCTATATAGGTGCACGCGCGGTTGACATTTGGCATTGTTGCACCGACCTTTAGAAAATCACACGCCCCAACTCTCACCACACGCAGGACACAAATGTCATAGAGCACTGGTTGGATCCCACCACTCCCCTTCCCTTCCCACTACGCAATTTGTTTGTTTTCCACTTTGTGATGCCTTCCTACTCCTCCTTCTGATGTCCTTTTGCAGTTGCCGGAAATGAAAACGGACTCAATGGCCACGCAGGAGGTGAGGGCTCGTCCAATCTACGATTTGATGAATCTGGTAGGTGATCTCGACCACATACTTAGTGGACTGTCCATGTCGAGCATTGCCACTCACTAAAGGAGTTCATTCATTTAGAAATGAACTAAGAAAGTTCCCTTTCGAGACTTTTAGCAATCAGCCTTCTTACATTGGGATACTATTTGGTCCACAACGAATCCCTATCTTAATTCACTTTTTAACCGGATCTGATGCCTTTCTTTACCTCCAACCTCGGAAACGTTTGATCAACCACATTTTTAGCCTCCCAAAAGCATGTAATGCCAAAGTAACGTCACACGATTAATTTGAAGAGATATTTAGGGCAGAGAGGGTTTTTTAAAGCAAAGGAAGGAAAGCTGAGATGCAGAAAAGAGGATGAGGTCGACTCAGCTTTGCCAAGGATTTCTCAATTTCCAACAAACACTGCACCACCTCAGAGGCGACTGGTAAGAGATGAAGGGTCACCTTAGTGATGTCAAAATTTCCAACCCCTGTCACGGAAGTTTATATCAGCCTTGTGCATATGAGACGCCTCAATTGTGTCGCCTGAATTCGGCGTCACAAATATGTGACGCCACTATTTGTAATAATTGATTGAGTTGATTTTAAAACGCCAAGTAGCTAGAAGTAGGCAGCAAACGAATTGGGAGAGGAAAGTGGTTGCAAATCTCCTCCTGAGATGATGTTGTCAGCGAATTTGTCCAAAATCCACAAAAAATATCATTCCTTTCCTCGGACCACCAAGAGGGGCGGATAAATATGCTTCCTTCTCATCTCTCCATAGTTAAGTAAAGCATTTGCAGATTTTTAGTCGAATTGTCTTATTTCCTTCTATTGGCCTGTGAAATCGTTCGATGCTGCCAGTTTTTGGTTCCTTTTTTTATGATTTTACTCACAAACATGCGATCTGAGTTGAGTAATCATTCATTTCCGGAGAACCGTAGTGAATTGGTGAGTGCTCCCCTCTTCTACTCTCGCGATTTCCTGTTTGGCATGCTTTTAGTAAAATAATGATGAAAAGGACAACTTTTAATTAATCCTTTTACATTTACTTGATCAATCCAACACTGAATAGGTGTGTTAAAGTGAATGAAACAGGTTCTTCCAGTCTTTGCTCCAGCTCAATCCAGTGAATTTGTGTGACTTAGAGACACGCCCAAAGTGTATAATGTAGGTGAGACGAGCGTCAGTCTGTTTGCTCCTCACTTGAGAATCTCATGTGAAATGACGATGAAAGTGGTGTGACCTGGGTGCGCTTGCTGAAGAGACCCACTCCAAAGGACTCGGAGACGTGTAGGAGAGAGGTATTTGGAAGTATTCAGTCGACTGAGGGAAAGCACTCTTCTTTCAACACAATGCAAGCTCTCTCTCACCCCATATTGTAAAAACCTACTCCACGAGGCGACCCTGCACTACATTTTAGGGTAGCTAGGAGAAGGGAGAAAATCGCATCGTCTTATTCGCATCCTCCTTGTTTCTCTAATCCCATTTATTCCTTCGTGATCCACACGATTAGCACTTTTTCTTGGCACCACATCCCACAACAAGAGGGTAGCTGGGAGACAAAGGGAAACGTGAATGAAGGTAGCTAGGCTTGGTCTTTTGCGTGCCTCTCGAAGACAGACGTTCGACTCGAAGAAGCGGTTTAATGTAGTGTTGACTTGTCCAATAAATAAAATGCTTTTTTCGGCTGCTCCATACGTAGTTTGATGAGGTGGACAATCCGAAACTCGTGGGTAGAATGCTCGTGCAGGAGGATAGGCATTCTTTCATGGGTGCTGAGTAGCGTGGGCTGAAGATGGATGCCAAGACCGAGTCTTCGTGGCCAGCATGCATGCTCAGTGTGGGAATGAAGTCTCCTTTCAAAATGTAATCATTCTCCCTAACTGAAAGCATCAGGCATTTGCAGAAGTTGTTGCACAAATGCTTTAGTAAATGGATGTGCTGCACTAAAAGTGGCACTCCGAGGGAACGGTCTTACATTCCTGGCGAACTGCTACTGCTCTTTCCAGTTGGACAAATCGACGCCTACCTTTTAATTATAAATGAGCGCCTTGTCATATTCCCAGTTTTCTGCGAAGCCATAATTTCGCAGGCACTTCTACTACCTTACTTCATTAGGAATGAATTTTTAAACAAGCTCTACACAACTTATACCATCCAATCATCCATACTACTTATAATCTTTTTAGTACTTTTTTCCTTATTGCCACCGTGTTTGGATGGTCACTTTCTTCCTATGGACATGGAGAAATGACATTTTCTATCATCGCCTCATGTTGATTTTTCGCATCGAGAAGGCTTCTATTCAAACCATAGTCCCTCAGATAAAATAGGGAAGCAAATTAATGTATCTACTGTACTGTGATTCACGGCTGCCACCCTTCCAGAACTCATTTTAAGGAACCATTTACTGTTTGAACTGCGTGATCCATCATCACTACAACCACATATCCAACAGCAGCTCAGTGCGCCAACATCGAAAGTTGTCCCTCACCAGGTGCTTTGTATTTCCAAGTAAGACTAGTTAAATGGAATCTTGAAGCCGTGAGGTGAAGTGTAGGCTTCCGTGGTGCAATTGATGCACACGTCTCAGGAAGACAAGAAGGACAACCAAACTCTCAGACATCCAATTTCTTCACTATCGATGCTTAGTAGACTTACTTTTATTCTATAGAAAAACCTCCCTCTCCTTCGTCCTTGGTTGTGGAGACGCAGTATCTGCCAACTTTGGACAAGACCAACGTCAACGTCGACAACGGCATGGATGAAGATTTGCATGACCTCATCAATGAAGCCGATGGAGGTCCCCTGCGAGTTATTGATCCACCTCCGTACCAGGGACCTACAATGCTTGTTCTCATCCTCGTCTTCCTCTGTTGTTTCATGATCCTACTAGTTGGCGTTGCCTGCTTCTCCATTATGTGGATGCAAAAGCGGCGCAGAAAACGCCACCAGGTTTCGCGGAGTGAACTACAGTCTGCAAATGGAAAACTATTGAAGGCTCAGGCTGGCAGTGTGGGCTTGTTTCGGTGGCCGGGTCTCTCAATTACTAACGGCGGTGGTGGTGGGGGTGGTTGCAGCACGGCAAATGCCTCTCAACCATCGTTTGATGGTGGTTTGGGATATGTGGCAGTGGCCAACACTGGTGAGTTAGTTATCTCAACTACTACATAATCACACATTGTAAGGAATGTTGACGTTTTCAAGGTATTTAGAGCCTTTCAGCATTCAAGTAACACCAAAAGACAAGTAAAAGGGAGGTGACTAGTTGGAGGCGTTTTATGGGCATCGCTTCATGAGGAATGAGCGTACTTCTTCTCTATAGACAGCCTCGTTTTGAACTTCGTTTCTTATGCTTCTGGGGTCAACTCGCTTGCGGTAGCTATCACAACAAGACCTCAGTGGAATGGAACCAATCATGAGACAACAACAAAGCCACCCACTGTGGACGCCCATGTATTAACCAGGTATTCTGGTCAGATGTAAACATTCTTTGATGTTGAGCCGGTGAAGGCGACCACATCTTTACTGCAAAGCGTGAAAGAAGACGTCATGCATATTGCACTGCATTGGTACTAATGAGCCATTGGTGGTAATTCTAGGGATTTCATGGGAAACACGAATCTCCATGTGGGTTTATTATTGGTGTGGGGAAAATCTAGCAAACAAGTAACCAAGGCAACAAGCTACAATGAGACGTCAAAACTCAAAGTAAGTCTTAACGCTGATGCCTTATTTTTAGATAGCGACTACGCAAACTCCAGCCTATTAAGCCATCAAGCCTGCAGCACATCTCCCTTCATCCTATGTAAGAATCCGCGTTCACAAGCCGCTCTAACACTCCTTCTCCTAACCCCGCTCCATTCACCAAAAGATGCTAAATTCCACCCTTCCTCTTACTCCTGTTTGCCTCGCCTCTAGATCCAGGTCTTCGTGACGGCACTTTCTTCGCTTACACTGGCGTGCCCGCTATTGCAGTGGAGCAGAATGGAGGTAGTGGGGTTGGCGGTCGTCCTCTTGCTAAGCGCCTTCTCACTTCCATGGCGGCGAAACTGTTTCGGTCGCGTTGTGCAGGCAAGACCGGCGCGGCGCGAATTTTGTCCCCATCGGTCCACCAGTACGAACAAGTGCTGGCACAGTCCACGCACTCCTCGCCCGTAATGACCTCCACCGCCGCCGCCGCCGCCTTTCAGCCACAACCCTCGGCACCCACACGAAATGAGACAACTCTACAGTCTTTCCCTGTCACTTCAGTAAGAAAGTTTTAGTATTTTCATAGTCCGAGTCCTACAGTCAAGGAGGTTAACTGTTGTTTTAAATGAACACAAACACACACACGATCGAACCGACCAATTCAATGGACCCTCATAAACTAAAAGCGCAAAAAACAAACATAAGCTATCTCCAGATCAAGCCTGTTTGCTATGCAGGATGAAGTGTAGCCGTTTATGGAGAACTAAAAAGGAGGACAAGATGTGACACTTCGGTGACATTGCCTTCCAGTAATTTGGACTGACTGTTTGTTTTCAAAAGGCGCTAGCGAAGCAAAACCAAAAAGGCGCTTTTCATAGTAAGGCAGATGGGGTGGAAGACTGGAAGGACTGATGCCCGACTATCTGTTCCATTCATCAATCGACGTGGAGACTGGGTGGTCTATCTCAACCGCCTGGATACTTGATGATACATGAAATTCACAATCGTGAATGCTGTGTGTCTGTCTCAATGCAGCATTCAATAGAAGTTATTTGAACTGTAGTAGACAGTTCTCCACTCTATTTGGAATTGGCGTCTGTTTGAAACACTTTCCCTTTGACAAGAACTTTTGCCCAAAAGTAAAGCCCTATCTAAGTGAATTTTAAAAAGTGAAAAAGTTGTCAGATAGACTAAGGATTGAGCAGCCATCCTCAAATACACTTCTGGGTCATGTCTCAATGTCATTGGCATCTTAGTGATTGCTACAACTTGACTTTTTACCTCATGAAGACAGTAGACAACGAGGTGCCTTCATGTTTTCCATTTTGAAGCTTGAAGCACAGTGTTGCATTTAAATTACTTTTTTGTGTACCACTGTTCCGTTTTGGCAGTTGAGCTTCTTCAGTAGTAAATGTGACATTCCCGTTGCCTAATCCACTTTAATTAAGGCAAGCCTTTTTACCCTCCGTGTGGATAGGAGAAAAGCTGTAAAGAGATGCATCAATTTAGTCTGTATCGTTTTCCCGAGTTTGTTTGGAATTTTGTCCTTATTTCATGGCTATTCACTTTGTGGAGAACAAACAGAGCATTCATTCGTTTGTCACTCTCAAATCCCACAACACATGCACACAGGTCTCTTGTCAAAATGCTCGCCTACCAAATACAAATGCAAATTTTTGGCTCCGTATGTGTTCCAGGTTCTGTGACTTTTATAAAAAAAGTGTTTGACATGATCCACTGCTCTCTCTTTCTCCCCGTTTTACACGGTTTCCCTTTGAAATTCGCCTACAGCTTAGACAGAAAAGTTGCATTGAGATGGATGAGCTCATTGTTCGAAAGATCAATTTTGCACTGTTATAATGCCACCTTAAGCTTTGTGGACAAAGAAAGTCTTGGTAGATGCCTATTCCCCAGACAAAGTGAAAAGACAGCATAAATACTACTGAGGTAACTAATATCGACAACCCTCCTTACTTGCCCAATGATGCAATTTTCTTTTCCCTTTAGCTCCCCGTACACGCAGCCAACGGATTGATTCAAATCGACCTCAAGCGCAGCCATCCCTCTCTCATTGTAAACGGTCATCCCCTGCTACAATTCCAACAACCACAACAAAGCTCCGATAATAACAACAACCGCGGAGCGAACTATTTTTCCACCTTTAGTAATCGTCAGCACGACTCCTCCGTGGTGTATCAGAGCGTTCACGGTGAATCCGACGCTGATAGTCTGGCTGCAAGTGAGTGAAATGTGAACTAACTCCCCTGATCTTGTTCCCGTCAGTGTTGGACCAACACTTTCTCAATATTGCAGGTACAATGAGTCCAGAATACGCGTCAGCAAGCCTTCTTGGTGGACAGAGTGGAAACGGGTTACCCTTCATTGCTGGAATAGGTGGATGGGGAGTTGGAGAGTACTCTACGGCGCATCGACAGCTAGTGGACGCGGCTACGTCGACTCAGGCGATGATTCAACCTTTCTATGCCTCACCTCCTCCTCCACAGGGCTCTGCTTCTGCCAATGCAGCAGCAGCAGCTGCTGCTGCTGCTGCGTACGCCTGGACATCACCGACAGGGACATTCATTCAAAGATCCCTATCACAACAACAGTTTCATCAGCCCTTTTGGGCTGCCCAACCTGGTGAGTGGTCAATCTTGATTTTGCCTATCACATATTACTTGGATATCGTATTTGATTCCCTTGGTCCGGGCGGTTATTTAAAATTTGGCGCATTTTGGGGAGGATCTGGTTCGCTATTAGGCTTCCGTTTTGGAACACCTTCGCTACAGTCCATTCAAATGTTTTATCTTTCCAATACGTCAACAGTCGTTTGCAATGTTTGTGGTTTGCATTCACTTTAATGTTGCTAGCCCAGCGAAAATTGTTGCAACACGCTTGTGACTCCAATCTCGAATAGGGAGACTGCAGTGTTGTCTGCGTGTAATGCGGGTAGGGAACTTGCTGTGTGGTCCCTTCTCAGTCTTGTTTTCTGTGTTTACTTCGACTACCTTCACTCGGTTAGCTCCTGTAATAATGCTGATGACTGACTGGAATGAAAGCAGTGTTGGAACGAGTCTTCATTGAAGGAGCCTCACGTCATGCTCCCCGTCTGACTGACTGGCTGACAACTGACAGGGGAGCCATTTGTGTGAGAAGTACTGATGAAAAGGAAGCTACTATATGCCTTACATGAATTGGCTGCTATAATGGCGTCTACCTGTCTATCAAAATTAGTCTCGCCTTCCTGCGACTCGTGGAGACACAAGAGCTTCAAGCTCCTACACATTTACTGGGGAGAGTGTTGTCTTTTGTCTAGGTGTACAGGTGAATTGTCCATATCAAGTTTCCTGCCTTTCTTGAATTCATGTAAAGCCTTTGTGCAGCTATATTTGTCATTGAAATGCCAATACTGTCTTGACTTTTACAAGTAAACAAAACCAAACCAACGGCGATGTGCTTGTAGCAACTTATACCATGTTTGTTGAAAACACGAGTTTTTCCACAAAAAAACGCATAGCTGGTTAGGTGTTGCCTTTCAGTTGTGAGGTTCCTTGTATCCTGAAAAGGTGGAGAAAAAACTTGGAACAAATGCAAGAAAGTATTTTGCTGTCTTAAAGTACTGGCAGTATTCAGTGTTTGTGGTTGAACTAATCAGTAGAAAGGTGTGGACGCATTTGAAGGTCTAAATTTTACTTTTATCAGCCATAACCATGGTAAGGAAGTTGGATTCCTGCAAATGCGAAAGCCCAACTTGGCATTAGAAAGAGGATGAGTAAGCACTTTTGAAGGACTGTCGCCTTACCTTCAAACAGTCGTTAGATCAGAAAGTGTGTCGATTCAATGCTGCTCAGAGGGATTGAATCGGTTCCCTCCCTGGTGAGGTGCAGTAGAATCGGGAAAATTGTGACTATAACAACAGAAGAAAGAAATGTTCTAGCAGAAATGTGTAATTGTGTCTGACTTGGCTCCACCCCAGTAGGTGACCAAGATGGCTCTGATTAAGGCCTAGATTCTCTACACTTGATTAGTTTTGGAAGAAATGACTGAAATTATGAGAAGGTGGGATGGAAATCCCAATCATGCAACAATATTTTGTGCTCGTTTATGTCGCCCTACATGTAGGGCAGTAGTGACGCCCATTTGGAGTCCTCGTCTTTTTAAGTGTCCGAGAGAAGCGGCATTGCATGGGAAATAACTTCGCAATTGTCAGAATTGTTAATCCGCATTTGTTGAAACATCTGAGAGGCAGAACATTGTCAATTGAAGGGAGAACGTAATTTTGGACCTGTATTGTTCTAACACTGATGATGATGGGAAATAAATGCAAATTGCACGCCTTAATCATAGTAGCAATATTTTGTTTGAAGTCATGTAGATGGTCTCTTTGTTTTCCACCTGCAGCAAGCCAAGCAGCACCAATGGGTCACGAAGTGGCCTCCTCGACACATTCAGGTGAATCCTCGGACCAGTTTTCCGCCCGTATCGGCGGTGTCATCGGTGGCGGCGGCGGTGGTGGTGGTGGTGGTGGCAGCGGCGGTAGTGCCGGCGATCCTCCCTCAACGATCTACGGTTTCAATGGGCAGTCTTGAGGTGCTGTTAAGCGATTCATCCATCCACCCACCCATCCACCAGCCCATCCTTCCAATCAGCCCATCCAGCCAATATGTTGCCCGGTGTAGTGCTCGAAGACATAGGACGTTTGTAAGAGGTCGTTGAAACTACCCTCCCGTCTGTACACAAAACCACACGTGAATTTGTCCCTCTGCCCTCCCTCTCTCGCTGCCCCCTGCCGCCAATGCGATTGCTACTGCTGCTGCTCCTTATAATACGAATACTTCCGTTATTATTGCTGCCACCATTGGTAATACTGAACTATTGCTACTGTTGCAACCAGTAAAGGTGCCTTCCCTCCAACTATGCAGGATGTGTTGGATATTTAAAAGTGGGGTAGAGATATCACGCCAATAAATACCGGGCGAAAGGGGTAAGGACTCTGGAGTTCACTTGTTGGGAAAGGGTTGGGAGAGATAAATAGGAAGTAATAAGGAAAATAATGATCCAGCAATGATTGACAGAAGGAAGGAGGGAAGGCGAGAGTGTTGGGCGACGATTAATAATAATGGTAGAGTTGGGAGAGAGGTGAAGGAAGTGTGAATAGATATGTGCATGTGTCACATATGCATGACAGTACATGGATGGAATAGGAAAGTAGTGGAAGCCAAGAATGGTATTGTTTAAAAGCAAAGTATTTAATCCTTCTTAATAATCTTCATTGGCTGTGTTGGATAGAGTTATGGAAGGGGAAGATTTTAGTTGATGCTGCGTGATTGATGCGAGGGATTGAAGAAATGAAGGACGTAGAGGAGAAGGGGAAGTAAAAAGAGGTCATCTGTTGATAGAGGGATTAACTGAGTGAGTAAGAGGGGAAAGTGGGAGGTAGGGAGGTAAGTTTACTAACTTTACCTGGTAAGTACCATCTGTAGGGAATAAAGGTGAATAAATGTGTGCGTCACACATATGTGATGATGGGCTAGATGAAATGTAAAATTAAACTTAATGAATCCAAGGATGCCGTGAAAAGAAAAAGCAATAAAACTTATGCTTATTGAATTTTTTGGTTTTTTCTGGTTGGTAAATTAATGGTGAAAGAGGAGGGGAATGGAGAGGGAGAGGGAGAGGGAGAGGGAGAGAGATAGAGAGAGAAAGAGCCTGGCTTTGGAAGGGTATCTGCTTTACTGCCAGTAATTCGTATATGGAAGTAAAAGTAAGAAAAAGAGAAAAAAGGCATTAGAAATAAACGTTGGAGTGGAAGATGGAAGGTAAGAAAGAAATGTATGAATGAGAGTAGATGAGGGAGGTCGACTAGTAGTCTACTAGTAAGATATAAGTAGCGTTGGTGTCGGTGAATGTATTAAAAGGGAGAGAGGGTGTGTGTTGCGTGACACCATCACCACGGGTGGAGTGAATGAGAGATTGACGGATGTGGTGGTAGGTTAAATGAATGAATGAAGGAAAGAGGAGAAGGAAAGAAAGAATGAAAGAATGCAATGGAAGCAAAGGAAAAGACGCACACGCACATATGGAGGTAAAATAGGAAAGGAAGAAGTAAATAAAATGAAGGAAAAAGAAGAGGAAGAAGGAAAGAAAGAACGCTGAACGCCAGCATGGGACATGAAGATAACAGGGCTAACAATGGCACCACACATGATGCTGACGACCTGTATTGTGCCAATTCCTTTGGCCATCTGCACCACCGTCCTCTTGCCTCCGTCGGCAGCGCTCGCAGCTCCAGGCTCGCCACGACCACCACCTATCTCCAGGTCCAACTGATTTCCACGTGGCACGTCAAACAATGTCATGCTTGCACCTGCTTTCACAGACTGCAATTGGTCCAGTTAAGCGAAGAAAAGGGCGATTTAACTCATTTGAGTTGTCTATCATTGAATTGGTTTTTAAATCGCAATTTTATCTGCGTCTTAATTTGCCCTTGGGTGGGATAAAGAATTGAGGACTATTTTGTTAAAAAATATGTGCCCTAACAATACCATGAAGTACAGCACAAATTGTAATGCTTGCATTTTAAGCACTTTCATATATTGTTTGAGTTTAAAGATTGTATTGTTTGATGTTTTAATGAGGTGAGAGCTACATTTGGCCAACACGTGGGCTTTCTTTTGTTGCCAGTGTTGGGTGTGTGAAAATAAAGAATAAGGTAGGAGATGGGGGCGATAGTAGGAGGAAGGAATGGATGAAAAGAATGAAAGAGAGAGAATAAATGGGCTAAGATAAAAGATGAGTGTTTCTCTGTGGCATCAATGAAGTGGGTGCGAGGAGGAGGAGGAAGGAGGAAAAAAGAATGGTTTACTGGCGGTAAGGTGCAAGGTACAGCTGTAGTAGTAGTCGGAGTAGTGAAATGGAAGGAGGAAGTAGGCCCATTTCCGTCTATAGCTTCCATAAAAGGAAAGAAGAAGAGGAATGAAAGGAGAAGGAGTAAGAAGAAGAAGAAGAAGAAGAAGAAGAGGAGGAGGAGGAGGAGGAGGAGGGAAAAGAAAGAATAAAGGATTAAAGGAAGGTAGGTTAAATGGAGAGAGATGTATTGAGGAGACAAATAGGAGGAGAGAGAGAGAGAGAGTATATAGCATGATGAAAAGAGGTAGGTAAGCAGGGAGAGAGGGCTATCCACTACTACTACCAGCTTATTGAGTAGACGTGGTGGTGGTGGTCAAGTGAGTGGATTCACGTGAATGGATGGGCGAGTGGGTGGAAAAGGAGACGAGAGAGAGAGAGAGAGAGGCAGTCACATACGTATGCATGGGAAAGGGAGAATAAAATGAAGGAATGAATAAACAGAGGTTGATTGAGGAGAGATGTAATGGTGGAGGAAAGGAAGGAAAGAAGAAGGACGACGAAAGAGAAAGGATACAGCGTAATGGTGATTAATAGTAATAGAGGTAGAGAAGGTGGACATGTACTGGTAACAAGTGGGTAAGTGCAAGTGTATGGGTGGGTGGTTGGGGGGTGACGGAGAAGCCACTAGGAGGATGTGCGTGGAGGACCATGGGGAAGGGGGAAAAGCGAGTGTGAGGGGGAGAAAAGCAGAGGTGTAGCGTATGAATTGGCAGAAGTAAGTTAGGGGAAGTGTTGAGGGTGCAAAAGTGGTACCGTTGAAGAGAGCTCATTGAGACCTATCCAATGGACAAGGTGGCGGGTCGTATACGTAAATTTCAACATTTAGAGCAGACCTGGCGGTGATCGAAAGGGCTTGCCTTCTCACGTTTAAACTTCTCGCCCACTTTCGCTTTCGTCGCCGATTGATTACCGCTTGCGATAACTAAAGTTGCCCACGAAATTTGCTGTCATGGCGGAACGGAGGAACGAATTGCGTGGATAGAGCCGTTTCTAGAGCCGTTTCGCCACTTTTTTGATCCGAATCTTTATCCTGCGAGTCATTACGTGACCTTGGCGCCAGCCAATAACGTCTCTGCGTGCCTAGCAACCACAGAATGAAAGTATGTTGCGGTTAGTTAGCGTCAGAATGGAGTTAATCCATTTCCAACCAAATCACGTGATCCTGCGTCAATCGATGCGAATTAAAATCAGTAAATTGCTGAATACAGGCCAAGAAATAGAGGTCGATTGATCCAAAAATCGATATATTGGCCGACGGTTTCATTGACCTTACGATGCTAACACCAACAACAAGGCAGTTCACGCCCTTCTCGAGTTTAATCAATGTCTACAACCCTCAACGCCGAATGTCAAACCATTCGACAACCAACATTTCCATGAATATTGATGCGAAAAATTATGAGACAGGAGCCAATTAAATCAATATCCTAGGAACAAGTGGGGAAACATTAACTAGTATGTAAATGATATTGCTGACCAATGAATAGCTTAAAATCAATAAGTAAAAAATCGGCAACAAAAGTGCAACAACAAAACTGTGACGTCACGTTGCCCAGAAATCGGGGTGGACCTACATTCATGACCGCCTGGTCACGCTAGTTGGCCTCGGAATCGACCCTGACCTTCGTTTCAACCTACT
This sequence comes from Taenia saginata, assembly GCA_001693075.2. Taxonomy (NCBI): domain Eukaryota; kingdom Metazoa; phylum Platyhelminthes; class Cestoda; order Cyclophyllidea; family Taeniidae; genus Taenia; species Taenia saginata. Next base: position 529,340 of record LWMK02000009.1, on the reverse strand, counting down.
ACTGACATCATCTGACTTTGAAATCAACCTAAATCGGTAGCTAAGGCCGGCCGGTAGCATCATTTGGCCTTGCAACCGACCTCGACCTCCGCCTTGACCTACTTCTGACTTCACATGACCTTGAATCCTACCTGACTCGACATCAGGGCCACCTGCTGACCTCAAATGGCCTTGGAATCGGCGCTGGCCTTCGTCTCGACCTACTACTGACGTCACCTGACACTGAACTCGACTTAGATCGGTATCTAGGGCCGTCCGGCGGCGTCATTCGGCCTTGAAAGCGATGCTGACTCCCTTAGACGTCCTTAGGACGTCTCGTAACCTTGAAAATGCTTTTCGGCTCTTGCTATAATAGCGTTTAATCGGCAGTTCTTTTCACGCATTCATCCATACATTCGTTTAATGAGTGCCAATCAACTCGTACTACCTTGCACAAACACTACAACCATCCATTTTCATCGCTAGCCTAAGTTGCCAAGTGAGAGGACACTCACCTTTCACAATCATCGGCCCTCCATCGTTGGCAAATCCACCCGTTTGAAGGGGAGGGGACGCAAAAAACCCAACACACAGCAAATTTTACAGGGCAGTCATTCATTCACGGCCTTAAACGGCCTTAGTGACGTTGTAATACTTTGTTGGTTCGAACTGTCAGTTTCGGTCACTTGGGTGGCCATGCTGCACTAGCCGGTTGGCCGTAGTTGGTGAAAATGAAAAGTTAATAAAAAAGGTCATACAAGGTCACTCAAATCTCGCAAAAGTCACATCTAATCATAGACGAAAATATGTTTTGACAAGTTTTATAAACCAACTCTCTTAAGCAACCCATGCTTGAAATGCAGGAAGTATTTACAAACAAACGGTGGTGGCAAACTTTTTGTCGATATTAAAATTATGCACCAACTTTGATTTGGCGTCACTGAGTAATATTTGCGCGTGTTTTGATGTCTTTAGGATTCACTGCTGATTTTCCACTGTACGCCTAATTAGTAATTCATTCAACCTGCACGCTTACACCTTAAATTTAACGCAGAAGACGAGAAGATTAGCATTAGCGGTAATTTTTAGTTTGTCAAACATACACAACAATTGTATTTTCATTTGTTTTATCGAATGATCATTGACGCAACTGGTTAGTTTAGTGGGTGGGGCTCGCGAGTGGTGTGCGTGTTGGGGGCTGTTGTTTTCGATCAATGAGGCTCCATTTGCTGTAAAAACTTGGGGATCTAGTAAGTATTTGGTAGCCTTTTATTTATTTTAGATTATTGGTCGTTATCAGGTCCTTTGAGCGTCGGTTAGTCAGGAGCAGACGAGAAAGGCTTCATGATGTGACTGTTAAGACGTTTTGTTTTCAAAGCATACTGCCTACTCACGTCCGTTTTCACTACATGATACTTTAGACGATAAATTACTATTGTTTTGGTAGTCTTGGAAGTGGTTGTTTCTCTTACTGTCAATAGACTTTGAATAATGGGGTGTAATTTAATTGGGAAGGGTTTTAACCTTCCTAAGTGTCTGGTATTTATTTGCTATTTCCTTACGCATAAGCACCTATTATAAGTATGTGCATACATCTATTTATCCACTCATCTGTTTCCATGCTAGAGTAAACGTTAAAGAAATGGCTGTGGTTGCTGTCAAAACTTGTTGTCTTCCATTTGCGCTGCCTAATGACCTTGATGTTTCCACCGCACAACATTTCTAGCGATTAATGGAGATTGCTTTGGTTGTTTTTAAGTGGGTTGCAGTTTTAATAAGGAGGAGTGTTGACTAATGAGGCAGTGCATTGAATGATTATGGATTGACTTCCACCCTACTAGTTGAAACTGCAGTTCTCGATGTTGTGTTGGCCTTTTTCCTAGTGTAGTAGTGTGCGAATTCTGACCTCAGTGACCACCTGAAAGTGGGTTTGTTTGTTTAGCTCAGAGGCAAAGGAGCGGCTACTGGGAGACTCAGAAGTGCTTGCCAGGAAGGCTGTAGTAGTAGTAGAATTCCATGGAATACGATTGCCAATGGAAGAGGGTTTTCCATGCCCGAATCACGACTGCATGACTTGCCTCGATTTGTGTGCGATTTGCACGCTATTGTCTGCACCAAATGCTTTTGTGAATTAAGAATTTTTGGAGCCTTGAAATGTTGAGGTAAGGGGTAAATTTGATTTGGTTGAAAGGGATGTATGTGTGTGTGTGTGTGTGTTTGTTAGTAGCATTTTAATTTCTCTGTGTTCAATTTGTTTGGCGGAGGTTGGATGGCCTGTGTTGACTCATTCATTTTCTCCGTCGTTTGTTCTTGCAATTCAGGTGTAAATCCTCAACAGGCGCCGACGACACGAAGCGTGGTGAAGGGACGAAGGCATGTGTCACAGGAGGAGATAGTCGTGGGGAGAGGAGATGGAAGAGTGCACGACTCGAGGGGGAAGGAAGGCAAAGAAGAAAAGAAGTAAAAAAAGAAGAAGAACCAACTGGTAAGTTCTTTTTTTCATTATCATCATTGGACACAGTGTTGAACAAATTGTTGAATCGGATTTGTTCCTCTACTTACTACTACTACTACTACATTTAATGCATCCCACTTTCACATGCTTGCGGTGATGCAGTTGGTGGTTGAGTGTGGCAGTAGATTTCTCATCACTAGTAGCTGCTTCGGATGCTGGTTGTCTGGTGAGGAAGAAGTGTGCACTTGAGGCTGTTATTAGTTTGACAGGAGTTTGTTTGACTTTCTTTGCAGACGATTGTCGGCGTTGGAGTCGCGGTTGGTGTAGCAGGACTTGGAGGAGGAGGCGGTTGGGTGGGAGAGTGAGACAGAGAAGGAGGTGTTGCATAGCGGCTGCTTCCCGCTACTAATACTACCACTGTTGCGAGATTTTGCGGTGTTCGTAATGTGGTGGACATGAGGAGTGGTGGGGAGGTCAATCCTGCCTTCTTCGTTTGCTCCGCTACTACTGCTGCTGCTCAAATGTCTGTGACACTGGATTGCTGATCCCGTTGTTGTTGACGTTGTTGTTTGAGTCCTGCTTCACCGAGTGGATGAGCGGTTTTCTTGCTATGGAAGGCGTGGACGTGAGATCTCGTCGGCTGGAAAACTTATCTGCTTTAAAAGTGTTTGTTCTGTGACGCATTGCTCTGCCTTGTAGATGCTGCAATAGCTCCACTTCACTTTAAATGTGCGGTAATCGAATTCTCTGATTTGTGTATGTGCTCTTTTGCGAGAATGTCAGTGGACCGGTGGGTGGGTGGATGGCTTCTAGTGTTTGTGGTAGTGGCGATGGCCATTTGAGAGCATTTAGGGCGCGGGAGGAGGGTGGATTTGTTGACGTATGGCGTGTCGACAGTCCTTGGTGTAGTTTGATTGACTGGTGAAAGCAGTCACACTACAAGTCAAGGCGCCGTAGGTAGATAGGAAGATGGGTGGGTGGGTACGTAGCAGTTCGATCGTCCTATAGGTGGGTTCTTCTTCGTCTTTACCACCTTTTCTGCATTGCTCATAATTTGATGAAAGAATTGAGGCTAGCGAAGAAATAATAGAAATGGCTTGACAATGATGGTGAGAAGTGGAGTGTGCTCTCTCCCTCAACTTACTTAAACGAACCTGCTCACGGCTCGTAAGTGACTGCGTCTTTTAGAACATTTTCTTATGAAATAGCACTGCCATCCCGTTGCTCAAGTGGAATGCTTACGCTTACAAGGGGAATGCGGTCTCCGCGTATCTGCAGGCCCCCTATCTTATCCAGTGTTCGACCAGATATTCACATTGGTGTGCAACGCCTACTGAGCGTTGATTCAGTAGCAATTACATTTCATCCGCAAAACATGCCAGTGGGCAACGTATGGGATAAGGGAGGTGCGACGGTAATCGCCCTTCTCCTCCTGACTCCCTTTTGTTGGCACACTAATGAAGGCTGTACACCGTTGACTTCCACTGTAAGGACTGGGTTGTTTGAAGCACACTCTGTTCGTAGATTGGAACCTAATCTATCTGTAGTCGTGGTGTTGGTTGTGATGGTGATGGCGAGGGTTTGAGTTGGCATGCATGCATGCATTTTCATCCTATTCATCTTAAAGGCAGGGTAGGACAAAATAACGCATAGCAGGAAGTGGTGCTTCTTCGACGAACGACTGAGATTTTGACATAATGTGTTGAGGTGATACACACTACCGCATTTATTGTGGTGTGGAGGAAAGGGGGCATAACGAAATACATGTACCTCACACCACGTCTACAAAAATAATGCCTTCAGAGGCAATTTTACAAATTCCTCCATACACAATGCTTCCTAGTTAGCAAGCTTTGCACTGTCAGTAGCAACTTATCGAGCATGGGCTCACGAGCTCAATGAAGGTGTGTATACTGCTACTACCTCCATTCCCTTCCCTTCAGGCCCTCACTTAAATATACTTCAAACCTTCACTTCCACTTCCGAAGATTAGGCACTGTCTAATGCGTTGTCGGTTCAGTACGATATAAACTCGCTTTCAGTCGTCAGTGTAAGGCACTGAATTTTTTAAAGGCAGTGAATTGCTGTAGTGCGCTGTAAATCCTTAGTTATTCGTAAAAAATACAATTGGTCACGGCAATCTAGATCTACTTTTTCTACAACTGTGTTTAGAGGCTAACAAAACCCTCGAGTTGGTACGAGGAGATCTCTGCGCTGTTGCTCAGGGAAAGTCGGAACGATGCCCAAAACACCACGTTGCGTTTGTGTCTCGTGTTGCTCATTTCGTTCCAGTAAAAGTGTTTTTCTGACGAGGAGTTATGAAGCACGAGGAAAGATAGGGTCGGAATAAGTTTTTTTGAGACAAGAGAAGTCAATGTTGTCTCTGACAGGAGGGCTTCCCCCTAGGAACAACTCTTGGACGCTACTGGCAAGGAGTCGGCAGCCGTGCGAATAGCCCACGGTGAAGTCCAACTGGTCCACGAAGTTCGGGATTATCTGCAACGTCAGGGTGTCCGTCTTGATCTCCTGATACCTGCACCTGCCCTACGAGGTCGGAGGGATAAAGCGGAGTCACAGGCTGCGTCCACACATCGTCAGGTCTCGGGTAGTGTCTTTTTGATAAAGAACCTGCCTGTGGGAACGACGGAAGAAGACGTGTCGAAGATTTTACATCGGCTAACGCGGAAGGGCGCGTATTCATTGGATGCGCCACGAAGGATTGTGATTCCACCACTGGGAATCACTGCGATTGTGGAGTATGCGATGCCGCAGGTTGCGCGACTGGCATACAAGGCAATTGCCTATGAACCGGTGAGTTCATTGTTGAGTTGCCTATCAATGCTTGCTCGTAAGGATGCTTTCGTACAGCGGTAGGGATGCAAAGTTGCTTTGATGCTTTGCTTTGAATGCATACTTTTTGTTGAATCGATCTCATCTTTTCTGAGTTGGCGGACCTGACGTCGAGGCTTCAGAACATCAGAATTCATAAACAGATATTGTTGTTTGTAGCTTATAAGGAGAATGCTATGGAGCCACGAAGTCTCCTACCCTGTTTGGCTGCTTTGTTGATAGCCATTACCGGCAGGTTGAAGTCTTTTTGGCTTTGGTGGTGTCATGATATTCTAGCTCAAATAATTAGCTCATCTACCTGTACTACGAGTCCTTGAGCTTCAAAGATGCATTGAGATCCGAAGTTCTACAATGCTTTGTCTTTTTGTGAAATAACTTTTACTTTCTTGTAGTTACTAACTTAGGGGCTCTCAAGCGAATGACTTAATTGTGGTTTAATCGTGACTTGGATCTGAGAAGGAATCCCAACTTGTAGGGTCTCTCGTGAAGTTTTGAGGAAGCATCGAAGCTAGAAGTGAGGAAGGACCGTCTTTTGGGGCTGTCAACTGAGGCAATTAATTTGAGTTAGAATGGTGATGACTTTTTTGGGAAAGTTCTTTTGATTGCTGCGCCGTCTTTGAAGAGTCAAGACGAGGAATTGGCGGGCAGTCGGTGGATTTGTCTGTGGTTTCCAAGGCAAAAGCTCCTAATTTAGCTCCAGTCTGTGATAGAATGGGTGAGAAATTGGAGGTAGGAGAGACGCCCTATGGTTATCCAAACATTTTTACCTCCCTTAGAAACGGTGAAGAGGCAAAAGAATTGGCATTATATGAGCATACGGCTCGAATGAATCTGTCCGACAAATTGGGCGTTCTTGGAGTCCATAGAAGGAGCTGTTACCTTGGAAGGAATAGGGTCACAAAAGCGGGACGAACATGGTACAAGAAATGGGAAGAGCATTGGTTCAGGTGCTTGAGATACTGCAAGGGGTACGTGTGTGCGTGTATGTCTTTTCATATTGGAGGGACAAGCTCGCCTCGTCCTCACGTGTGGCCAGCATCAAAGCGGCAGTTCCTCTTGGAATGTAATCACATTATCACAACGACCCTCAGTAGCGCTAACCTTAGCCCCCGTTCTGTCCACGATCACAGCCACTAGCTCTTCTTCTTTCACACCAGTGCGGTCTATTGCGCGTTGAGGAAAGACACGAGTCACCACAACAACCTTTAGTCTGCCATGTCGCGCATATGCTGAAAGGCTGAAGGTAATAATAATATTCCACACCTGATCCTCACCAATGGTGAAACATTCTATTAACCTGAGAGCTGCTCAAAGTACTTCCGTGGCACAGAAGTCGGAGACTTGATTGTTGCCCCAAAATAACCCCATTCTTGGGAGATGTAATGTTGCTAAACACCCAAGGTTGTGAGCCTTGAAGCTGAGAAAATTGAATGAGGAAAAAATTTGGATTCCTTGCAGAAGCTCACGATCAGGTCTACCAAAGTTAGCGCTCTCAACACAAGGGCGCACTTTAGGAGTGATTCAAGTCAAGGGGAAGGGAGTAAAATGAGTGCTACTTATGTGAGCGTTAGTAGCGTTGGCGGAACACCGAGCCTAGGGCTAAATGGCTCGACCACGCTCACATTCACGTACATTACAACCTCCATGCCAAATTACCCCTTTTTTACCTCCCGAATAAACACAAGTTGTCTATCTAAATGCACAAAAGTAAATGGCGCCTTTGTATTTCACGTCAAGGTGGGAGCACGAATGAAAATGGGGAAAAAAGTGTAAGAATAGGTGAATAGTGGGAAAATAAATGAAGTACAGGAGCCTCTATTATGCTGCCTTAACGTAGGTTCGTACGCAAATCAGCTCATCGGTCTTTATGGTCTAAAATATAAATGAATTTTAAATTAAACGGTAGGAACGTACAAAAATTGTGCTCTATGGATCTAAAAATATGCCCTTACCATTTCCAGCTTGTCGCCTTCAATTGTACAATCAACGTCGACTGTTCTGTCCTTGCTAACCTGCTGCTGTTTCAACACATTTCCCTCCAATGTCACCAATACCGTCACTTCGCGTGAATCCGAAGTCACCTTTGTAAACTTCTCGCCCAATTTGAAGATTGTTTCCATGTTCTTGACCGGGGTATCGAATCGCACCCCATACTTGCCATCACCCAAATCACTGATTATCATGTCAGGCTTGAGTGTGTTGCCCAGCTTGCGAAGTTCAGGATCCACTCTGAGGCGTTCCATGATTTGGTCGAAACTCTCACTCTTCTCCAGCTTCCAGGTACCAATGAATGGCTCCATCGCTGACGTCTACCTGATCTGATGGGTGTGAATGAAGTAGGCATGTCACATCCTTGTGCTTATATACCATTAGGGGACACGTGAACCTGGTGCGTCGAGGTCAGTGATTGGTGGAATTGGACCAATCGTAGATGAGCATTGTTGACATTGTTTCCAATGGCAGTTCGTGAGTGGTTCCCGTCAATGTGGAGTGACGTGTGTGAGCGTCAGCATCCAGCATCACTGGAATATCCAGTCGATGTGTTAACCAGTGAGAAGAATCCATCAAGGTGACAGAAACACTTTGTCTGAATGAGCAGAATCTGGAAAAAGGTTAGACGCAAAAAGCGTTCCATTTTCACGTGTTTCACGTTCCTCCAAATTTCCCCAAAGTAACTGGCCTTTTAATGAGTGAAAGTGGATAAGAGTAATTAAGGATTGGAAGAGCGTATTAGGTGAAGTGATGTTGAGCATCGCTAAATGATTTGTGAACAACACCTGTGATCTTGGTGACAGGTAGCTTGTGACTGGGGATGTTTGCAAAGGCCGTAGTTTAGCGATTATAGTATGGATTCATTTTGCGATTAATTGGAAGAGCTTGGGTCTAGGTGTCATTCCAAAGATTGAATGCTAAGGTGAGTTGCATTTTGGGTAGCCAATAGATTGCATTGGAAAGGATTAGTTGGTTGCTATTGTGGGTTCTTCAACTAGGAGGTGAACCCCACATACTTATCACTATGGCGTTGAATAGATTCCGTAGAACCCGAGACTTTGACACCTCATTTTCTATCCTACTTTTGTTTCCAATTCAACAAGTGTAACACGTCTGGCAGTCACCCAGTCTGTGGGGAACCAATCAAAACCCAACACCTACAACAAAAGACGAAGGATTGAAGTTTGCTGCTGTCACAGGTCCAGTAAATATATTTGGTTCACTTGGCTTCCAAGTTGTCACGACTGTCAGTAGATGCGGAGGTAAATGAAATGCCTTATAAGTCGACGTGAATTGTGTGGCGAGCTTGTAGTGTCATGTTAATCTTGAGTCACCAAGGAGACCTGTTTGTTTTTTACCTATGGGAATATGGTGCTCTACTCAAAGTGAGTTGCCTCATGGTTAGCAAGTTGGCTAAAATGCAACTGGGTTGCAGGTGCTTTAAAAAAGTGGCACTGAGGAGTTGTGCAACCCCAGGACAGACAGACTGTGCCTTCAAAAACAAAAGATGTTTAAACAAATCAAAATGGAGCGCTTTGTGGCACTCCGAAATTTTCCTAAAAGGGAGAGAAGCTATAATACTTGGGCGAAATATGTGTTATCGACGTACAAAAGGGATGAGGGGCTATAGGCATAACCCGGAGGCCATACCATCTTAGTGGAAGCATTGTGTTGGAGCTCAAAGCATCGGCAAAGCTAAAACAATTGGTCACACAACTAATTGGAGCATTAGAGTTTTACAAAATGATTTTTGGGGCTTTTCTGATCCTAGTGGAATTAAATGCTCAAGAATGCTACCAGTTGCATCAGTTTTTTCATCGAATTAACTCAACCGACTCCCTGCAGACGCCTCCTTTCACTATGGAACTTATTCAAGCCAGACAAACGGCTAATACTCCAACAAAATTGCTTTCATCGGTAGGATTTGGAATGGAATTGTAGTTACCAAGCTAACAAAATTTCCTTCTACAAGGCACACACTTGACAGTGGGACTAGGTCTTCCTACCCATTTTGAAGTTTTCAATACTGTTTACCATTGCCTCAGCCTCGGCTGCATGGGTATACACTCCCTATCCTTGTTGACTAGGAATGTGGAATTGTAGAAGATGGAGTTCGTCTTCAATTGGTTGGAGGAGGGGCTAGTTAGACTCAACCTCTGATTTAATGACTCTACTCATCCATTCGCTTCTCTCTGGGCTGTGCTTGCCTTCCCATTGATCAGCGACACTTTCTATGCGCTCATCCGTGCATAGAAGTTCCACCACTCCTATACCAACATCTTCAACGACCTTGAGAACAAGGCCAATTCTAGCACGTATAATGTGATTGGCTCAGAAATTGAAACGCACACTTCAAAAGCATTCTAAGTGTTATGTATGTCGTGCTGATAGAAGACTCCTACACCTTCAAAGGATTAATGTTTTGATCGTCAAAATTGAGGCGGCTTCCAGGGTAACAAACAGTCCCACCAATGGCGTGTCAAGGTCGTGGGTAGCAAGGGACAACTTCACTTCCGGCTATCTGGAGGTGGAAAGCACGAATGTCTACCACTTCAAACACTCATGTCTCCTCTTTAAATGGCACTTATTTGTCAATTCCTAGTTTATTAATTCATTGCTGCACGATCCACACAATGAAGAAGTTGTGAACAACGCGACTGTGCATCTAACTTCTCTCGTCACTGTTGCGAATATGGAAGGTAGCAATCGAGGACCAGTTTGATGAAATCAATGGAAATGTTATTCACCGCTCCTTTAAGGCTGCGCACCGAACACAAAACAGTTGTTATTTTGCGCATACTCATACTCAACCGGTTGGTGTGAGTTGACTCTTCTCCAGGTGCTCCACTGTGTCTTGTCACCTCGCATGACGGTTGTCAGTCCCACCACAACTCCACCGTCATCGTCTAAATCAGCAAAATTCGTAAAAATAAGCGTGGGCAAATGGCTCCACAACTCCACCGTCATCGTCTAAATCAGCAAAATTCGTAAAAGTAAGCGTGGGTAAATGGTTAGACAGTACCGAGTTAGACAGTAAAATGGAGGCCATTCAACAGTCCCCAATCCAGTGCTCCTCACTGCGCCAAGGTCAAAGCCCCCTCGATGAGTGCACAGACTACAGGTTGCTTCGCGGTGTCTTTGGGACCCAAGGTGGATCGCTGCTCAAATGCAGCTGTGTTCACACCTTGGAAAAACGCAGTCACATGGCAATGAGGTGTTTGGTTTCTGACGACTAGCCGGCACTGATCCCATTGCCACAACCAACGACACCACTTTATACCTAGTGGGAGGGGATGCAATAGACAGTTTAATGCTACGACTTGGGCTACATAGCTTTCTCCACGTCCATCCTCGTTTGTTGACGTGCCACACGACAAAACCCGGGAGGAAACTATGCGGACACCGGCAAATCTGCCCTCAAAAACCATCCCCATTCACGTGTCGACGCCTTCCTATTCATACTCCTTTCCGTTCTTCCACGTAGACAGTTTACCTAGCTCCAACTACCAACGATTCAAATGGCCTAGGGTCCCCGTTCCACCTGTCGCAAAATCCTTCCAATGTTTGGGCATCATAAAAGAGCTGGCGACTTTTGAAAATACACCTCCCCACGACATTCCCGCAGGACAACAACTACTCTTGTGCGAAAAGAAGCTATTCACTTCCAAAGTAACAAAGTACACCAAACCAAGACACAAAAGTGAGAATAACGATTCAAATGGCCTAGGGTCCCCGTTTCACCTGTCGCAAAATCCTTCCAATGTTTGGGCATCATAAAAGAGCTGTCGACTTTTGCAAATACACCTCCCCACGACATTCCCGCAGGACAACAACTACTCTTGTGCGAAAAGAAGCAATTCACTTCCAAAGTAACATAGTACACCAAACCAAGACACAAAAGTGAGAACCCCACTGCACGAGTCCAATTGGACTGCAATAGGGGAGAGCAGTGCTGTTATGGACAGTGGAAGTCGGTGGGGAGAGAACGAAGACGCGCAGCGAGCAGAGGCACACAATAGTCGAGAAGGTGACTGCACTGCAGTACATGGAGACCGTGGGATGTCAGAACTGCTATGCAGTACGTGCCATCGCCAAGAAAGTCGCATTCACCACCACATTCCAGGCCGTGCACAGCGCCAACCATCCGACGTTGATGCACCAGTCTGAACAAAGACGACAGCATTCCCACACAAGTTCACTCTCCAAGACTACCATGAGAAGACTTGAACTTATACAACCAACTTTGAAGCAGGACAACTTGAACCAAGCCTTTCAAGCTATCATCGGCAAGAAATCACCAACTCACTTGTAGGAGCCCTCGGTGGGAGAACGAGGGTCGCCAGTCCAATCATAGAAGAGCAAATGCTGACCGAAAGTGCCCACAACAATCTCTGGAAGTCCATCGAAATCGAGATCGGCCACACAGGCGCAATTGACGTGGTCGAAATCAGCACTCTGAGGCAGCACCAACCGCGAGGATGGGGCCAACTGACCGCCACCAGGACCGTCTTTGAAAGGGCAGCTGAAAAATGTCACTGCATAATTGGCACGAGTAGAAGCTTAGTTGCAAGTTCGGTGGAAAATAAATACACGAGTTTACTTCCAGAATTTTAGAGAAAAGCCGCCCACAACCTGATATACGTTTTCCAATCAACCGAGCTGATACTCAAAAAGATAAAAGTAATATAACTGTTCTTACGACAGGTCTAGCACACAGTTATTCGCAATTTCTGAGCTGGCATAGGCCGGGTATTTGCGGTATGAAGACTCACACACATGTGAAACTGGTGGCCAATATGCTAGGGCTGTCAAAATCAAATCCAAAGATTCACAAAGCTAGAAATGAAAAAATCAAACCAACATCACACCCACAGCTACAAAAACTATGACAGCAACTTCGTCCATCGAAAGTGCCTCAAAACATGCGGGTAGCATGGCGCATTTTTGGAATAAGGCAATGGAAGAATACCTAAAGAAAGCATCGCAACTCGTCCTACTAAAATGGCAAAATTTTCGCAACTCGTCCTACTAAAATGGCAAAATTTCATGCCAATATGCAGCCCCCTAGACAGTCAAAACTATTTTCCTCAACTAACTCTTTTCCATCGAATACTACCCAGCCAATCAGATAATCCAGATGTCATTCCACGGTAAACAAGAATTGTGTTCGCCTTAAAGAAATGAAGAATAAAATGAGGCTTTACCCAGCAAGAATTTGATTTTTACCCATGGATATATATATATATTGTTATACAAGCTCTAAAAAGCCCCAAAACCCTTGACTTCTCACTAACTACTGACCAGCAACTCATGGTAGTTTGCCAAGGAGAGATTTACGGTGGCCCTAGAGACACCCAGATCGGAATTCTAGGGTTTGGATCAAATCAATCGAATTCTATTTCCACATTTCATCCCAACAATCGTTGCTTTAAGTCGACAAAGTAACCCAATCCATGGAAAATGAGGTTTGAGAACGATTTTACACCAAATAATAAGTTTCCTTGGTACAATACAATAGCAAACGATAACTTTAATGGACGTAAAGCCACTGAGACAAATTTTTGCCGCTATTGACTCACCTATTATTTATATGACTTTATTCGACAGCACCAAAACAAGACCCCTTTTAAGCAAAAGCCTACTGTTCACGAGTTTCCTCCAAAAAATGCAAAAAATAAAAAAGTTTCGTCTCTACTTACCGATAAACCACAGCAGGTTCAAGACCAGAGCAAACCAATAGAGATACATCCGATGGAGAGGTGGAATCTATTTTTACCAGATGAAAGACTGGCAAGTGCACCTTACCTTGATCAAATTGACGGAAGAATTTCAGTCCTGTGATGGCCGAATCGTGCAAAGTGGAATGGAAGGCCTTCAGTTCTAAGCAGGTTACAAAAAGCCCAGTAAATAGGGTTCCAAAAATAGCCAACCCGGTCATCAGAAAATGCTACTGAAGTAGGTAGCTTCTTGATGACTTGGAAATGCTCAAATACTCCAATAACGAACCTGGTCCAGCCATGTTCACCAGACCAACACCAATCCATCCGTCCAGGGTGCCAAAGGCTGACATCCGATAGTGAGTGTCGCCATCCACCAACAGAAGGAAGTCCATGAAGGTCACTCTATAGATTCGCAACTCGTCCTACTAAAATGGCAAAATTTTATGCCAATATGCAACCCCCTAGACAGTCGAAACTACTTTCCTCATCAATGTCTTTTTTCTACCGACTACCGCTCAGCCAATCAGATAATCCAGATGTCAATTTATAGTAAACAAGAACTGTGGTCACTTTAAAGAAATGGAGAATAAGATGAGGCTTTTCTCAGCGAAAGTTTGATGTTTACTTGCAGTTACATATTTTGGTTTACAAGCATGGCAACCCCAAAACACTTGCTTTCCTATTGGCTAGTGACCAGCGAATCAGATGGTAGTTAGCCGAGGAGGGATTTGCCGTTGCCTTGGCGATACCTAGATCAGAATTCTAGGATCTAGATCAAAGCAATCCAATCTTAACTTCACGTCGACAAAGTAACCCAATCCATGGGGAAAGAATTCCGGAAACGATTTTACATCAAGTACTAAGTTGCCTTCTTTCTCAAAGGATTGGCCTGACCACTGTCTGTTCAATAATTATAGCAATGGCTAAGTTTGATAGATTTTGCTTTATTTATTTTCCAATTTTTAATAATGCCTTATTCGACAGCACCAAAACCAGTTCTCTTTGAAGAAAAAAGAATACGTAGTGCTTAAGAGCTTTCTCCATAAAAATTTAAAAACTTTCGTTTCTACTTACCGATAATTCACAGATAGTTTAAAATCACAGCAAGCCGGTAGCTGTAGCGTCCCGAGGCTCCCTTTAAGGTAAAAGAAGGCGCAGTACTAGGGCAGAATACATATATTCTGGAAACAGAGTGCTTGGGGGCTGTTGGCACGGCCCGGAGGCCGACCAATCGGCTAGAACAATACGGCCACTCAAGTGACCGAAACCGGCAGTTCGAACAAACAAAGTATTACACAGCCCCTCCCTTCTTTCGAGCGTCGTCCCCGACGCTCCCCTTGGTCAGCCTCCCGTGTCAGCCATCACAACGTAATCAGTGCTGCGAGAAGCACCCACGAGCTAACCGTCCCAGTCGTCGAGGTTCGAACGCATGTGTTCCTGTAGTGCTATCAATTCCACGTAGCGCTCAGTGCAGCAAATGCGCGCTCCTTGGCCGTCCTCTCCCACGACAATGTGGTCCAATGAAAGATGGAGGTACGAATCCAAGTTTTTGAAATGGGTCGAGACACACACAACGCATATTGCGACTCCAGGCTTAATTGATACCGTAGAAGAAACGCAAGGGCATCATAGAAACGGAGAATGCTTGACCACAACGTCGCTGATCCTCCTTGGCAGTTGCACTGGATTTGAAGTTCACGGCTAGTGTCGCTTCAGTTGTTAATAGCTTCCCTGTCGAACACGAGGGCGAGGGAGATGTCGAAGATGAACGTCGATCTCAACCCTTCTGTTACGAGATACCAAAGGTTCTCCCCTCCGTAGCACATGTACTTCTTTCACAACGCCGACGTTTGCCAGAAGCGGCATGGAGCAGGATAAAATCCATCAAAGTCGGGTCCGCTTTCCGCTGCCACCAATGTAGCGTCCCGAGGCTCCCCTTAAGGTAAAAGAAGGCGCAGTACTAGGGCAGAATATATATATTCCGGGAACAGAGGGCTTGGGGGCTGTTGGCACGGCCCGGAGGCCGACCAACCGGCTAGAACAAGATGGCCACCCAAGTGACCTAAACCGGTAGTTCGAACAAACAAAGTATTACACAGCCCCTCTCTTCTTTCGAGCGTCGTCCCCGACGCTCCCCTTGGTCAGCCTCCCGTGTCAGCCATCACAACTTAATCAGTGCTGCGAGAAGCACCCACGAGCTAACCGTCCCAGTCGTCGAGATTCGAGCGCATGTGTTCCTGTAGTGCCATCCATTCCGCGTAGCACTCAGTGCAGCGAATGTGCGCTTCTTGACCCTCCTCTCCCACGACAATGTGGTCCAATGAAAGATGGAGGTACGAATCCAAGTTTTTGAAATGGGTCGAGACACACACAACGCATATTGCGACTCCAGGCTTAATTGATACCGTAGAAGAAACGCAAGGGCATCATAGAAACGGAGAATGCTTGACCACAACGTCGCTGATCCTCCTTGGCAGTTGCACTGGATTTGAAGTTCACGGCTAGTGTCGCTTCAGTTGTTAATAGCTTCCCTGTCAAACACGAGGGCGAGGGAGGTGCCGAAGCTGGAAGTCGATCTCAGCCCTTCTGTTACGAGATACCAGAGGTTCTCACATTCGTAGCACATGTACTTCTTTCATACCGCCGACATTTGCTAGAAGCGACATGGAGCAGGATAAAATCCATAAAGTCGGGTCCACTTTCCACTGCCACCAATGTAGCGTCCCGAGGCTCCCTTTAAGGTAAAAGAAGGCGCAGTACTAGGGCAGAATACATATATTCTAGAAACAGAGGGCTTGGGGGCTATTGGCACGGCCCGGAGGCCGACCAATCGGCTAGAACAATATGG
Source organism: Taenia saginata (assembly GCA_001693075.2). NCBI lineage: Eukaryota > Metazoa > Platyhelminthes > Cestoda > Cyclophyllidea > Taeniidae > Taenia > Taenia saginata. The sequence continues at coordinate 513,496 of LWMK02000009.1, read as the reverse complement.
CCACCCATGTGACCGAAACCGGCAGTTCGAACAAACAAAGTACTACAGTAGCGTCCCGAGACTTCCTTTAGGGCAAAAGAAGGCACAGTACCAGGAGAGGATATATATTTTTGGAACAGAGGGATTGGGAGCTGCTGGCATGGCCCGCAGGCCAGCCAACCGACTAGTACAATAAGGCCACTCAAGTGACCGAAACCGGCAGTTCCAGCGAACAAAGTATTACAGATACATCTGTAATTGCACAAAAGAGACACTGAAGGCGCTGACAAGTCAATGCATTTCCATTTGTGCAGAGCCCATTGCCCCTTGGAATGTGACGGTTGAAGCACTCGGTCCTCAAAGCATGCGCGTGAGCTGGGACACCCCGTCTAGACGAGTTTCGCCTTCAATAATCTAAAGCCAAACCCAACCATTTTTGTCGCTGCTTGTGGAGATTTGGGTGACAGAGAAGACCTTGGTGCCTATAGTAGGAAAGGGAGGGTAGCTGCACCGGCTTTGGAGGAATGAAAGTCCTTTAGGCTCTTTTTGTTATGGAATGCTGAATTACTACTACTAGAGCTACCTATGAATGACTAGGTCTACTCGAATCAATTCTGCAGTGCTACGCAGTTATTACAGCTACTACTATAAGGAATCCGCATAACTGTTAATAGTGGCACTGCTAGACATGAAATGTACTGTTGCCGAGCGTGAGGCAGACGCTCCCGATACAAAGCGTTCGAGAATGCCTCAATGTGCGCAATTAACAGTTAGTTGGCGTGTGAAAGTTAATAATAATGATTACCATAAAGTAAATCTATGATTATTACCGATAGGGGAGGAAGGTGTGTTTGTCACGACTGAAAGAAGCACCTCAACGATTCTGGCAAGCACAATGACCATCAGGCCTGCCCAGACTTCTGCTGCAGCAGCCACGACTGGCGGTGACTCGATCTGCGCTGTTTTGGCCACTACAGCTCTACTATCTTCCATGGCTAAAGTGCTTGTGCGGCCTTTCTCGTAAGTCTGTACAACCATTTAGAATGCTGTAAGCATCGCAGGTGAATAAAGTCTGTGTTTATCAAAAAACATGTTTTTTTTTTCTATTGCAGGTTTTATTAAATGCGGAGAATGGTCAGGTCGGCAACCATCCCTCCCTCCATGCAACACAATCGCTTCCACTAAACACTACAACTGCTATAAACAATTGTTGGATGACAAAGGCAGATGGTGGCAAATTTAATCCATTGTCTTCTTTGACACTGAAAGGGGTTTACCTCTGTGAGGTATGCAATCGGAAAGCGCTGAACTGTAAATGGATGAGATGATTAGCATGATGATACTTATCGTGGGGGAGAATGAAACACAACGCTGTAATGCTGGATGTTTCCTCAAACCCCCACAGAGAGAGACGCTGCTTTTTCGAGTTCCACACCTAACAACAAGCTACAAAGTTGTCAAGTAGTTGCCCGACTGGTCAAAACATTACCATGCGTTACTGAAATCTCTTCAGTAGGTGGAGCAAGTGCTATTGTTGCGAGTTGAGGTTAGTCGGAGGCAGCGCAAGGGATACTTCTTTCCATGAGCATGCAAAAGCCAAAAGGTCTCAGTAGTTCAACAAAAAGTTAGTAAAATTTTATTAACTACTCCCGCCTATAAAAACAAGATGGAGATTTCAAATAGAGCTATTATTTGCAATCAGGTGATTTGTCCGAAAGCTATGGGTGCACTGAATATGCGGTCCCGCCTATGCCTGGATGGCCCACGACTTAGCAAAAAGTAGTCGTCACGAGAATCTCATATTTACCATCTCTTGAGTGTGGCAAATCGTGTAAAGAAAGGCCACATTACCGCAAACGCAATGCGAGATAGGGCAGCGATGGTGTTCGGAATAAATACTTGTCTATCGTGGACAGCCGTCTCTGTGTACAACTTTGTTGTCTGGTTAAGACAATTCAACCAAAATTCCAAATTGTTCCAACCATGCGGCGTGTGTGCAGGTACGCGCCAGGCGGGTGGGCGGGCGAGAGCGAACGGGAGAGGAGAACGGTAACTTGGCAAGTACTTCCTCCCTATGGGGCAGTGTACGTTGTAGAGGTTGAGTGAGACGTTATCATAGGCTTGGAATCACATACGTAAATGCCTTTTGCCCCTCCTTTCGTCTTCCTTCTTTTTGAAAGGAGGTCTGGGAGGGTATGACTTGATGACCTTAAAACTGGCCAATGACGTTCATTGGCACCTGAGAGTCGTAGGATGACCTTGAGGCTAGCCAATGCCATTCTTCCATAGTCGCGCCCTTAGAGGTTGGGCTACTCTCCGAAAAAAAGGAAGTGGGAAAAAACCAGAAATTCTGCAAAACCCAAAATGCAAAAACGCAATGCATAAAACATAACGAAAGTATAAAAAAGTTACTCTTGTAAAAAAAGCAAACATGAGTATCATAACAACGCACAATTAAACATAGCTGTAGACGAGTTCCGCAGCCAGATTAGTCGACCGTAGACCCCAATCAGGCGTCAAGACCAAGCATAGCAACAAACCAACTTAAGTTACTCAAGCAATCCACAAAGTTAGCTCACAATCCCCATTGTCCAAATCTTGGGACTATAAGAGACTACCATGTCCAGACCAAATATGTGCACAACTCAACGACACTGTGCCTTTTGGAAAGAAACAGTAAGACGACAGTCCAAATGCAGAATGCACACATTTTTTATGTACAAAGTGGGGGAATAAGGAGGTTGATAGAGATCACTCCAATCTAGCGTATTCAATGTTCAACCGCCGTCCCATTAAGTGTGTATCCACACCGAAGGTCTCCAAGGCGCTCTGCAATAAAAGGAAGGAGGGAAGAGAAATAAGAAACAATACACCCTTATTACAGTAACAACAGCAACATAAGTAGAAGCGTTTCTGCGCTTGCAATTCTTCCAACACACCTTGGCCTGATCGTGCGTGGCAAACTCCACAAAGGCGAAACCACGGTGGCCTCCAGAGGGCTTTTGAGGCATCCTCACCTTGACCAAGCCACCAAGGGGCTTAAAGAGGGCTGTCACCTCGCTTTGGCTGGCCTGGAAGGCGACGTTTCGCACCAAAATTACTCTACCCTCTTCTTCCTCCTTCTTCTTCGTCACCGCTTTCTTTTGTGACCTCGACTGAGGGCTCTCAATGGGCAGTGTTGTGGAGACCACTACGTCAGCTGGCTTCCGGATGAGTGAGAACTCTTCTTCATCCTCCGTCTGCTTCACCTTTTTGCTAGGGCTAAGGGGAAGGAAAGGGAAAAAAGTGGTGGAAAGGAAGAGATCAAGGAGATGACATTAAAGAGAAGGGAGATAAACAAATTTGTATTTGGTAAAGTGAAACACTCCAAACACGGTGATTAAGTAAGGTCTAGCATGGATTCTTCCATGAAAATGCATCAGTGTTTAAATGAAGCAGGAAGACGGAGATACAACTTTCTTACGACATTTCGACGTGGGGAAAAAAAGCGAGATCTAGCATAGCCTTTGGGAAGGTGAGGTGAGTGAGGCAGTGACTCGGTTGATGCATAGCAATGAAGTGGTCGTTCGGTGAAGGAATGGTGCAATGCAAAAGCCCTATACCTCGTCCCAGGTGAAGCAGTCAATCAGCCAACTGCCAACCCGCCAGTCAGCAAACAGTCCGAGGTACACTATGGATCAGGCTTCTAGCGCGCGCAGAGGGGGTGAAGAGCGAGTGGGTACTTTGTGGAGCTCTTTTTCCTGTCTTCCATCTGTGGGAGATTTCGCATTGCAGTTGATGTAGATGCATACCAGCCATTTCATCATCACCCATACCTCTACACGTTATACTGCTAAAGGTCCTCGGTTACTGACACAGTAGTCTCCAGCTTCTTTCTCCCTCACTGACAGCAATGCTTCTTTTAATGGAAAAGGCGTTGACCACTTCTGTACCGTGCATCCTTTTAATGTGCGCTTCAGCGCCCCCAACTCTTATTACACCGTAATTTTGACGAGAGGCTCGAAAGGTCGGTTTTGACATCAGAGCTTGGATACGTATAACAAACGACTTCGAATAACACTGCATTCGTTCAACCACCATTGTATGACATGGTGGTGTAGAAGGAGGGCAAAGGAGCAATGGCTACACCACGCTTTGTGTTCCATGCATTCAGCAAGCTCATCCTGTGTCACGGCGAGCCACTAGTCTAAGAGGCGCGCAACATAAGTAAAGTGGACCTCTGTGTGGAAAAGAGCATTAGCCTGCTACCACATTTTACATGGTTGACTTCATTTTTGGATTAATTTATTACGAAACTACGAGAGGAGCGACAGAGATGCAAGCAAGAAGATGGTGGGGGAAACAGTCGCGGAAATGCCAGACTTTTATCAACACTTATATGGGGTAGAAGTGATGAATGGAAGGAGGTTTCTTACCTGCTGCCATCCACCTCTGCATCACCTTTAGCGTCCACTGCCTCGGCATCTTTCTGCATCATCTTGCGTTTCTTGCGGCAGCTGAGATGACAAGAGAGAGAGAATTAATGAATTGACGGACTCTATTCTTAATGAGGCAGTTTCAAAGGGGAGGCAAAATTTACATTAATTTTGAGCAGTTGACGAGAAGTGCAGAGTACTAATGCAAATAAAACAGAGGAACATAATAATAACAGTGGCAGGAGGATGTGTAGAGCTTCCAAGCCTTCCCTAAACGGAGTTATCTTGATGGAACAAAGTGCGACATTTGTGCTTCCCAGGGTTGCCACATTTGGAGTGGACGAACCTTGGAGCCAACAAAAGTTTGTCGCCCACCTCATAACAAGGAGTCAATTGTTGCAACTAGGTGTGTTGGAGGCCTTCACCTTCTGCGCCCTCGTCACCAGGTGTTAGAAGATAATGATGGTGAAGGGCGAAGGAGGAGGAGAAGGATAAGGGGACGAGGGCGAAAGAGG